>CM063603.1:7504501-7536424 GCA_032356905.1 Salix exigua
TGAAAGATTTTGATATGTAAGAGAATTGGATATATGATGTTTTGATGCATAAGTGACATAATCATGTAACCTTGTTGGAGGGACTCAAAGGCGAGTTGGATTTCTTTGTGGCTATGGAGATTCTCCTCAATATTCATAATTAGAGTAGTGACAGGTTGTTGAGTCAAAAGACATATCTCAGTATTTGCGATGGGAGAGTTTCCATTAGAGCTATTACTCGTCATCAATGATTATATGTGGAGTAATGGAAACGTCTTTGTCTCTAATAATAAGCGGGTCATCTAAAGGATAAGGAATGTTGTTGGCAACAGGTTGAGCATGTGATGGAAAATTTAAGTCAATAGGAGCTGGACTTGGTAGAGGAAACAAGTTTACCAATCTTTCTTGTGGATTCATGACACTAAAATATTTGCAACTTTCCTCAAATACGACATCTCGTGATATAAATAACTTTCTGGATGAAGGGTGGTAGCATTGATATCCTTTATGTGTAGAGGAATATCCCAAAAATGCATTTAGCGATCCTTGGATCTAGCTTATCCGGTGTGGAGTTTGTATACCCGCATAACATGTGCAACCGAATACTCTTAAATAGGAGAGATCGGGTGGATGTTTCTGCAATATTTCAAGTGGGGATAAAAAAATAACTCAGCTAGGTAACCGATTGATTAGATACACAGTAGATAACACACCATGAGACCAAAAATTTTAGGAACATGCATTTGTATCATTAAAGCTCTAGTTTTTTTCCCAATAAGTCTCATTTTTTCTGTTCAGACAACTCCATTTTGTTGAGATGTACCAACACAACTCGACTAATGTAAAATACCATGAGTGGCTAGATAATGTGACATATTTTTAGACATTTATTTAGTGCCATTATCGGTTCGAAAAGTTTTAATTTTTGAAGAGAATTGAGTCATGATCATTGTGTGGAAATCCTGAAAAACATTCATAACTTCACTCTTAAGTTTCAAAAGATAAATCCAAGTAACACGGAGAAATCATCGACAAAAGAAACAAAATATTTGTAACCATACAAAGATTTGATAGTTGGTCCCCAAATATCCGAGTGAACGATATCAAACATACTACTAGTCCTAGACGATAAAGACATAAATGGAAGTCTAGTAAATTTAGACAAATGACATATATCACATGAAATATTTTCGATCTCTAAACTAGGCATTAATTTAGTAAGGACAATGTTTGAGGGATGAGCCAGGCGTTGGTGACATAGGAGTTGCTCCTAACGAAAATAGGACAAAGCCGACGCTTGGTGATACTTGCTATTTTGAGGAGAACATGAAAAATAATAAATTCCTTGATGAAAGAAACCTTCTCCAATCGTCTTCTTGGTGTCGAGGTCCTGAAAAATAACTCGGTGAGAATCAAATATAACATGACAATTCAATGTTCAAGTGATTTCACCAATGGAGAGTAGTTGTAATGGAAAAGATGGGACATACAAAGCTGGGATTCTATATTATGAGATAATAATTTAATCTTTCCTTGACCTTCTACGAAACATGTTTTCCATTAGCAATCGACACATGAGTTGGAGGAGAAAATTCTTCGAATTCGGATAAACTACTTTGTTTATTAGTTATATGACCAGTGGCACTTGAATCAATGACCCAAAAATTATGCACATTACTAGAAATCAAGGCAATTTTAAATGCAGTCAACATACCTTCCGAGTTTTCTAGTGAGCCTTGTGCAGAATTCACTAGGAAATTTGCAAAATTTTCAAGATGAGCAACAGATCCTGGAAGAAGATGTTGATGCTTGTGGTGGAAGAGTTTCCTTTGTCTTGAAGATAGGTAGCAAAATTACTAAGAAGATTTGTTGGATTGGTAAATATCTTCTCAATGTTACTGGAAGGGAATTAGTGGAGTGAACAAGTAGCAATATGAGCCTTATACTCATAGTCTTTTGTGTTTTCTTTTCCTTTTAAAAATTGGTTTCATAATCTGAAAAGGATGATATAATGCAATAGAATGACCAATATTATGACAGTGGTGGCATTTCAAATCGGGTCGTTTGCCTTTGTAGAGTCTGTCATTCTTCAAAAATCTATTAGTAGCATATGCACGAGTTTCAGATAAAGGAATTTTAGGATCAAAATTCATCACCTTCCTGCGAGCCTCTTCTCGTTGAATGGTAGCACATACACTGGTAAGAGATGGAAGATCAAGATTCATAAGGATTCGACTGCGTAGATCTTCATAATCTGAACCAAGACTCGCTAGAAGTTGAAAGATCTTATCCTCCTCTTCACATTTCTTTAATTCTGCTGCATCAATTGTAAAGGGATGATACAATGCAAGTTCATTCCACATACTTTTAATGTTTCCAAGTAATTGAACATAAATCTTGCCATCTTGTTGTAGATTAGCAAGATCCTTTTTTATTTGGAAAATAAAGCTGCATTGTTCTAATTTCCATACATCTCTTTCACAGATTCCCACAATTCCAGGGAAGATTTAGAGTAGCTGAATATTTCTCTGATTTGATTTTCCATAGAATTGAGTAGCCATGACATAACCAGTTGGTCCTTGCATTGCCAAACATCATAAGCTTGTGAAAAGGAGTCAATAGGTTTAATATGGCCATTGACATAGCCAAGCTTTGATCTTCCACCAAGAGCAATTGTTACAGCTTGTGACCAAGGAAGATAGTTAAATTTGTTTAGCAAAACTAACCCTAGACATTGATTGATATTTGGTTCTCCTTCCATAATGTTTGAAGTGTTGAATGATCTGCTGGTGTTATTTGCACCATCAATTTTGAGTGGGTTGTTGGATGATGAGTTGGTGCTATCAACACCATCAATTTTGAATGGGTTGTCCATAAGGTAAGCTATATAATTAAGAGGGGATTAGCTACCAACTCTAATATCATAAAGATGCAATAAAAACAAAATAATGTTGTATTATGAATTATTATGTTATAGCAACAATTCCTATTTATACATGAGCTAGAGAGTCCTATATTTCTTGACGTATTCAAGTCTATCTCTATATTACTATATTTACATAACAACTATATAGGAATAACAATTGTAGCAGAATTTCCAGCAGTGCAATCTTTCTTGTTTAGGACAGGATTTTCAGTATATCCAATCTTTCCTGTTTAGGACAGGATCTTCGATATTTCCTATTTGGCAATTCTTCAATAAGTACTATTGGGCTTGCATGGTCCGAGGCTATATGCTCGTAATTTGGTCTTCCATAGTCTAATTTTATGGGATCACCCTATGTGTTTTCTTTTTACCGACATTTAGATAACACGTACCAAATCTAGCATTGCTAAATTGGTAAAAGATAAAATAAATAAATTAGTACATCTTGTTTAGTCCATTATAGCATATTCTTCATCGAAATATATATATTCAATTATCTCTTTGAAAGCGGTGGTGTGAACATCTTCTTTAGTTTGTTATCATTAGTTCATTTTCTAGCAATGGCTGAATTTATTTGATGGCTTGAAGCTTTGTGCATCAGACAACAACAAACTTGAAACCAAAAGCATGTTTTGAGGATTGCCAAGTATCGGTTGCGCAATTGTTAACTTTTGATGGCAATCTACTTTAAATAGATTTCTTGTTCATATTTCACATGTTGCGTTCATGTCTAAACTCTATTTGCTTTGTTTTGTTTCAGTCGGATGGGACAAAGAAGGCATATGTTAGATTGACACCAGATCTGCGATGCTTTGATGTAGTAAACAAGATCTAAATAATCTAAATTAGTTGCCATTTCCATTTGTATGTCTTATTTGAAGCATTTCAATTTTCAAGCTCTAACTAAGAAGTTATTTAAGAACTTTCAACGAGTTGGGTCAACAATTTCAGTTTGATACATTCATTTGATTAATTTTGGTTGATGTTCTTGTGTTGTCGTGCTATGTCTTGTTTGATTGTCAAAGATCACGATCAATGTTAATAGATGGCGTAAATCGATGCCATTTTTCTCATCGATTTCTTCAACGTAAAAAAGTAGCATTTATATCTTTGTTCTTTGAGCTTGGTTGATTGCTATTTTTAACTTCCCGACCAATTTTTAAGTTATTTTTGTCTCCTTTCTTCAAGTTGGCTAAATCAACGGTCCCTCGCGAGTCTCAACATGATTTTGCACCGGTTAAAAGAGAGCTTGAAATGAGCCTCCTAAACTCTTAATGTACATAAATTAAGTCTACTTGTAAGACTATAAATCCCTCGTTTATTACTATGTTAAAAATCTCAAATTACCGATATAAGAAACTTAGAGCCTGTTTGGAAGGGCGGTTGCAGCTTGCTTTTGAAAGTGGTTTTCATTTAGAAATACATCAAAATGATATATTTTTATTTTATAAAATTTATTTTTACATCATCACATCAAAATGATCTAAAAACACTAAAAAAATTTAAAATGAAAAAATCAAAATTTAGTCAAACGGCGTTTCAACCGATTAGCCAAACAGGCACTTAATTTAACACATTATAAATATCATTATTTGGTGATGACATCACAGGTGACACAGACATGAATCGTGCTTTTGATTTGGATCGAACGAGACCTCGAAATTCTCTTCGACCCCTCTTCTTCATTTCTTGCCTAATCATGGACACAACTTGCAATCTACCATCTACTAATTCAACTGGGAATATGATGATGCATCTTCGGGATCCATATCTAGGATGTTTCATGCTGCTAATTCCCCTAGTTCCATATTAAAATGGATCGAGTAGCCTTCAAGCAATGCCTTCCAAAACCCAATTTCGGATTGAGAGACAAACCATGAATATACTTGCCAGAGCTTCTTTGAAACATCGAGCGAGAGAGTAAATCAACCATACATTATGTTTAGGTTTTAACAAACTAAGATAATCGACCTCAAGAGGCAAGTCGTGAAGGTTTGTGATTTGCACACAGAGTCTCGAGTTCGAGTTAAGATGTATACCTCTTATAAAAATCTAGAATAACCAGAGTTTTATTCATTTACCTATAAAATATGTTTTCTAAAAATGAGTTTCCTAAAATAAAAAAATGAGATAATCGAGCCTCGCATTATTACAAACCCATAATAGGCCACTTAATGTAGTACTATTAGGTCTCGGATCAGTGTTCTCCATTCTTTCAAAGAAATTCACAACGTCCTCTCCTCTCCCAATCATGCAAAGCAACAAATCACGAGCATTCCAAGAGACAACACCCTTTTCAGGAAGTTCACAAAAGAGACGAGGACTATCTTCTATCCTTTCACATTTTGTATATGACGTAACTAGAGATTGGCTACAAACTCACTAAACTCACCCAATGTTTTAGTAGCACAAGCATGAAAGCTTTGATTTGCCCAATTCAAGTGCTACTATCTTTTAGTAGCAATAATAGCAAAAGGTATAGCAAACTGACTAGGCTCCAAGCCTTCTCTATTCATCTCAACAAAAGATTTACATCCTCCTCATTCGGACCCATCTAGCTAAACCCACCAATCACCGTATTCCACGACACAACATTTCTCTCTGGTATCTATTTAAAAAGCTTGAGAGTCTCCTCAAACCTCTATCCCTATCCCGAGGTACCCATGTATTGATGTAGTGTGAAAGACATCATCAAGATCTTTTATGTCCTCGAAAGCTCTATGCACTTCTTCGATGGAACCCAATTCGAGCATACAAATTTAAGATTGCACTTCTTGATTTACAGTTGAACCGTGTCTCTACAAGGTGGTAGAAAAATTCAATGCAGTTCCTTGTTTCAGATTTGGTTTGAAGTAAATAAACTCAAGTTGTTCTAGACAAATCATTTACTAACGTTAAAAAGTATCTTGACCCATCATAAGCATTTATAGAACATGTCCCCTAGATATTAGAGTCTACCAATTCAAAAATACTAGAAGATTTATGTGAGCTGATAGGAAAAGAGAGTCTGTTGTTTGCCAAGAGGGCAAATGCAACAAGGAGAAGTTTCATTAATAATCAAGTTGTCTCTTACAGCAAGATCATCAATCAATTTTATTCATGAATCAGAAAAATGAACAAGACGACAATGCCAAAGATCATTCACATCTATACTACTTTTTAAAAAATAGCAATTGAAGGGAAATTTAAAGACAAACATGATAGAAGATCGGTCAAGGATGAAGGAGGGACTGCTTTAGGAACTAGGTGATACAAGCCACTTCTCACTTCAACAATTCCAATCGTGGTCCAGGTGAAAAGGTCCTATATAAAACATGAATCATTTATGAAAACCAAACAACAAGTAAAATTCGCAATAAGTCTTTTAACAGAGATCAAGTTGGAAGAAAATGAAGGAATGGATAAAACATCATTAAGGGCAATCTTATTTGTAAGTTGAATGTTGCCGAGATGTGTAGTTAACACAATAGTGTCATTAGACAAACTTACCCTATAAGATACCTGTGTGATGTCAGATGTAAAAAAGGAATGACTACACACCATATGGTATGTAGCCCCTGATTCAATGATCTAGAAAACATTATTTGGCTTTAAAAAATCAGCAGAAATGTTATTATGAAATATGAATTTACCAGACATATTTGAAGGTGTGACATTGAATCTGGGAAAGATTGAAGGTTGATTTGCCGAGGGGATTCCAGTTAACATGGTTTTGGGTTGGATAAGGCTCATGAGATAATGATATTATTCCTCGGTGAAAACCATTTTCTCCTCACTCACCTCCTCCCTACTAGGACTCGTGGACATAGCTACTTGATTGACAAATGAACCTGCAACTCTTCCCTTGTACAACTTGTGATCCGGGGGATACCCATAAATCTTATAACACTTCTCATTTATATGATCACTCACATTGCAGTGAGAACATACTAGAGGCTCATCATTTCTAGTCTTATAGCAATTTTCAAGTGTGTGTCCTTATGTGTGGCAATGTTGATAGTATGGTCTTTCTTTTCTTGTGAAATTTTTGTTACTTGTTCTGAACGGAGCATTAACAAACTTACTAGCCAGTGCTATAGATTCGCAAGAGGGAGTGTTATTGGTAAGTTAATGGTGTTGTTCTTGTTGTTGGATCAAAGAGAACACATTATTAATGCTAGTATGAGGCTCAATCAATATGATTTGATCTCTAACATTGGCATATTGATTATTCAAACCCATAAGAAATTGTATAACATAATCCCTCTGATACCTCTCATTTAAGACCTTCGACTGAGCACATGTGCATAATGGTATAGGATTATAAACTATCATCTCATCCTAAAGAGTTTTGAGATTACCAAAATATGTACTTACAGAGTCTTTGTCTTGTCGAAGAGTAGCCAGATCTCTTCTAAGCTGGAAGATGCAAGGGCCATTCTGATGGGTGAAGCGATCCTTGAGCTCTATCCACATCATTTGAGCATTATCCACAAAAGCCAGAGTATGTTTGATATCGATGCTAACTGCATTTTGTATCCAGGAAACCACCATGTCATTGCACCTCTACCACATTTCAAACAAAGGATCCTCCTTATTTGTCAGCCTAACAATATTTCCAGAAATGAAGCCAAGCTTGTTTTTCGCCCTAAGTTTTTTACGCATTGCCCGTGACTAGGTAATGTAGTTGTCAGTGGTGAGTAGTTCAGTGACAAGAACCAAGGATGTGTTATCACCATTCTCTATACGATAGGAATTATTTGGGTCTGTGAAGTTGAAATAAGGGGAAACATGTTTGGGGTTTTGGGTATTTCCAGATTGTGAAGTTAGGGATTGTTCTTCCATGGTTTGATTGGAAAAAAGAAATAATTAGCCTACGCTCTGATACCATGTAAGATTTATCAAAACCTTGAAGAGAAAAATAATCGACTCATTTTGGACGAGATTGGAGAATTGAGCCTTGCTCTGTTTTGCTGAAATTTTCTCTACAACTTTTCAATTACAGATGGGTCTTTATACACACACATCCCTTATAGTTTTGTATTGCGTAACTAACCGGGAAGAAAAAACAGAAGAAAAAGGAGAATCAAAATATCCTACCAGCTAAGTGTACAAAAAAACAGAAAAAGAAATAATACACAGAATCTGTGTTATCTGTTTTCTTGTGCATGTGATGAGGTAGATGAATGATTAATCTTCTGTTGAGTTGAATGAATGAATGACCTGTCTTCTGTTTTTCTTTATCAACAATATTTGTGTCCTGTAATATTCATTGCACATGCATGAAATTGCCTCCCTACTTTAAGGTTAGTCGAGGGGTGAATTATAAGTGAACTCTATTGGTCGTAACATTCAAAACGAGCATTCTGGAGAAAGTTGTTTTTAAAGTGTTTTTTTATTAAAAAATATTAAAATGATTTTTTTATCTTTATTTTTGACATCAACTTATCAAAAAAAAAATAATCTAAAAACATAAAAAAATTTAATTTAAAACAAAAAATATTTTTTTCTAATTTAATTTTTGAAATGCAAGTGTTAACCATTGCAAATTGCTACTGCTAGCAAACTGACCAACTGTGGTTGTGTTGCTGAAAGAATATCCAAGTGCTTGAAAAAAAGTCATATATGATATATGCTCAAACTGCAATTATGTAATGTTGATAGTATGGTTTAAAATAATATGCTAGTGAGCACAATTTCGTATGATAAACATCCCTTTTGATTTTAATTATAATTGTAAAATAGTAATATCCTGTCATTAGAAATTTAATAATTTATGAGAATTTAAATAAAAAAAACTAATTATTTATATAAAAAAAGGTATCACCTCAATGTAATTTATTTTTAATACGTTGTAGTGTTGATTGATTATTTTGTAGATAATTAAATTTCTACTTTAACAAATTAAATCCTACCTAGTCTAGGACACAAATTTTAATATCACATTTGTATTTTTAATATATAAGGATACACTTTACAATTTAATCTTATATTCTTATATAATAGAGTTAATAGCTAATTCTATTATTTTATAAAACATTTATGAGGTAGACAAATTCTTTGTAAATGAGAAGTAGAATGAAAAAAAGAAGTTGTGTAGGATCTTGAGGATCAATTTGTCGATATTCTCCGTTAACATTTTTTAAACAAGTAAAGCACGTGTAGTAATTAATCGTGTGGAATGTTCACTTTTTATGATTTTCTGTGTAGAGATTTAAAGCTATCATTTGTGATTAATTTCCTAAGCAATTCTGTGTAGAGATTTTTCTTATTATTTTTTATTGAAATTTTTTATCTATCAAATTTGGTCCTCATTTTTTTTATTGTTACTTATTTTATTTGAAATAATTTATGAAATGTTAATTATTATTATTTTAATTTATTCACCTTTCATTTTTTTTATTTTTTAGATTTGATCTCTATTATTTTGATTATTATTTATTTTATTTGAGATAATTTGTGAAATTATATTTTTTTTCAGTTTCATTTTCATTCAATTTTTTTATTTGTAAGATTTGTTCCTCATTATTTTAATAAACTTGAAAAATAATAATTTATTAATAAATTATTTTTCAGTTCATTTTCCATAGCACAAACAAACACTGAAAAGTATTTTCCAGTTCATTTTCCATAACACTGTCAAACATCGGAATTCATTTTCCAACAAACAAACAGGGACTAAGAGGCACCATAAGTCGTCTAGGGTTGTCAATACTGTTCGATTGTTGTTCGGTTTTCTTATTGAAACAAAATGTTATGATTTGAGAGGGTTTTGAGGTTGTATTGTTTATATATAATTAATTATATATAAAAATTAAAATATAAATTCAGCAAGCATAATTAAAATTCAAGATAAATTAACTTTAAATTTTATAATATAAACACAAAGTCAAACAAACATAATATCAAAACTAGAAAAAAATCACAAGTTAATCAAAATAAAGAGGATTTTAAGGCCGAACGACATACCCGAACGATGCATCGAGACATTCCAAATGAAATTTTTGAAAGAGTACTGAAATTAAAATAGATACAAAAACAATACTATTTTATCTCAATTTTTAACGGGATTGAATGTTTCGACCATTTCAACCGGAACAAAATTGAGAAGCATGACTCTAACCGCAAGATAAACCTCAGTCTACCAGCATCATCATTATTAAGCTAAGTCTACCTATATGACAGTTATTTACAGGTGGTATAATCTAATTGGAGCAACCGTGATAATCAACGTGCCTTATCTCCCACGACCGTCCATAATAATCCTAGCCAAGTATGAAAAGTCTACTCGGCGGTGCAGTCTAGCCACTGAGGGACGAACGTCATGGTCGGGCGTGCCATGTCATGGCCGGCTCTCCTTCTGACTATACAGTCTTATTTTTCTTGTTTTTTTTTTATATTGTTTTAATATATTTATCAATAATAAATTTTAAAAATGATATACCCTCTTAAAATTTTCTACTTGGGAGAACGAGAAAGGAATGTCTGTCCATGAAATCCTGAGTGTGCGTTCGTTTTCCACTTTGGGTTTTAGAAGACGACAAATTATGTGTGAAACACTGAATTCTTTGCTTAGAAAAGATTTCTTGTGGGTCTATGTGAAAGGGACTGAATTCTAATTAGGATCCATGAAGAAGAAGTGTACACCACCTAAATTTCCACTTATGACAACGATTCACTCAACTAAGTGAGAAATTAATCACTCCACCTTCGAAGAAAAAGCAACTATATAGAGCAAACAAAACAATATAATAATTATTTAAAAAAAAACGTTTTTAAAATATAAAAACAAATAAGCTCTAACGTTTGCGCATCATTTTATGTCGTTTTTTTGACAATGACATCCATGATAATAATTAATCATGTGGGAAATGTATAAAACGACCGGAGCTAAAATAATTAAGCTCTCAGACACCATGGACCACGGTGGCCTTGGGTTGGCACCGCCATTGTTTTTACTCTTATCTTCATATATATATATATATATATATATATATATATATATATACATACTCGGGATAGAATATAGAATATCTCATAGCAGTACTACCATATGTGTAATGAGACAAGATCTAGACATCTCTTTTAGGGTTTCGTAATTATTCATAAATATTATATCTTCCATCGAAATAGAGCTACAAAGGCATCCAAGCGATCAATCAGTGATTTTTTTTTTTTGTGTGTATATATATATGAACAGATTCTTTGGAGCTACATCAATGTTATCATCTGCAAATAGCATCTTCGTTGATTGCATGCATAATTCTCACATTATATTAAAAATAAACAAATAAAATTATATTCCCTATACACTATCTCTCCTTTTCTTCATCAAAAACGTAATTTAAATTGAATGTATTTATGATGTTCATTCACTGTTAGAAAAGTCTAAAAGGAATCGCATGATTGCGAAGAGGACCAAGCAGAAACGCATGCAAAACATATTAAAATTCCTAGCTACCCACTGCTCGAGTAAAAGAACCAAACAGAAACGCATGCGTGTGGAAAAACAGGATCACCAACCACTTAGTAACCCTTTTCTCTCCAAACTACTTCCCTATCCCTATATCCATGATCCATACATGTACTTATCTAAGTAATTGCCATCTTCTAGATTTACACCGATTATATATGTATTTACCATAGATTAGAAAAATAATCTAGATCTAGAACTAGTTTGTTTTTATATTTTGAAAGAATTTTTGAAAAAGTTTGAAATTTTTCATTATTTTAAACCGTTTTTGATATGTATATGCCCTCTTCTTCTGCATGTGAATTTCAGGAACAGGTTAGTGAAATATTCCTCAGTACCTCTTGATTATATATACAATGACAGTAGTTCTCTCCTGTCGCAGAATATTTTCTTTCCCCTCCACCTTTCGCAGTTTATGCTAAGATATGGATCTCGCTTCAGGAGAGGCATATTGTTTTGGATCAAATCACACCAGTCGTGCCTTAATTACTAATGACCCCATTTGCCAGATCGTATTATGCTGATGTTAATTAGGGTTGGAAGTAAGGAGAGATAGTCAATGTTGCACCAAGATGGTAGTCAAATAGTCAACCTCTAAAAACGTATATAGAGTTTTATAAAGCGGTCCTACTAGATCCTAGCTGATCTTCCACTACTCTAAAAAGACGAAATCTGGTGATCACCCACTTCCATTCCAAATGCAAGGAACAAGTTATGTAAATGCTTATCGTTCCAACTAGAACGTAGCAACAGAGGAAAGTGGGTGATCAGATTTAGCTTAATCTGAACAAGTTATTATAATCATATGCTTAATCTGCACCTTTATGTTATGCTAATTTACTTTTCATACTGTAATCTTGTGTTTTTATACTATTAACTCGTGCTTTATTTCCAATTAACACCAATCTGAATTCACTCACATCCATAGTCAGTTTTTTTTTTCATGTTAGGTCACTATAAAATTTAAGTTGTTAGGTCGGTTCTTAAAATATAATTCATATTATTTTTTAATATCTTCTCAAATGAAAGTTTTTTGTGTTTGAAACTTGCACAGATCCATGTTAACTCGTGCTTGATTTTTATCAAACAAAATAAAGATAAGAAGATTTAAACCCGTAACGAATCAATCAAAACTCTTTACCAAACCAATATTTATATTATTCTCTTACGTGGTGATGACCTCAATGAATAGATCATGTGGCAACACCAGCAAAAATCAACACAGTGGGGTCCAAAGTAAAAGCAATGGACTTTTTCGCAGAATTTGGGACATCATAAGGGCATTTTTTATAGCCATATATTCTATAAATACAGCACCAACCATAAACCCAACATCATTCATGCAGAGAGCAGCGCCTAGCTATAACAACTTCTTTTTCACTGAGAAATCAATATCTAGATATATAAACCATGGGGAATTGTCTGGTTCTGCAAGGAGATGTTATCCAGATCATGAAATCAGATGGGAAGATCCTTGAATACCAAGCACCCATTAAAGTCCAGCAAGTTCTGTCAGATTTCTGTGACCATGCAATAGCTGATTCACACCAGGCTTTCCAGCACCTTTTGCCAGACACCAGCCTAGTTGGTGGTCACCTGTACTATCTCGTGCCTCTTCAATTTCCATCCCCAACCAAGAAGAAGAAAGTAAGGTTTTCAATTCCACAGGATCAGGAAGTGAAAGATGTTCAAGAAAAAACCAGAGAAGTGAGAATCAAGTTGGTGATCAGTAAGCAAGAACTGCAGGAGATGCTAAGAATGGGCGGGGTTTCACTTGATGATATGGTTTCCAAGCTTCATGGACAGCAGAGAGTGAAAAAGGTCGATACCCCTGATGGAGATGGCGAGCACAAAGGGTGGAAGCCTGTGCTAGAAACCATACCTGAAAGAATTAGCCACTAGAAGTCTCCTTTGTAGTTCTAACATATATAGGAATAGATTTACTTAATTTGTACTATCCCTGCAGAAAGTTATTGAAAGAATACAATATTTTTGAGTAGTTACAAGTTACAACACGTGCAATACAAGTTCCTTGACAGGTTTAGGACCCTGTATTGTCTAAGTTAGTTTAAATAGAAAGTGGAGGACTTGTGAGGCTCTAAATGCGCGCGTGCGCTTTTAGTTGCAAAAAATATGTTATAAATGGACAAGAGAAAAAATAAGTTTATAATAATTAAGAAAGAATATCTTACTTTACTATGGAGTTTAATATGGTTTATATAGCTTTGAATCAATGTAAGTCATGGAATTGTAATCTTGTGATATATTCTCTTAAAAACAACTAGCCCTTCTTCTAGTTAGAAACCCTTGAAACCTTGCAAATTTTTTAGCTGAAACATCTTACCAACTCTGTTTGATTCAACTCTCTTTGATGTTTTTAGCAAAAACATTCAATGATTTTTTCTCAATTTCCTTTTCCCTCCTCTACGGTGTTTCTCATTGTTCTTTAATCTTTATCCAACCGGATATCTCATCTCAATCTGCTCTTAAGGTTTATCATTTTTAAAGTTTTAAATCTGTAAAACTTTATCATTATATTTATACTCTTACATGGGTTTTACCGATACATCTTGGTCTATCTAGTTTATAGATGAATTATCTTAGAGGTTGTTCAAATAGGATAATCACTTGGTGCATTCAAAAGTAATGTTTTAGCTTCTTTGTGGCTTTTACTAGAGTCCAAACTTTTTCTCTCTTTAAATACCTTTGATCTACATCATAGCATGCATTATTTAATTAGTAAACTTGTTTGTGCACCTTTTCTTCTTCTTCTTCTATCATACTAAAACAACACCTACAACAAGATCTACCATACCTATGTAAAAGGAAATATTTTGGTTTTCCCTAGGTTGATATAAGACATTTAAAGAGAATAAATTTACAATAAACTCTTTAAAATATTACTAGCATTTTAGAGTCAACTAAAATTTTCAATGTTCTAAATTTTTATAAGTAATGATAGGAGTTGTTCTCTTATATAATAGATGAAACTATTGAGTGTTATAACCTTTCTTACAAGTCCCTACCCCTATCTTTTAATAATCATAAGGGTGTCATATTTAATCTATCTTAGACCTTATCAAGACTGGGCTTTGCCCTTCAACTACTAACTGAGAACCCGAAGAATTTTGTTCTTTTGATGGTGAAAAACCAAAACACAATTCATTTTCATATGTTATTGACAAAGAACTGTTAATATCTCTTAGAGATTCTAGAAGTATTATTCACTATACATACTTAGTATGTCATCCATATATGGTTTCATATTCCTCAATAACTGGTCATTAAAATTTGGTCCACAATCCTATAGTAAGTGGCTCCAATACTTTTAAACTAGAATGACATGATATTATAGTAAATTTCCCTATTTACTATCCGGAAGGGTATTTTTCTTCTTTCTTGGGGGTTTAACAACAAAAAGAAGATAGGTTTACTTAGTTGATGTGACAAATCTTAAAAATAAAATTAAACCAAAATAGGGATACAAATAGACTAAGTATTGGATGGTTGAATTTATAAATTAACTATTATGGGATGAGTGCATGCATATCAATAAATTACTAGCCTTATTTCATCGATCATTTCCTTATAGAAGACTTCAACAAATGACGAAGCCTCCTAATATTGAATGATGAATTGGAGGGAAAAAATACTCGAGAACACCGAGTCAAACCATTAAACTCGAGATACAAATCATGAGATCAAGATTATATATTAAAAAGTAAACTATGAATTTTAATATCCAATAAACTTAATATTGAAAAAGATGTAATTGAAATTGAAAAAAAAGACAAAGTGGAAAATAAAAATAAAGAATTTTTTTTCCTGTAAATAGTGGTTTGTGAGGGGTAAACAACCATCGACTCCTCCTCTACTTTTTTTTTTTTTGTCAATTTTGTCTAACAATCTTTCATTGTTTTCTATTAAAAGTCATGATCGGGGCAATCCAAAACAACAAATACTAGATGAGAAAGATGGGCATTTTCAAGTGCTTCATATGTATTTGTTGGTGCATGTTCTTATATATCCCACATACCCCATTATCAGCATTTACATATTAAGAGGATGATATAAACTTTGAAACAATGGTTGTCATGATCCTTACATTGAAGATCCAAATATTGTGGTACAAATGTATGAAAGTGCATAAATTGTAAAATATCTTAAAACAACATATGCAATTTCATAATTGTAGCTTCTACAAGCATTATGGTTTTAATTTATAACATAATTGTTGAATATCTTCCACAAATATATTTCATTCACCAATTTATCTTTCACAAAATGAAGTATATTGTTGTGGTTTAACCAAGTTAAGTGCACTAACAAAGTGATTTAAGTGCACCAATAAAATGGGTTATGTTGTATGTAGGTTTTCTTTTTCTTTTGTTGTGTATGTAGAATTTGAACTTCTGTTGGATGCCACTTTCTTTTAGAATATAAAGATTCCAAAAAGTTGCTTCAATGAAGTGGTTGAACTAGCCTTGAGGCTAGAAAATTTTCATGTCATTCCCACTCTATGAGAGTTATTCACTTAATGTTAGAAACATGAAGTGATGCAATTAGAGAAAAACATTGTTGTCAAGGGGCATGTTTTTGTTGCTTGGGACCTTTCATTTGGCTATTAAGAAAATTATTTTTCACTAAAATAGCTTATTCCTATTTATTTAAAGTTGAAGAACATACTATATGATGGAATATAAATCACTAGTCCTATCCTTGCGCTCCAATGTGTGCGGACTCAAAACTTATGTAAAAATTTATATAGATAATACTTTTTTTAAAAGAAAAATTTTAAAATTAAATTGAAACTTAACTTGTGTATTTAATAAAAAAAAAATTCATAATCATAAGTGTTAGTAAATACAAAAAATCATTAAAAATAATCAAAAAATAAACCACCGAGTTAAGAGATTCATATGATTAAAAAACATGATTACACACTACATCATGCTATTTAATATTTTTATTTATTTATTTACGTGTTAATATTTTTTTAAAATAAAAATTAAAACTCAATAAAAAAAATTGTTAGCATGGTCACTCTTGTTTATATTAATATGACCCCTTGCATGAGTCGTCTTGTTCAAGTCAAATCATATTAAAGGTCCAAACACATCTTGATAACTTCATTCAAAACTTGATTTGACAAAAATAAATAAATCGTGTTGTCATAATTCTGAATTTTTAAATTTGTTTTTAGGCAACAATTTTCTTATCAACTCAGGGTAACCGTTAAACCTGACAGAGGAGCATGAACCCGATTGGATTTAATAATTCTATAATAAAATTATTTATTTATTTATTTATGATAAAAGCAATATTCTTAACTCTATTGGAAAACAATCTTACTTATTAGTCCCTTTTCTTATTAATATATATATATATTTGTCATGGGTTTTTGATTTCATAAAATTCAGAAATACTTAGAAAAAATATAAAAAATAATAAAAAAAAAAACTCTTAATTAAAATCTCATTATATAACTAATGCAGGTTTGTTTTGGCATTTTGTTTACCAAAACTATGTTTTTTGGACAACAAGTTATTACAACCATAAGAGCAAGCTTTAAGAAAAAATATATTGATAATTTTGACGTGAATGTATTACAAAATATAAGAACAACATACTCCTCCCAAGCTAGGAGGGGAGTTTATGAAATTTATTTAATTATATAATAATCAAAGTAGTCATGCACATGAAAAACAACACACAAAATTTATTATAACATTTAAAAACAAATGATAAAGGACTCTAAAAGAATATAAAAATATATTTAAATTAGTTAATTTTAATGAATCTAATTATATATTTCCTTACACCCAAGCACGTGCGCTTGGCTATTATGTTTTATAAAAATAGGATAAAGACATGGTATTTGCTTGTCTAGTCTCTAGGAACCCGGGAAGTAAACGAAAATTTTTGAATTGTTTTCAAAAGAACAAAAACAAAAACCTAATAAATACTCTTATATCCTTAATAAACTATTTTTTCAATTTAAAACATATTTAAAGAGGTTAAAAACAAAAAATCAAACCAAAAAGATATTTCTTAATCCCGATCTAATTTTTTGACAAAATAAAGGGTAAGAAATAGAAAAATAGAATATTTCTAATCAAATAAAACTAATTAATTTCAATAAGGTGCTGTTTTGTCATTGGGATTTACCAAATCATTAACTTCTTCTCTCGTTCATTATTCTTCAACTACCCTCACTCTTTTCTCCCAAACTAAGAATTAAAAGATAAATAGAATATATGTTTTTGACTGTTTTTTTGCCAAACTTAAAGGACCAAAATGGAAAATGAGCATTTCTCAAGGTGACAAGTAGCAAAAATAAATAATAATAATCCTGAAATACAAAAACCTTTGTCTCTAATATAATGTCAAATTTGCTCTTTGCATTTAATGTTTTTAAGAAACAAAACTAATTTTATTTTTATAATATTAAGCATCAACCAAATATTAGGATTTTTTTAACACTTGAAGAACCAAAAAGCAAGAAAAGTAAATAACTTCTTAGGCCACAATTAAGAAATAACACAGTGTATAAGGATCAAATTAATAAATAAAGTTAATTGATTGGAAAAAAAGGCTTAAAGGATTAATGAAAGTATAAATAATTGTTACAATAAACAATGATCAATTATAAAATCCTAAGAGGTTTATTTATGGGACCTATACTCTGAGTATGAAGGAATTTATGAGCAAAACTTAATATGCAGAAGGAAAACTATTTGCGAAGGAAATCTAGATTATTTTAGTCTAATCTTTTGTATTAAGTTAATTATGCAGAAAATGTTTTTTCTACTTTAGTGTTGAGTACTGAGATACAATACACATTTATAACCTTCAATATAGCTTGAAATGAAGGATACCAATGTACTTGATAGTCATAAAAAATAGGATGAAAGATAAGGGAAAAATAGCTTATTGTTTTTTGTATTATTAGATGTTTGGTAGCATGAATTGGGGATGTTTAGCCGCCATTTCACCTATAAATAGACTTCATCCCAAAATCCGTTTATACATTTTGTGGAACAATGTGAGGTTCTTACATATCTTATAGGAGAGAATGATTGTAATTCTTATAATTTTTTTAGTGAAGTCATTCAACACTTGCCAATAGACAAAGCTTTGGGTAAACCATGTAGATTTTTATGTGTATCATTTTTTATTTTATCCGAATATTGATAGTTGTAATATATTGTAATTTTAATAATGGTGTTAGAGTTATTGGTTTAAAGTTTTCATTCATGTATAATACTATTCTTGTATATGACACTATTTACATACATGTAAAATTAATATGATTGCTAGGTATGGTATAAGAAGTTCTACCTAACAACATGTTTGGAAATCTCTCAAATGAATTTAATTTTAGTGGTTTTAATAAAAACATCTCATGTTTAGAACTATTTTGAGTATCAAGAATTAAATTTCAAATGGAACTCAAACTCTAAAAATGGTAAAAATAATAATAATCAAAGGCTAACCCCTCTCATTTACTATTCCGAAGAGGAGAAATTCAATGTGAAAACTAGGTTTTTGAAAATACCATTTTTTTAGACCATTAGAGAAATAACATGAAGGTAACAAGAGAAATATAGGAAACAAAATAGATTCAAGAATTATTTCTCTTTGAAACATACATATTCAATTTATTTATCAATTGAATTCAAATTATTTTAAATACAATAGAGAATTAGTTTTAAATAACCTGTAAGCAAATTATGTTTATTTAGTGGGAGTATCATTCATATATATTATTTTTATATCCATTACAATTTATAGAATAGTTGAGTAAATAAAAAATAAATAAAAGAAAAATAAAAGTACATGATTGATAAGTTTAATGGGAGCAGCTCCTCATATGATAACTTAAAGAAGAAATTGATATGCTTTAACTAGAATTTTTGTTGAAATACATAAGGAAAAGTTGGTTTACAAGTTGAACAAATCCCTATACGGTCTCAAACAAACACTTGTGTGTTTGTTTAAAAGATTTAAAATCTTTCATAATTAGACTTGGATACAAAGATTTAGTTCAAACCATTCTATATGCTACAAAAGACTTAAGAAGAAGATGTTATCATGTTGTTATACTTGTATGACCTATTAGAAGTAGGGTCTAATAAGGATTGAGTCTAATAATTTAAAGGATAATTTGCTAGAGATATCGATACAAAGTATCTGGGGTCAATAAACTAGATTCTAAGAATGAGAGTTCACCAAGATAAGAGTAAGAAATAGATGTACCTTTCCTATAAAAATTATCCAAAGAAAATTTTATGACACTTTAACATGCAAGATTATAAATCAATTTCCACATCAGTTTTTGTAAACTTCAAGTTTTTCTCAAGTATGTCTCCTAGCAATAAATAAAAAAGGATGTGAATGTCTTGCGTATAATATGCATTAGCATCGGAAGTTTAATGTTTTTCCATGATATATATAAGACCAAATATTGTATAAGTATGGGATCAGTTAGTCGATATATGAAAAATAGAGGTAAAGAGCTTTAAAATACTATTAAAAGATCTTGAGATACGTTAAAGGCACTTAGATGTTGTATTATGTTACGAAGGATCATAATTAATTGTCAAAAGCTATGATAACTAATATTTTATAGGATCATATATTTTCACTATAACATGCAGATGATAATGATGGAGTATGAAGATGGATCCAATGGAACTTGTCTCCAAACTAGAATTTTTTTTTTTTGTATAAACCACGTGGTGTCTTAGGCATTAACTAGACTAATCCATGTTTGTACTCGGTGGACCCTGGAAGGATAAATGGTTGGCTAAATGGATGTCTGCATACAAGAACAGGGGTCAAACCTCATATCTATTTTAAAAAGTGTGAGTGCCAAACCACTCACAACGACCACATGCACTTGGTTAAGTAGAATATTGTTGAGTATGGAGACAAATTGCATAGTTTCAGCCTTCAATGACCACTCACACCGAGTAATATGGTTGGTTGGCACCAATAGTGGGAGAAAGCACCAATAGTGGGAGAGCAAATATAGTGAAAATGATCATAAGTAAATGATATGTTTATATTTGAACAAGAAAAACTAGGTGATATTTTTATTTGTCTTAATCTCTTATAGGCTTCCTCGTATATTGGTTCATGCTTTTGTGGTTTGGAACAGATTTGATCATTCAAGAATATATGTGAACGTATAGGTGTGTCTATTTAATTATTATTTATACTTTTCTTTTTTATTTCTGAAGTATAAATAGATGGAAATATTTTTAAATAAGAGCTCACAAAAACATACTACAATAAATTTTGATTCGACAAATCCAATATATATATATATATATATATTGCTGCAAAATGTGTTTTTAGAATGCAGTGCACTACTAATAATGAGTAAGGAGATGATGCACATGATTAACATAATAAAATCTTATTAAAAAAGATGAAATGCCGTTAAGAAAAATCACATAAAAGCATAAAATAATGAATTTAAATTCAACAAATCCAAAATAAGAAATAAACATATTAATTGCCAAAAGATTGTGTTATATGACTAATACAATAAACTATAAATTATCAGATTTTCAGCACATATTTTTGCATTGTTTTTTAAAAACTACGATTTTCTAAAACAATGAAACCCGAATCCTCCACTCAAAGAAAGGTCATTGATTAGTTACAGTAAGTAGCACAAACATACTTGTTGTCTGAAGTTTATCACATCCAGACAGTTAATGTCACTCCAACTGGATTGGCCATATTTGGACTATAAGCAGGTTAGTTTTTGGTTATAGACACGTTAACTGGTAGCTGAAAAAAATCCAATCGAATTCAAAATAATTACCACAGCATCATCCATGGTGGGACAAGAGGATTCATGAAATATATGTTTCTACAGCTTTGTCTAGGAGCTGAACCTTGCGTGATCATGGTGGGAGTATATCCACTCGCCAACCTCAGCCAACCCTCAAGCTTTATATTTATGATTTTGATTGGTCGACCGGCAGTGCCCTCTCGGAGAGATTACATTTGTCTTGGAAAAACCTAAGACATGATTATGAGGAAGCATTCTTAAAATTAAAAAAGTAGTTTGCAAGGTTATCCCATCTACAAAAAGCTGTGTACTAGAACTTGTAAAGTATGACTGTGGCATATGGTGGGGACTGAAGAGCTGTGTGCTAAAGATTCTTTTGAATGTTTTGAAGTTCAGAAGAAAAGAGATGTCACCAGGTTGCATATACACAACGGTCACCGGCCATATATGTGGTAGATAGAGTTTATAAATTCAAGTGATTTGTATTCACTGAGAGCTTCTCATAGTGCGTTGTCATATGCTGGGACAAGGTATCCCAGCCGCGCTTCTGTATCCATTTTAGCATCCTGTCTTCTTTCTGTCTACTTTTGTTTGTCAAGTTCAATCACACAGATAGATACCCTGCTGGACGTGAGCCACGAATATTGTCACTGTTTCTTGTCATTTCTCCTTCTGATTCACCATTCTTCTAAATCAACAAGTTCAATTAAGGGACACAACAAGAAAAGGACCCTATTAGCAATGGATTTTTGTCGTTCCATTGCAAAAATTGCAACGGAAATTGTTTAGAACTGGATATTCCGTTGCAATTGTAATTTGCAATGGAAAAGCCGTTGCAAATTACAATATTTACCAACGGAACATCCGTTGCAAAATAAATAGGCAACTACATGCATGCGTCCCGTTTAATTTTTTTCGCATGCAGCTTACCGTTTTAACTTTGAAAATTAAATAGCAATTCTTGGCTTCCTCTCTTGTTCGTCTGCCATTTATGAACATTAATTTACTCATCATTGAATCGAACCAGTTGATCTCCATCTCTTGTTCCCGATCGATCTCCACTTCGTCGGCGTCGAGGTTCAATTAGCCAGCAGACCCATCACCACCACAATGAAGATTTGCCTCGAGTACGTCAGCATTTAACCTTTTTTTAATTTTCCTTGGTTCCTAAATTTCTTTAGGGTTTAGGTAGTTTTTGGAGAGCATTGTCATAGGTCGGGGTAATTCTATGCTTATGGGTTGTGACCAATTAAGTGATTTTGTCAAGAAATTTTAGTTTTAATTTGAACTTAATTGGAGGTGGTAGTTTTTGGATTTTGTTGATGATCGGATGGTGTTTTTGGAGGAGAGGGTTACGGTTCCATGTGAGTTGTGGTTTCTGGTTTTGTTAGTTTAAAATCACAAGAGTGATTAGTTTAAAATCAACTAGCATGTTTTAAGCATCCGTAGAAAAAGTATGTAGATTAGGAGTAGGCTTATGGATTTGAGCATATGTAGAAAAAGTTTAGAGAACTTGTGATCATAGAATAAAGAGAGATCTATCCATCTACCCTATCCATTCATCTATCTTCAACCCACCAATCTGAATATCCTTTGTTGCTATGTGAATCTTCTATTTTAGGGTTTTTCACCTTCTTTGATCATTTCCCGTTATACCATTTTGATAACATATATATACACCTCCTCCTTTAATCCCCCTCACTCTTCATGAATTTTTTTTTTTTTACCATAAGATCGACTTTAGACTACATTTTTGTGTGCCTTTTCATGAATTCCCTATATTTTATCAAATTCATCTAAAAAAGGAATAAGATTATTTAGAAGAAGCGGAATAAAGAATGTTACCGAATTTGGAATAGGTCCCATGTGTAAAACTAATCATAACCATCACACATTCCTTTAAAATAATCAACCATCGTTGCTTGGATTTGCAAATATCCTCCATGGCAACTCCTTTCTTTAAAAAATTTGGCACCCATGCAAGGTGTTTTACTAAGATTATGGTTTAATTAAGTTTTGTATGACCTTGCCAAGAACCATTTAAATTTCATAACCTAACATATTTGCGGATGATTCAAAAACACTTTCAAATAGACCATAAACAACTCTTGTCAAACTGATTGTGATTCTAGGCCTAAAACATGCAATTGAATATAAATAAAGTTTAATATTGTTGTTGGTTGATATTCAATTTTTATTGAATGTACTTGACAATATCTCTCTACTCGGGGTTTTGAAAGGAGCATCAAGCATTGATCAATATCTTTTGACTTTATATTCTATTAAATTTGCTTGAAAGGTTAGTGTAATTTGTTTATTCTTTTAGTATTAGTATCGAATAAATGAATATTGTTGAGTATGGTGCTGCTGTGTGTGTTGCTCCTATATTTTTGTTGTTATGTGTTCGATGTTTTTATAAGTATTTGTGTTGTTTGTTTTTGTTTTCTTTGTCTTAGCCATAAGTAATCCGTAAACTAGAGATAGCGATTGAACTCAAGGGAGACATAGTTGTCCCCTTTGATTATTGAAATCATATTAATTTTAATTTACATTCTAAAATATTTCTATGTTATAATGTTTACTAGATTAATATGGATGATCGAGAGTGGATTTATCGTTGTATGAGAAGTGGTCATTTGAATCTTGAATATATTATGGGTGTTAGAAGATTTATCAATTTTGCATACTCATTTGATAAAAATATATTAGTGGGAAAAATTAGATGTCCTTGTGTGAGATGCAAAAATCAAAAGTTTTAGAAAGAAGATGATGTGTGTAAGAACTTATTGACAAAAGGGTTTTTACCTTATTATAAAAATTGGACTGTACAAGGGGAGCCTTATGACACAGATATATTGGTCATACCTTTATCGGGAAGGATTAGTCATCTTATGAATGATAAGGGAGATGCAAATCCATATAGAAATATGGTTCTAGACGTAATGAGAGATGATGATGCATACTATAATGATAGGGTTTGCAGTATTGTTGTGATAGAGGAACCTCCAAATCTAGAGACATCTAATTTTTTTAAGTTGTTGAAAGCTGCAAAGGAACCTTTGTGGGATGGGTGTACTAAGCAATCAAAACTATCTGCTTGTGTACAATTGCTTAATATCAAGTCAAATTTAAATTTAACTCAGAATACCTTCAACAAATTCATTGAATTTGCTAAGAGTTGCATTCTCGATGATGCAAATTTGGTTTTGAATTTTGAGATGCCAAGAAATTTATGGTGCCACTTGGACTTGGTTATGAGAAATATGACGTATGTCGTAATAACTGCATGTTGTATTATGGGGTTGATGAGATGAAAATAAGGTGTGATTTCTATGGAAGTTCATGATACAAACCTAGAAACCCTACTAGTAAAGGCTCTTACAAGGCGGAGAAGCAACTCTGATACTTTCCATTGACACCAAGACTTCAAAGACTATTTATGTCTGCATATCATGCAAAGGATATGACATGTCATCATTTTCATAAGTCAGATGGAGTAATGGTGCACCCATAAGATGGATATGCTTGGATAGAGTTTAATTATGTCCATCCGAGCTTCACGGCAAATCCAGGAAATGTTCAATTAGGATTATGCACTGATGGGTTTTTTCCATTTAATATGGTTTCAAATGCATATTCTTGTTGGCCATAATTTGTGACTGTGTACAATTTGCCTCCTTGGAAGTGCATGACAAGACCATTTATATTTTTATCAATGATAATTCCCAGGCCAAAGAATTAGGGGAAAAAAACTTGATATTTTTCTAAGACCTTTAATTGATGAATTGAATAAGTTATGGTCTGTAGGTGTTTAAACTTATGATGTATACCTTAAAGAAAATTTTTAGTTAAAAGCAGCTTTGATGTGGACCATAAGTGATTTTCCAGCATATGGTATGTTGTCGAGCTAGAGTACACATGACAAATTATCATGTCCTTCTTGTATGGAACACAACAAGGCATTTTGATTAACACATGGTGGGAAAAAATCATTCTTTAATTGTCACTGACGATTCCTACCAATGAATCACCCTTACAGATATCAGTCATATAAGTTTATAAAAGGAGTAATTGAAGAGCTCCCTCCTTTTCCTCGTTGATCTGGTTTAGAAATGTTACCTGAAGTTTCTAAGTTCACTGAGGGACATGCTGGTAGCTCTTCAAATTGTGGTAAAATTTCCGAATTTGGTGTCTATCACAATTGGGTGAAGGCATTTTTGGGAGCTTCCATATTGTCATACAAATATAATTCAGTCACAACCTAGATGTCATGCACATAGAAAAAAATTTCTTTGACAATATCTTTTACACAGTAATGGATTGTCCTGATAGAACCAAGGATAATGTAAATGCTAGGTTGGATATTTAATTGTATTGTAAAAGCTAAGCTTACATTTGCATCAAGATGCAAGTGGTCGAGTTTACAAACCGAAAGTCACTTATTATCTCTTCAAGAAAGAATAACAACAATTGTTGTCATGGATGAAAGAGTTGTTATTTCCTAATGGTTATGCTTCAAACATATCACGGTGTGTAAAAGAGGCACAATGTAAGGTTTCGGGCATGAAAAGTCAAGATTGCCATATTTTTATGCAAAAACTTCTTCTTGTTACGCTCGACCTTACTTACTTAGACCATTGTGAGAGGCATTAACAAAATTGTCGATATTTTTTGAGATATTTCTGCGACAAATTTAAATGTCCAACACTTGGAGTTGATGTAGAGAAATATTATTGAAATAATTTGTAAACTTGAAAGGATTTTTCCTGCATCGTTCTTCGACTCCATGGAACACTAAGCAATACATCTACCTTATGAGGCACAAGTTGGTGGACCCGTTCAATATCGATGGATGTATCCATTTAAACGGTATGTTTTCATACAATGTAAGTTGCATTCACTTTAATTGAATAGTTTGTTTATTTTTCAAACTAATTAACATAAATAATGTAGGTATATATTTTATTTGAAGAAGAAAGTCACCTATAAAGCCCAAGTTGAGGGTTCCATATGTAAAGCATACTTGATAGATGAAATTACAAATTTTGAGTCTTGTTATTTTAACGATGAAATTCAAACAATATGGAATCAAGTTCCACAGAATGACGATGGTGGAGCTAAAAGTGAAGGTGAACAACTTTCTATTTTTTCCTATCCAGGAGAAAATTGTCTAAAAATATTATAGACGGTAATTATTGCAAGAAGAAATGAAAATTGCGCACAACTATGTCATTTTCAGTTGTCAAGAATTGAAACCCTATATTGAGTAAGTGATAAATATATTATTTTGTTTCTTAATTTATAATAACTTGATTTCAACTAACAATTTAAAATTTAGGCAATGTCAAGCACGAGCTACATTCACGACAACCACAATTGAGGGATATTGAAATTGAAAAACTATGTGAGGTAGAATTTCATGTAAGTATTTTTCAGGATATATTTTGTTAACTTCACTATTTTGTATCAAATAATAATTTATACATTGTTATTTTTATGCTGGGTTGAATACAAATCAACTAGAATTGAGAATTAAATCTTTGCACTTTCTATGGGTCCATCAATTTCGATTGAAATGTTATAATGACTATTATGTCAATGAGTTTAAATTTCATATTCAATGTTATTGTCACTTTAAAAAATAATGAATAGTGTGATTTGTGTGAAAAGAAGTTGCTACAATGATAATGAAATTGATTATTATGGAATGCTTGAAGTAGTGATCGAGCTTAAATGTTTAGCAAGTAAGTGCAAGGTATTTATGTTTAAGTGTCATTGGTACGATACAAAATGTGGTCTTAAAGTGCATCTTTCAAATAGTTTGGTTAAAATCAAGTATACCTCTAGACTACATGGCAATGAAGATTTTGTCTTGGCACAACAATGTCAACACATCTACTATACTTGTCCACCCGATAATAAATCCTCAGAATGGTGGGCAGTTATGAAGACGACAGTTAGAAGTTGTTATAATGTTGGTATGGGTGAATTTATTGAAAACAATGACAATGTTAAAACATTTGATGTTGATCAATCAGATGAAATTTCTCAACCATGTTGTGTGCTTCTTAATATGACACTTGATGAACCAAATTTACTTGTTGACACATCTTATTATGAGGAAGTCAACCAAAATGATTTGCTTCTGGTAGAGGGAATTGGGGAGAAGATGATGAAATGGATTCGGATGAGGAAATTGATTATGATAATAAAGTCGTTGGTGAGGATGATAATGATGATGATTAGCATTATGTAGGTATATTCAATGAATTTTTTTATTCATGAGAATGATGATTAGCATGTTGCTTGTATTTCTTATATTTAGCTGATATATTTACTTATAATATTTAATATTCTTTTGTTCATAATTTTTTTATTGTCATATTTATTAGTTTTTAGCAACAATACTTATTGATGACAATACAATTGTTTAAGGATGTCTAGATGTGGATCCTTGTTACAATATTCCAGAGTGATAGGTCGACTTCGGATTGAATCGAACTCCATCTATCGTGAATAAGAACGCATCATCTTCTCACTAACCCGAGCCTAATCAATTAAATGATTATTATATACATGGAGTTGAAACTACATTTCCTCATCAAAAACATCATGTGAGGTTAAATGCATATGAAGCTTTTGGGTTTCGAAATTTGTTAGCAACTCAAGGAGTCCCATGAGATGATACTCGTTGACATATAATGTCATATTTGTATGCTTTAATATATTTTGATGATAACAATAAAAAGAAAATGGACTAATAATATGCTTGGATGAGATTAAGTTATAAACAGGTATTATACAAAGAATACATCAACAAGCATAATGGATTACACGAAGAAATCACTCCAAGAAGTTCAAGATGCAAGCAAGTGAAGACATAGAAGAAGTTTTCATTTTAGTGCTTTATGTAAATCTTAATTTCTAACTTGATAGCACAAGTTAAAATGAACTCACACACTTCACATTGCATGCATTAAAAGGGTTTTGATGATTATAGGATTAAGTCATAATCAATCGGTTCAAGAAATTCAGAAAAGATAATTTGTCAAAATTGCCTTTCTACATGAACCGGTCGACCGCTTGGGTTACCAAGTGAACCGGTCGACCGCTTGGGATACCAAGTGAACCGGACAACCGCTAGGATACCAAGTGAACCAGTCGACCGCTTGGAAGACAAATTGCCTTTCGAGCTGAACCGGTCGACCGCTTGGGTTATCCCTTGTGAACCAGTCGACCGCTTGAAGACAAATTGTCTTTTGAACTGAATCGGTCGACCACTTGATTTATCCGTTGTGAACCGGTCGACCGCTTGAGATAACAGATGCACTAAAACGGCTAGACACAGCTAGTTTCTCTTTGAAACTTATAAATAGGCCTCTTAATTGCAAAATTAAAAAAACACAACTTTTATATCTGATAGTGAGGCAATTAGTAGTGCATAAACACCTTCATATCATCAATCCTCATTAATACTCATATTTGTGTTTAAATCTTCATATCCTAACACAAAGAGTATTAAATCTCATTCTCACTACACTTAAACACCTTCAAATATTCTAAGTGCTATTAAGTGAGATAAAGAGATCATAGATCTTCATTTGTAATATCCACACTATTAAGAGTGTATTGTTGTTTTACAAAAACAATCATTGTAAAACTCTTAAGAGTTGAGTATAAAACTCTTGATATTGGTACATCTTCAAGGAAAAATCTTGAAGAGGGTACATCTTCAAGTGGGAAGAAGGAAAATCTTAAAGAGGACATATCTTCAAGTGGTGTAAAAGTCTTGGTGTGGATTCATCAAGTAGGAAATTGTAATCTTGTTACTTGGGTAAGAGAGTACAATACTCAAGTACGGGTTGGTACTTGAGTCGTGGACGTAGGCTTGCCGAAGCATGTTAAAAACCGAGTTAGCAATCTCTCTCTCTTATCTCTTTACTTTAAAGTAATTAATTTTAAGATTGCAGTATTTATTGTATTTACACCTAATCCCCCCTTTAGGTGAATAGTTGTCTTAATCCGTGAATTACAGATACAACCTTGTATAGAGAATTTAATGTACATCGTGGTTATGCGGGAGTAGTTGGTGGTGGTAGTGAGCATGCCATTTGCAATGAAGTTGAGGAAGATGGTAGTGTTGGGAGAGAATTCTATGATTCAAGAGATGGTGGTAACATGAGATCTTCAGAGGATCAAGATTGCCTACATTCAATCCATGAGTCAAACTCTTCTCGAAACAATATATGCATCAAAACAGAAGAGTTTTGAAACCGCACTCGATCCATTGTTAGGAAAAAAGAACTGAGTTTGTATGGAATAACCGAGTAAGTATAATATTTTTATTATATAGTTATCATTTGTGTGATTATTGTTCCTCGAAAGTTTGTTACTTTAATATTTCAGGTTCAATAACGCTCGTGTGGCCGTGACATCGTAACAATTTTGAGAGCTAATTTCAAGGGTCGTGGCACTCTTGGGATAAAATTGATGCAATGTGTAAAGATGAACTGTTTAGGAGTTCAAGGTATGGAAAAAATAATGCTTATATTTTTGTATTTTGTAGATGAATCCACTCAACTATGTCCATATTTATTCATAAAGAAAAATTCAACATACAATCCAAAGCAAAAGCTGAAACAACTCAATTTGCAAAGCTCCATTTAAGTTAATACATATATATAGATTTTCTTATTATTAAAGGCTAGGCACTTGAGCTGCAATTGACACATTGTTGGCTTGCATTTGCATGCTTGGAATCCTTTGGTTTTTCTTTGAATCCTTTGGATTATATTAAGGAATATGGGTGATTATTATGTGGAAAAGAAAATATAATATGTGTGCAGGCATGGCATTAGCTTGAAAGATATTTCTTTCCTTCAATTATTATTAAATGGCTCAACACGTTAAGAATTTGAGCACACATGTTGATTGGTAAGAATAATTTGCTATATGAATCCTTTGGTTTATTGTGTATGAATATAGTGGAGATGCGTTACTCTTGAAGGGTTGTATTTGTGGTGTTTTTGTTGTTGTTTTTTATTGTGATATGGATCAAGATTCTAGTTTTTTTAAATCATGAGGTTGTTTGAGATTTGCTGGATTATTCTTTGGTGGGATTTCCATGCTTTGATTAGTTAGTGTAGATATTTTGATACTCGGACTTTTAAATAATTCAAAGTTTTGGTTTCAAGGAACCAAGTAAACTGAAATTTGTGTGTTTTATGTTAACATTTATGTTTCGTAATATTTTATGATGTTGTTTGCTATTTTTATTACTTGTCATATTTATTTGATAGAAAAAATATGCCTTCGCTAAAGAAGATGAAGAAATTATTCATAAAATTTGGGAAGATAAAGCTCGAATTTCCTTGCACCAACAATTGGCACGAGCTCGCAATAAAGCTCTATCAATAATGAAGACCATAAATATCATCGATTGCCTGGATAAAGGACCTGTTTGGACCCAAAATGAAGATTGGAATACGATGATCAACGATGTTTGGTCCACTGATGGATTCCACAAACGATCTGAATCTTCAAAAAAGAATCGATTGAAGAAAAAAAATGGGAAAATAAGTACCCATTCTGGTGGATCGGTTTCATTTGCATCATATCAAGCTAGCATGGTACAAAATGTTGTTGTTCAACACTAGTAATTTAATTTTTTTAATATTTTTGTTGCTTACTTTTTTATTAATGTTTGTAGCAAGAACAAGTCGGGGGGAAAGAACTTCCATGGGATGAGTTCTTTTCAGTTTTGCATCAAAAAACAAATGAGACCGGCACATTTGTAGATAACAGGTCTAAAATAGTGTGGTAAGTATATATATATGAAATATCATTCATATTCAAATTAATATATTCTTACATGGACTTGTCTATTTGCAGGAAAATTATAGAAATGAGATGATTGAAAAATATAGACCTTATCAGGACAATCATCCTTCTTTTGATGGAGTATCTTGGTGTGAGGCTTCAGGGGGAATAAGCAAGGGTAGTACCTCGTATGCCAAAATCTAAAGTTAATGTAAGTTCTTCATCACATACCTACCTAGTACAATCATCATATCCAAACACAGATAATAGAGGGTATAAAGAGGACTTGCAAGCAAGAGATGATATTATTAGCGAAATGAGAAATGAAATTGTTTCCATTAAAGATTATCTTAAGAGATTGCTAGGAAGTTCTGTTAGGTCAGAGTATATGGGTTAAGGTATGCCAACACCTATGGCCCCATTGATACCATCACATACAATGACACCTATCGGTCCCGTGTCTTCACTAGTATATCGATCTCGACCTCAATTACCATATAATGGTCCATCTTCCTCTCGTCCACAACATCATAGATCATTTCCTCCTTAAACACTTTAAAATATGTATTTTTATTTTCCATGTTCATTTACTTAGACATGTAAATGTAATCGAATTTGTAGTGTATTATGAATTTTAATTTATAATAATTTTTATTTCCACCATATTTATTTTATTTTCAATATTAATAATTTTTCCATATGTTCTAGTACTTTTAAAATATTTATTTGTAATTATTAAAAATTAATTATATTTATAATTGATTTTAAAAATTAATTAGCAGATTACAATGAATTTTCTGTTGCAACTACTATTGCAATTAATTAATATGATCAGCAATATATGCAACAGACTAGCCGTTACAAAACTAGAAAGTGTTAGCAATGGATTTTCCGTTGACAAGCTATTGAAATTTCACTTGCAATGTATCCGTTAGGAAG
>CM063603.1:7536924-7552036 GCA_032356905.1 Salix exigua
TGGACAAAAATAATTAAAACACGATTAATTTTTTAATTTTTTTATTTTCACTCCTGATTGAAATTAATTAAATGTGAAAGTTTCACTGCAGTCCTCCTTTTAATTTCTGGATTGACTTTAAATGGCTTATTATATTTGATACAAAAGTTTCAATTTATGCAACTTTATCCTTTAATTGAAATTGATAAAAAAAAATGTGATTTTCATTTCAGCCCTTATACTTTTAATTTTTATTTTCACTCCTTGATATAGCCCTTAAACTTTTAATTTTTATTTTCACTCATTGATATTTGATTTTCATTTTATCCCTTATACTTTTATTTTTTTATTTTAATCTCTTGATTTCTTTTTATGATTTTAATTTTGTTAAAGTTTTTATGGTGTTTTTAGTCTTTGATTTATTATATTTTTTTCTTATTAACACAATAATTATGATAATGATAATAATAATAATAATAATAATAATAATAATAATAATAATTTAATTGTTTTTCTTACTTACTCTTTTATTAATGTTTTTTTATTTTTTTTTCTCAGGATAATTTGATAATTTTTATTGTTTTGACAGTGATAACAATGATAATTTTTGTTTTTGTTTGATCTTTTGTTGAAGTTTTTAGGATTTTTTAGTCTTTCATTTTTTTCCTTTCATTATTAACACAAAAATAAATAAATGAAAATAATAATAATAATAATAATAATAATAATTTAATTGTTTTTCTTACTTACTCTTTTGTTAATGTTTTTGAGGTTATTTTTTTCTCAGAATAATTTTGATAATTTTTATTGTTTTGACAGTAATAACAATGATAATATTTAGTTTTTATTATATTTTTTTTATCTTTTGTTGTAGATTTTACAATTTCTTTAGTCTTTCATTTATTTATTTATTTATTCTTTCATAATAATAATAATAATAATAATATTTTTCTTGCTTACTATTTTTTTATGCTTTTTAATTTTTTTTTCTCGGTATAATTTGATAATTTTTATTATTTTGATAGTGATAACAATAATAATTGTAGATGTTAAGACTCCGATGTTGGTATTGTTATAGTTTTTAATATTTAAAATTGCTTCATTTTTCCCTTTATTTTTTTTGTTTTCTATTATTTTTATTTGCTCTTTAGATTAGATGATTTTTATAAATTTTATTATTTGCGCAATGATAACGATAATTTTAGTGATTAAATTTTTTATTATAAAAATATATATTTTTTTAATGATTGTTGAGGTCAATTTAATTATTTTGATTGTTTTGACAGTAATGTTGATAATTATTTTAATTGTCATAACAATGATAACAACAATAACGTGAGGATAAATTTTCAATTTATGTTTTTTTTATAGAGAGAAAATTAACTATTTATATTTGCTATTTGATTATTGTAGATTCCTATTTGGTGATAATTCATTTAGTTTTTTTTTTTAATTCTTGGATAATGTTTATTCTTTATTCGTCTCTATGCATTTATGTTTTTAGTTTTTTATTGGGGTTTCATTTTTAATCAGTTTAGGCACTGAAATTTTAATATGACTCCTTTTCCCCTTTATTCAGTGTTTTTGTTCTCTTATTTTTATTTGTTATTTGGATTAGATAATTTTTATGATTGTACTATTTGCGAAATGATAATGATAATTGTTGTGATTTTTTTAATTACTTTTTTTTATAAAAATCTTTTGTTTATTTTTTTAATGTTTTTCCAAGGAATTTCTTTATTTTAATTGTTTTGATAGTAATATTGATAATAATTTTAATTGTTATAGCAATGATAATGAAAATAACGTGGGGATGAATTTTCAATTTATATTTTTGACTTTTTGTGGATAGAAAATGAACTATTTGTTTTTGTTATTTGATTATTACAGATATTTTCACAATTTATATTTTGTTTTTGTTTGATTTAAATTGAATTATAAAATGAACTAATCTTAATGCAGTGAATTTAATAATTCAAATATCTGAATCTTTTTTTTCTTTGATGATGATGTAAATTAACGCTAGTTATTTCGTTAAAAACTGCTAAACAAATAAATTTATAGCGATTTAAAATTCACATATTTTATAGAAAACTTGCACTTCATAAAATTTCAGCATAAATTTATTATTTTAGCTAAATTTATAATACTTTAAAAAATACACAATTAATATTTTTACATTTAAAAATATAGTACCAACCACGACTGACGAGCATTCGGGCATTCGGCTAGTAAATACTAAGAGTTGAATGTAGCGGAGCACTAGTAGACAACGAACAGACTAGGCCTTGTTTGTTTCAAGGAAACTGAATTCCAGGAATTCAGTTTCCTCACTTTCTAGTGTTTGGAAACACTTTGGAAAATGAAGTCAACGGAATTGTCTTTCCCCACTTTTCCGGTCAATGCAAAAAATACACTTTCCTTTCCTTTTCACTTCTCCTTCCCCGTCGTTACCTCCACCACCAGACCGTCTCCTCTCTGTCACTCTTTGTCGCCTCACGTCTTCCCTCCCTCGCCTGTAACCTCACGTCTTCCCTCGCCTGTAAGTTCACGTCGTCTCTCGCCTCCTCTGTGTCGTCTCTCGCCTCTCTCAGTACCCATCTCATCTCTCGCCTGTAACCCATCTCAACTCTCGCCTGTAACCCAGACGTCGTTTCTGCCTCTTCTACCTCTATTCCATCCTCTTTGTATCCTACTATTGACATGAAAGACATGGCAGAGGATCTCTTTCCTGAAGAAGATTGCAACAAGAACTTAGGTTCGCCGCTGGGCTCAGACTCTGAACCTCAAGAAGAAATACTGATCAAGATTTCAGGATCAATAGTTCACTTGATTGAGAGAGATCGTAGCGTGGAACTGGCTTGTGGGGATTTCTTTATAGCGAGTCTTAAACAGGGTGACACTATTGTTGTTGTTTTTGCTCGTGTAGGTGATGATATTCAATGGCCACTAGCTAAAGATGAGGCAACAGTTAAGCTTGATGGATCACATTACTTTTTTTCTCTTCGGGTGCCTGAAAATGAATCAGATGAGGGTGGGTTAGACAAGGGAGAAGTCGAGTTGTTGAATTATGGGGTTACTTTTGCTTCTAAAGGACAAGAGGGTTTGTTGAAGGAGATTGATAAGTTATTGGAATGTTATAGTTCGTTTTCGGTGCAAGAAGTGAATGAGAGTACTGTAGGGAAGTGGGAGGTGATTGATGGGAGTGTAGCGAATGAGATATCCCGGATGAGTTAGAGAATAGGAAAGAATTGGTGGAGAAGTGTTGTGCCGTGTATTGGACGAGTGTTGGCTCCTAATGTGGAGGATTATAGCTCAAGTGTTGCTAGGTTGATTGCGTGAGGACAGGCGAGTTGATCAAGGGGATTTTGTGGGGTGGAGATGTGACTGTGGATAGGTTGAAGTGGGGTGATGAGTTCTTCAAGAAAGCGATTCATAAGAGTTCGGACTCAGACATCAATCTAGGGACTTTGAGGAGGATCAAAAGGTTTGGTTTCAACATTGATTATTGGTTTAATTTTTAATTTTTGGTTTCGAGTTCTAATTTGGTCACATTTATCTATCTAGTTTTGCTATGTTCTTAAGAAATTTGATTATTAGGGCTTATCTTATCATTCTGTCTGTGGAAGCTGTATGGTTATAACAGAAGCAGCATGCTCTTTGATTTTTAGAGTTGCATAACTGCCTTCTGATATGTATATTGGTGCTCATCTCTCAATTTTAAAGATGTGAATAATTTTTAACATGTTTGTTTCCCCTCTCCCCTCTTTAGTTCGTGTAAATTAATATTAAGTAGTATGAATTGATTCATCATTCTATCGCGGGATATTTGCAGGGTTAAGTTGTTGACTGAAAATTAATATTAAGAATTTTTTTATCTAAAATACCCATCAAAATATTGTTGTATCTATTTATCTTTTCAAAAATACTTCAAACCAAAAACAAAAACCCAAACATATAACTCACAACATAAACTAATTTGGCTTTCTTAATATGAAAAAACAAATTATTTTAAGCTTTTCAAATTGAATAATTTTTACTTACAAAATATTTAACAAGTTTATTTCTCTATAATATCATATGACATATATTGTAATATTTTATAAAATAAGCTATGTATGAATATAGGATATAATAAAAAAATTCATCATTATACTTATTTGATTTCATTTTTTTATTTAAAGTGATTAAATATTTTATATTAAATATTTAATATACATGGGATAAAATTTAAAAAATTAATAATTTATTAATAAATTATTTTCCAGTTCATTTTCCATAACACAAACAAACACTGGAAAGTGTTTTCCAGTTCATTTTCCATAACACTACAAACATCAGAATTCACTTTCCGAGAATTCACTTTTCCCGAATTCACTTTCCAAAAGAAACCACTTTCCAAGCAAACAAACGGGTACTAATAACTTGGACTGGGCTATTTAATTTTATTGAAGGAATATTTTCTTTGTTAATGGTCCATGAACAACTTTAGGTCATTGTTTGAACATGTGTTCATAGGTTTGGTGCCTCAAATATAGTTATCATATCCAATCCAGGTTAACTCTAACAAAAGGTTTACGTTGATTTATTAAAAATTAATAAAAGGAGAGTAATTTTTCTTCCTTTTTTTCATCTTATGTGGTTATTAAAAAAAATTGATGCAGAAAGAAAATGAGTGAGTTTTTTTATGAAAATCATCTAGACTTATTATTGAAATGCATCGGTCAAATTCATCTCATTATTTATATTATTTGATTTGTACAGTATGGTTTAATTTATTTATATATTTCCTTCTACATGCTAGTTTAATCTCTCATGCTGCTTTATAAGCATGTCTAATGAACTTTCTGTTTGATCCATAGTTATCAATATTGTTCTGGTTTTTCTATTAGGACGGAACGTTACGGTTTGGAGTGTTTAGTCGTGCCGTTCAGAGTTATCTTGTTTACATATAATTAATTAATTATATATATGAAAAAAATTAAATATAATTTTTATTTTTTATAAAATCAAAATTGATACAACAATTTTATTTTTTTTATAATATATATATTTTTTTATTTTTAATATATATATATATATATAGCCGGACAAATATAAACTTATGGTTGCATGTCCAGCTGGACAAACATGCAGCCATAAGTTTGTATGGTTGCATGACAAATCCATTCCAACATCCCACATCGCTCAAATAAGAATTTTTCTAACTTTCTGTGGCTTTAAATGATGGACGGAAGGTTATCCTATCCCACATCGAATAAATAAAGTTCAAGTCAAAGAATTGTTTCTATAATATTAAATCAAGAAGACATGCAAAATCAGCTCACCTATTTAGAATGTGTGCTAATTTAAGAGTTAAATAAAAAATAAAATGATTTTTTTATTTAGCTGAAACGACACGTCCGAACAGAACTGAAGTTGTTTTGTCCTGGTTTTTGAACGGAACAAAAGGTTTCATCCGGAACAAAACAGATTTTACTTCTATGATTTGATCTGTTTTTGTTTTGTTTTTATATATAAATTGTTATCACATTAAAGGTCAACGTGGTTAAATAAAACACCTTCCAGTCAATTTGAAGATTATCAGCTTATTAAATAATTAATTGAAAGTTTAATTAATGTATTTAAATTAATACATGTATTATTTTCAGCCAAATAAACTTTGGAAAAATAAATTAAACTTTCTTTGATTTAAATCTTACAAAAACAAAGGCCTTGTGTGACTGGACAGTGTAGCAGTTTTCAGGGCCTCCACCAAATCCAGCTAGACTGGCACAGGAAGAGAGCAGCAGTTCCACATGAGCAGAGAAGGCCCATCCAACTATGACACAAAACGTATTCATAATCGCTATATTTTCCACACCAAAACTTTCAGAAATTTTCAATACAAGAGTTTCAAGACGGTATTTAATGCATTGCACAAGAAACACTAAACTGATATCGATTTTGTGCTAACAAGTATCAGGAAAGACGAGCCCGTATATCTTCCTGCTGATGGGGTACCACCTCTTGCTATAAATTCCATGCAAACATGGATCACGGAAGATGGCCAATGAATGAATCAAGATATAGGCAAGGTCTTGACACTATACATCGAACTTCTGCCCATCATTTTACTTAAAGCCCTTTCCCTTCGTCTCCGTTCAAAATGCGATTCTGGAAATCATTCACCATGAGAGGCAATCCTACTCTCAAAGAAATTTTAGGCTCCCAGTTAAGCAGCTCCTTCGCTTTGCTTATATCTGGTTTCCTCTTATGTGGATCATCAGCGGTGTTGGGTCTGAATTCTATTGTTGCGCTTGAATCAATGGTCTCCTTGACAACCTTCATAAAAAAATTAAACTCTTTACATAAACTAAGAGTTTCCATCTCTCTATCTCCCCATGCACGCGCATACTTATTAGCAAACAATTCTAAACTAGTAGCCTTGTTTTGACTCTCACCAAGTATAAGGTGATTGCGGCACTAGAAAAGGAATTCGTCTCTTTAAAAAATGAGAAAATTTTAAAATTTGAAGGAAGACAAACCTCTGCAAGCTCCAGCATGGTGAACTCTCCTGGGTTGCCAAGGTTGAAAGGTCCCACATGCTCACCCTCCATTAGAGCCACCAGTCCATCAACCTGTCAATAGAAAAGACTTTTAACATACCTTATCATGTTAACTTTTTAAAACCTAGACAGGAATCCTAAAACATATTTAATGTTCAATATATTCTCTGCATTTGCAATTATTTGGTTCTTCAAGAAAATAGAATTCACCACTTCTAGCACTTTCGCTTCCAAAGCCCTATGCAACCACCTCCCTGATTAGTGGCCATGAATAGCAACTATAAATATGTTTTGAGCGGTTTGCATTGAGATAGAGGAGGTCAAAGCCCATACAGCTTTCATGAAATGTTAGATGCTGGCAGTAAGCTTCTAATTTCAAGCCATCCCTTTAATGTTCTCAAGGAACAGTTAGCATGGCTACATAACTAGGCATCCAGAGGGGCCTTGGAGTGGGGAAAAAGCACAACGGAAATTTGGATAATAATGTCATACCAGGTCAGAAACATATTGGAAGCTCCTAGTTTGTTTCCCATCCCCATATACAGTCATTGGCTGTTTGCGAATGGCCTGCAAATATTATTCAACTAATTAAAAAAAAAAATTATGGAAAGCAGAACTTTATTTAGATATCCCAAAATTTAAATGGCAGTATATTGCCAGCATCACTGCCTGAAAATGGAATAATACCTGAGCAACGAAATTACTGACAACACGTCCATCATCCAAACACATGCGAGGCCCATATGTATTAAAAATGCGAGCAATACGCACCTGCAAATGGAAAGTGCAGCCATTGTATTAGCCCATTTCCCGCCAGTTAACTAAGCATATATATGCAAAAGCAGCCATTGCAGGATAGAAATGGGAAACACAGACAGCACAAAAAGGCTGATATCATATCAACACAGATGACACAAGGCTTTAAAATGTTGCATTCTCAGCATCAAATAATTGGAGAAATTCAGCAGTTGATATGAGGGGAAAAAATGGGTAAAAACTGCTGCAACAGAGAGGTCAAGATCATGCAACAAACCAAGGAATTGGATCGTTGATTCCAGGCCATTCTCAAACACTGTAAGCTCAGAAGGAGAGACTAATCAATAATAAACCTTATTTACCAGATATACAAGGTAGGATCCAACTCAGTTCACCTTAAATTGTCTACAGAATTGATTGTCTAGAATACACATGCATCAATTTATTGAATACACACATAAGGGCTGTACATTTTTTGAATGCCATTTCAACAACAACGAGTAAGTTTATACAGTTCATGACCCTGTAGAATGGCATTCATCATCTGAAAGGAGCAGATCTATCGAGAAGCACTGAGTAACACCACTGATATACAAATAACACCATGCAAATTTATACACCCAAAGATCCTAATAACAAAATGAGCATGTCATTAAAGCTTTGCAGTCTAGTTATAAATAAAAAACAATCACCTCGACATCTGCACCTCGGTGATAATCCATGGCTAAAGTTTCTGCCGTCCGTTTTCCTTCATCATAGCAACTCCTCTCACCTAACGAATTCCAAAGCATACCCTATCAGCTACAACAGTACATTGCTGCATTAATGAAAGAAACAGATGTTTCTAACTAGCATCTGACCTATTGGATTCACATTTCCCCAATATGTCTCCTTCTGCGGATGCTCAAGCGGATCTCCATAAACCTCACTCGTACTGGTTAGCAAAAACCTGGCCCCTACTCTCTTCGCCAAACCCAGCATATTAAGCGTGCCCATCACATTAGTCTTGTAAGCAAACAATTTACAGTCAAGGATCCAAAAATTCCAAAACAAAAACACAAGAATCACACAACAAATAATTAACATTAATGACAATTAAGAAAGCATAACGACTTCATAAAAAGGATATAATAGTCTTCACAGGGTTAAATTTATAATGAACTGGCGAAGCAGGACATGCCAAGTGATAGATCTGATCAACTTCTAACAAAATAGGCTCAACGACATCATGTCTAATTAATTCGAATCTCGGATTCCCAAACAAATGAGCCAGATTCTCTTTCCTTCCTGTAAAGAAATTGTCAACCACGATAACCTCATCACCCCGCGAAATCAATTTATCCACCAAATGACTCCCAACAAATCCAGCCCCACCAGTAACCACAATACGCATACTCTTCCGGCCGATCCCAGCTGGGACGCGGCCTGGAAACGTCCTCTTAGAGAAAAACCGGGAGGACCCAGAGGAGGAATCCTGGTTGTGATGGTAAATTGAAGAGGAGATAGAAGAGTGGGTGTTTGGATCAGATGGGTTAAGGCGGGAGAGGGTAGGCTGGAAAATGAAGAAAGTAGAACCAATTAAAATGCCAACAAGAATGAAAAGAAGGCGCTGTTCTTTGAAGATATAATTAATGGATCTAGGGAGAGATCTGGGGTGTTTTAGCGTTTTAGGAGAGTATGATTGAGAGGTTGGGATTTCTTCATCTCTCCTGCAATTTGCACTTGTTTGTTTGTGTAATTGTTTCATCATCGTGGGAATTGGGATTTCTTTTTCACCAAGTTTCGGAGATGGAGGAAGAAGAAGATGACGAGGAGAGAGGACTTGTTCTTTGGGTTTAAGCATCAGTGCTTTCTTTATTTAGTGTCACGTGTATTTTTTTGTTGATTTAATAATTATTATTTATCTATTATTTATTATTGTTGTAGAGAAATTGAACTTCTGTGAGCTAAAAGAATAATTATTATTTATTATTATCTATTATTTATTGTTGTTGTAGAGAAATCTACGGTTCAAATTTTACATAAAATGGTGCCGTTTAAAGCGAACAATCTATTTTTTTTTATCATTTTTATTATTATACTGTAAAGATAAAATGATTGAAATCTTTTCCAATTATTTAACTTTAGCATGTACTAGTTTCATGGCCGTTCTGAAACAAATAATTTTTATAATTGTTCAGATTAAAATTTAATATTTTTACATGTAAAATTTGATATAATAAAACAGATCAAAATATTCTATCATAACAGCAGTAACATCGAAGTGTTAACTTCTAAAATTATTATCACTATTATTGTCAAACCAATAAAAAAAAATTAAACTACCTCAAGAAAAAACACACAAAAAAAAAGCAAGTAAAAACACAAACTAAAATTATTATTACTATTCTTAATATTAATATTATTATTGCATTCGTAACAAAAAAAAATAAATCAAAGACTAAAAGAAGTCTAAAAACATTAACAAAAGAGCAAATAAAATAAATAATAAAACGTAAATAAAAATTATTACATGAAAAAATCATTTGACTTCAAAATTAAAAATTGACCACTCCACATTGTGGGCTGAGCAAAGAATTTTATGATTGTTGGTATTAAAGAAATTAATAGGATTTATGCGTGCCAATTCGGAAATTAAAAGTAGCAAGACCGAAATGAAACTTGCACATTTAATTAATTTCAATGAGGAGGACCCAGTCGAATCAAATCAAAACTTATATAACGTAAATAAGAACCATAAACGAAATTGAAAGTTGAGAGACCGAAGTGCAAAAGGCAAAAACACGGGGCCTCTCATGCATTTTTACGCAAGAGAGAGAAATGTTGCCAGCAGGTTTAACCGATCGTTGCCGCGTCCACGAACATTATTAGGTGAAACGCGCCGTCGCGGGAGGAAGAACACGTGGAGGTGCACGAGGAAGACGCCGGTAGCTCATCTCCGGTCACCGTAGGACGCTACACGCACCACCTAAGCAAGTGCGTGAGGCAAAAACCGTCTGGCGTGTGCACTTCACGCCCGACGATTATCAAATGAAATAATAAAAAATATGGTCAATTACATGGCCTGCCTTGTACCAAAGTCACTGTTTTTGTCTTATTAGGGGCTATAACCGTATTTAGCCAATTTCAAAAAATAAAATAAGAAGAAGACAGCGAGGCGGACCGGTCCGGTCCGATATGCGTAATGACCACAGAGCCCCTCATTACGGTGGTGTTTTTGTCGTTATCTGGGGTTTTTCGTTAAATCACCGTTAAAAAAACAAATGGATGAACTCGCACAACACACGAATGAAAAATGGCGAGTCCACGGTGAAACACTGAGCTCTTTTAGTATATTGTATAATTGTAGTGATAATAAATTAGTAATTTTTGGGTTTTTTCCCTTTACACCGCTAATATTTATTACTTTACACTCTGTCTATATATCATAAAACAATTATCTTTATTCTTTTGTAAATTTTTGCTTTTCTTTTTTTATATTACTTTCTGAAAAATTAATATTTTTTATTCTTTACAATTTGAATATTTATAGCTCTTCACTTGAGCTATTTATACCATTCCTTTTGTTTTTATTTTCAGTCTTTTGAAATTCTTAATTTTTTTCTTTACAATTTTTGTAGAAAATATATTATACAAAACTAAAAGTAAATAGTGAACAATTGCAATATTGTCCTATTTTTCTACCATGTTAAAAATTAATTTGAGATCTTATACATCTTTATTGAGGCATATAATTTTCACTTCATTATATTATATGTAAGTATCAATTTTTTGAATTACAATTGTATTATTTGACATTGAGTAAAAAATATGTGTACCATAGCTGGTCAATTCAAATAAAAATTGTTGCGACGACGGTTTTTCATGTGACCATCCTTGAAGACAGGGGGCATGGAAAAAGATTTTTTATAATAATAAAATTGTGATCATAATTTTCAGGAGTCACCATTTAATATTAAGGTCATTAGGAAATCTAATAGTTTATGAGAGTCGTGGTAAGTGAACTTATTATGCAAGGAGAAAACGCATCACCCCTAGTGCATCCTACCTAAGGTAAGTTGCATTGTTATTTGATTATTTTTCTAAGTTCAAATACTATTGTCGGTCTTTCTAAGGTTTGAAATAAATCTCTCTTCATGAGAGAGTCTCTACTTTATTGGGTCAAAAACCCAATCGTTCTAAGGTCTAAATTTTAGCACTGTAATGTTGTATTTTTAATATCTAAGACTGTATTTTATAATGTAGTATTACACCCCCCAAATATTAAAGTCTATAGCTAAATAAAATGAACAAAATGGTTGGTGATTTTTTTTTATTTATTTTGGTCGAAATCTAACGGATAATCATAAAATGATTGTCGCGACGACGATTTTGGGACGCAGCTCGCGCCCGCCTTCACCCCGGGATTTGGGGAGAGAAACGACGCGCGGTAAAAATGAGGTTGTTTATAATCATAAAATTTACGATTATAATTCTAAGGAGTCGCCACCTAGTATTAAGGTCACTAGGAACCTATTGGTCTGCGAGAGTCTTGGGTAAGAGGACTGGTTGCGTAAAGGGAAGGTATTAGCACCCCTTATACGTCTTACCTGAGGTAAGCTGCATTGTTGTTTGATTGTTTTTTCTAAGTTAAAATTTTTACACTACACTTTTAAAAAAACATTTTTTTTTGTTTGCGGGTGTACTCTACAATGTAATTTTACACCGCAGTTATAAGTTTTGTTTTTTTTATATATCTACGGATGTACTTTACAATGTAATTTTACACCGTAGTTAAAATCTTTTTTAATCTACGGACGTATTGTACAATGTAATTTTACACCGTAGTAAAAATATTTTTATCTGCGGGTGTACTTTACAATGTAAATTTACACCGCGAAGGCTAAAAAAAATAATTGTTAAATTATTTTTGACATTTTGGCCGACTTCCAATGGATAATTGTAAACTGGTTACGATATCCAAATTTCGTTTTAAAAATATGGAAAAATATGCAACATATTTTTTACGAAAAATACAATGAGAAAAGTTTTGGAATCCGGCCGTATGCACAAAAAAAAAATACATTTTTTATATTTTTGAATATGGTAAAAAAAAAAAACTTTTTTTTTGTATTTGTATTTTTATATTTTTTTCTTCTTTTTTTATATTTTTTAGAGTTGGATCGTCACCATCAGTGGTGACATTCCACCCTTTGTGAATCGGGCTTCTAGCCCTCACGAGTCGAAGCCCAAGCGGGCTAAGGGTCGAGCTTCGATCCAGTGGTTGAAACCCACATAAAACCTTGGGTCGCGCTTTGTGCCTGACCCACCTCTTTCAGCCTCCGGCCCACATGCATAGCGGGACGCAAATTTGCGTCCCGCTGCATGTAAAAACATGCAGGCCGAAGGTAGAAGATGAATGAACAGTGGATTTTCAAGTGTGACGAAGCTTATACCTGTTAGTTCCTTCGGGTAGAGGAGGTTGAGGTGATTGTCCTGGTGGTTGTGGCGTCGTCAACGGTGGTCTGTGGTGGCCGGAAAAAGGGTTTGAAGTCGCCGGTTCTTCGTTGCAGTCACGGGGATGTTGTGCCTTGGCTTCTCCTGAGCTTCGGGGAGGATGTCTGTCGTGGAGTGGTGGTTGTTTCTGGAGATAACGTGGTGTCGCGAGGTGCTCGGAGCTGGTGGCTGGACGGTTGGCAGAGAGAGAGAGGGAGGCTCTGCAACTAGAGAGAGAGAGACGGTGGTCTGTTTTTTTTTTGCGGGAGAGAGGGACAAAAAAGAAGAACGAAGGCAGAGGGAGAGTGCAAGAGAGCTGACGAGAGGGAATAGATTATTCCAAATCTGCATGAAATTTTCTTATCTTCTCAACCCGTAATTCCTCCTCTTTTCTTTGCTTTTTATTTGCCTCTCTGTTACGTGATTTTCCCCTCCTCTTCTCTCTGAAATTTTCTCTTCCCCCTTTTTGTGCATGCAGTGAACGTATTTATAATGAAAAAAGTCATGCATTTTGTGTGTGTGTGTGCTGTGGCCTCTGCAAAAATGCAGAGGGCTGAGCAGTGGTCTGCCTCTGCCGATTTGCAGAGGTGGGTTGCAGTGCTCTGCACTGTTCCGTTGTCGGAACAGTGCAGCACATGCAATTTTGCCTTTTTACAATTTAATCCCTCAATGTTAGATTGGTTCAATTGCACCCCCAATTAGTTTTAAATTATTAATTTATGCAATTGTATCCCCACCAAAATTTCAACGAAACCTTAAATGTGCGCGCCTTTTTTATTTTGATCTCTGGTTTCGATTGCGTGATTTAACCCTCAATTGATCGTTAAATTCTCAATACGTTCAATTTGGCCCCTAATTTACGCATTATTGACTTAAAAATTCAAATCGATCTCCGAAAATTCCATTCTCATCAATTGAGCCGAATTAAATTTAAGAAATTGATTTCTCATTGACCAAGCTCTTAATAAAATTAATTTGACCAATTTAAAGTATAATTAAGTCCTTGCACTTAATTAAATCCTTCAATTGGAACTTAAATTAATTCCGATCATAAATGAACTTTCAATTTGTCGACGATTAAATCGAATCAATCCATAAAAAATATAATTATGTCGTTTATCTTAGCTTTTGCACTGCATTCATTCATTGATAAATTATTTTTGCCTTAAATCTGTATTTTTCAATTTTTGGGACCAAAGAGATACAATTGGACACGTGACGATAGCCAAAATTTTCAGATTGATTTTTCTACCTACGTTGGCTCTTTTTATTTTATTTTTGTTATTTTTATTTTATTTTTGGGAGTAACCCAAAAATTGGATTACTGACAATGATTCCGATATATATTTTGCATTTTAAACATGATAAAAAATGCATTTTTTTATGTTTATGCTCAGAAAGTTTTTAGGATTTGACCATATACACGAAAACAAATTTTGTTTTTTGCATTCTTTATTGAAATATGGATTTGTATATTTTTCACATGATTTACTATATATATATATATATATATATATATAATGGCGCTATTTTGTAAACATGATTATAGATATCAAATTGTACCATTTATCAGAGAGATCAAGTCCCTATTTATAATTGAGTTTCAATCTGTTTTTGGATGAAAAACATGTTGGACAGTATCATTTTCATGTTTTTTAACCTGCAATTTATTAAAATAAAAAAATAGATTGAAACTAAATAACAAACACCATATAAGTTTGTGTATCCCCGCTCCCGTGAAAAGACCCCCTCGTTTCCTATGAAGTTTTTTTTTTCTTTTTTGGACAAATAACCACAAGTCATATTTTGTTGCAATTTGTACGATGACACAAAAATGCTCAATCTCGTATTGTAACTATATTTTTTTTTTTTATGTAACTAAGAAAATAATACGTATAAAGCTTTTATTAATAATAATAAAAAAGGAGCACTGCTTATTTTATTTTTTGATCAAAGGCAGTCGGATAACTGGTCTTTTCGGTCGCTACCAATGTGCGGTCGTGCCCCTGCATTTGATTTCTCAAGAGTCTTTTCTGTCGGCTTTGCGGTGGCATTGCACGAGATATCCAAACAAAACCTAACAAGTTGCATCGAAAATCCAAAACAGCAGTAGCCTTAATCCAGCTATTTGGCAGCATTGCCATTTCAACTCATGCTATCTACCTGGCTATATTTCTTTCCAAAGGTAGGATTTAACTAGTTCACACCTCATAACAGTCACTGAATGATCCCTGCACCAAGTTTCAACTCAGTCAAGTGCTAAACTGTACCAAGAGATGACTTTAAATTTGGAATATTAATGCACAATTCAATCCTAGGACCAGAGAGATGGGATAGGGTCCTATATTGATATC
>CM063603.1:7552536-7886523 GCA_032356905.1 Salix exigua
ATAATTTAATAATAAATTATTAATTTTTTAAATTTTATCCCATGTATATTAAATATTTAATATAAAATATTTAATCACTTTAAATAAAAAAAATGAAATCAAATAAGTATAATGATGATTTTTTTTATTATATCCTATATTCATACATAGCTTATTTTATAAACTATTACAATATATATCATATGATATTATAGAAAAATAAACTTGTTAAATATTTTGTAAGTAAAAATTATTTAATTTGAAAAGCTTAAAATAATTTGTTTTTTCATATTAAGAAAGCCAAATTAGTTTATGTTGTGAGTTATATGTTTGGGTTTTTGTTTTTGGTTTGAAGTATTTATAAAAAGATAAATAGATACAACAATATTTTGATGGGTATTTTAGATAAAAAAAAATTGGGTAAAGGCAATTATCCCTTTAATATCTATAAAATAAACATCAAGAAATAAATATTTATACCTTACATGAAGAAATAAATAGTCTTGCATAAATATAAAGTGTCGAAGTCATTGACATACATATTAGTTCAAATTACAAACTTAAATATAGAATTCTCCAAATTAAACAACTAAACATACTTAAATGATAAAAAAACATAGTTTGAAACCAAACTTTGAACAATTACAAACCATCTTAGGGAGCAGGCCTGTTGTAGTGTGTGGTGACAAAGTTTTGAACCCAAAATTTCCTCAAATCTGCCTTTTTTACCAGAAATGCTTTTGTCAGCATTTCATTTTGGACTAAATAATCAAATGCACATACAAGAGTTATCTCATCAAAGCCTTCAACTTCCATCATCGCCTCATACAACGCACTAACATCAAGTTGATTTTTGCTGATACTTTGAATTGCACATACTACATCTCAATCTGTTTAGACAACTTGTCAACATTATCATTTTCATTCATGCGGTTTCTCTTTCTATGTTGTCTCTTTTGTGTAGCAGAGGAAGATGTCCCTTTTCCCTTTGAAGTTTCTTCATATTCAACTTCATTTTTCATGGAAATTGAATGAACTTCAGTGTTCTCTTCCAAGTTGACATCAGCAAATGATTTGGCAAAATTTCCGGTTGCCATGTCTTTTCCAACAACAATTGTCATTACATCATACAAATCAAGTTTTTTGTTCAGATACTTGTCATGATTGGGATGTGCCTGTTCATAACGTATAGAATATGCAATTTTTTTAGTTCATTGTATAACATTGTAGAAACAAAAGTAAATATAAAAATTACAAAGAGTATAATATTTATCATACCTTCACTTCTTCATCATACACATCTTTCGAAACTGTAATCATCTTCAAACAATCATCCCAGCCAAAACCACTTTTACCTTTCAGAGTGGTTATTATTCCCCATTCTTTTTTCACAGTCTTGAGATGATTTTCCACATGTTTAGGCTCGCATTGCACATTGAACATTGCACTTATTTCTGTAGCCACCTTAACAAAAGATTCTGCTTTAAAGGTGGAAGAAGGTTTGTTTCCTTTAAGTGCCTCATCAGCTAATAACTCAAGCAACATGTTAGACATGGGCTTAGTCCATTTGAAATGTTTGCCCTTGCCTTTGCATTTTCCATCCTGTGTTAAACTCATTTCTACAAAAAAGAAATTACAAAATTTATACAAAATCATACAATAGTTGGATTTAATACATTTCATATACATTTCATACAAAATCATACAATAGTTAAGCAAGACATAAGAAAAACAAAAACATATAATTAACACTCAATTACAAGTTTGTTTGAGTGTTATAATCATTCCACATAGTTGAGGCAATCATGTCTCTCTTTGATATTCACTCTCTATTCTCTTCCCTTTCCTCCCGTTGACTTAAGTACATTGTTCGTCTACTTGGTTCACTATCCGGACATATTTCTTCCATAAGAAAGTCATAAGGATCAACCCCCATTATGTGATTATGAATAATACAACATGCAAGCACAACTTCTACTTGTGTTTCATATGACCAAAAAGATTTTCCATCAATTGCTCTAAAACGACTCTTCAAAATACCAAACCCTCTCTCAATCACGGTTCTCAATGAAGAGTGTCGAAGATTAAATAGCTCCTTTTCATTTTCCGGTGCACGGTCTGTAAACTCATTCAAGTGATATCGAACTCCACGAAAAGGAGAAATGACTCCTTTTCGAATACCGTAACCAGCATCACCAAGATAATATTTCCCTACAATTTAAAAACAAACCTATTACTATCTTTATATAGTAAGACATTTGATATGTTTATGCATATAATGCGTACTTTATTATATACCTTCTGGAATTTTAAAACCATTAGATCTTGATAATGCATCAGCTAAAACCCGTGAATCATGGGCACTTCCTTCCCAGCCAGCTAAAACATATAAAAACTTCAAATCAAAAGTTATAGCTGCTAAAACATTTTGTGTTGTTCCTTCTTTTCGTCCTCGAAACTTTCCTTGAATCTCAATAGGAACATTTGCAGGAACATGGGTACCATCAATTGCTCCCACACAATCCTATATAAACATGACAACATAAATTATAAACTTTTCTTAATGTAATTAATCAATTCATTAAAATATTGGTATTGTGTTCATACCTTAAAATAAGGATAGAATCTTGTATTATTCATTATCTCTGCTGGAACTGTATCCTCTGGATCTTTAATAAGGTGTTTGTATAATTTTAGAATTGCTTTTAAGACAATTCTAAAGTAACGATGGATAGTTTCAACTGACCTATAATATCTACCACTAACAACCCTAAATCTTTGGTTATGGCCTACAATTTGTAAGAAAACAATTACTTGCTCCCTAATAGACACATTTTGAGTTGCTCGTAATAGGTTATGGCTTGTGAGAAGATCACACAATCTATGTAATACAATAGGTTTCATACGAATTTGTTCAACGCAATGTCGATCACCTCGATTCAAAATGCTGTCAATATAGAATTCACGTTGAGAAATTGCATTTATACGTGGTTCTCTTGGTATATAAATTCTATTTATTTCTTCTTCTTTATAATATTCCCCTGCAGCTATCACGACAATAATTGCTCCCATGCATACCGCATTAATTATTTTACTATCCATAACATGAAAGTGTAGTTTTTTGATAACAACACCTAAACATATAGGAAATCAATATTATAAGAAAAACATATCAAATATTTTCACAATCAATACAATGAATAAAGAAATTCAGCTATAGATTCCTTGGCATGCAAAATTGCTTTCAATATCGATCCTCGACTCTTTTCAGTATCAATAATTGTCTTAAGTTCAAGCATCCTTACTGTCTTGCAGCTTGTTCAAGAGGAATAAGCTCTTAATGAGACCAATCGATCTGCTTTTATTGTTATAGGGTCAATGAGACCAAGCAGTATATCTATACTTGATTTAGACCGAAGAGTATACATGATTTGTATTAAATATTTTTATAATATTTAAGTTTCTTAGAAAGCAGTATCTTGATATCTAAGGGTTTATGTAATCTAGACATTTTTGTTTTTAAATGTTTGTTTTGTAGGTGCTATATGAGCTATCTCGAGACATGGCTTAATCAATCACAAAGCATACACACACACACTTATCTGAATATGGAATTGGAAAAAATAGCCGATATAGATTATTTCATGTTGAATCTGCTACTTGTTCCCTTGCAGATATTGAGATTTTGTAAGGCATTTAAGAATTCAACCATCCAAGCTTCTTTTAGTCATTTTGCGAAGCCTTGACCAAGTGAAGCTCACATTGTTTCCTGAATTTTAGTGTTTCATTTGCTTCATTTCGAGTTCAACTATATCATAGTAATGTTCAACGAAATGAATTTACATCTTGTTCTTCTTGTTTCCATGATTGCAGATGTGGCACTAAATATTTTGTCTAGTATAAATTTGATCCTAATGTCACGGATGCAAGGGATATAATTAGTCCTGTTTTCCTTCAATTTATGATGTTGATTTACATCATTTGATTGCTATATAAAGCGGCTTAGATAACTAGATTATGCTCTTCATGTTCTATTCTGTTTCTTTTCATTTCTATGGATGTTTTGGGCAAGAATATCTTTTACAAGAAACACTCTTTTTTTAAATCTTTTTTCTCATGGTATCACTTTATAGTGCATAGGATGATTATTGGAGTTTTATGCTATATTATTATCTAGTCCATTTAATGACTGATAAAAATTGAAAATTTAGACCAATGAAGTTGTAATTAGATTTAAACCAGGTAATTTTTGCTAATTTGTGATTATCCTGCGAGTAGCGAGGATTCATTTCTCGATGATGACTTCTTCGAAGCTGGGGATGCTGGTAAAATAGATGAAGATGGTTACTACATCATTTTGAAGATTAGTGCATTCTCACTCTCTGGTTGTTGATTTTGAAGTGGATGTTCTTAAAGATGATTGAATACTTAAAATGTTGTGAATGTCAGAATGTGTGCATGTCTTTTTCCTGTTTTTCTTATAGCTTCCATGTACACGTTTTCCATTTCTTTTTTTGGCCATGAGGCATGCCCTTAATGTCTGAGACTTGGAAGAGGTCGGAAATATTTTTATTCTTGTCTCGTGTTTTATCTTTCCTTCATTTTTTCAAGAATCAAACACAATGTACAGAAGCATATAGTATTGCTGAGTTGTATGAGTCAGATGCAAATATTCAAGAAATCTATGCCATTCACATGCACATCCATTCACACAAAACTACGACCACGAAATTCTTATTCTCGGAATAACAAGCACAAAATCACGAACAAAACCCAATCAACCACAAAATCACGAACAAAACCTTCAATCAACCACAAAATCACCACAGAGGAGCATAAAAAAATCATTAACATCCAATTTTCTCCCAAACCAAATGCAAGCATAAAGCTCAAAAATTAATGAAATTAATTACAATGAATAAAACCCAAATTACTTACCTTTTTCGAGAGGGAAGACGCGACCGTTCTCTGGGTGAACTGATCGAGAGAGCCGAGATCCGAGAGACGAGAGGACAAGGACACGGAGCTGCGAGGCGAGCTGGGTTTTTGACAAGCTGTGAGAGATGAGATGGGTTTTGTAGCGAGAGGGTGTTGGGTTATTGATGAGAGGGAGTCGAGAGGCGACAGGGAGCAGAGATTTGTGTTATGGAGTCGAGAGGCGAGAGGGAGCAGAGATGAGTGAGGGTGAGGCGAGAGGATGAGAGGGAGCCCAGAGGCGAGAGGATGAGAGGGAGTCCAGAGGCGAGAGGGAGACTAGATGAGTGACTGGTAGAGGCGAGAGGATGAGAGGAGTCCAGATGAGTGATTGGGAGGCGAGAGTTTGATAAATCTGGTGTAGGGAAAGAGACGAGATGAGGGAAAGATGAGCAGACGAGGAGGGAAAGTGTTTTCCTTAGCAGATGAGGGAAAGTGTTTTCCTTTATTTTATGAGAGGAAAACACTTTCCAAAAATGAAAGCAATTTTAAGAGTTGACCGGAATCTAAGGAAAACACTTTCTTTTTTACTACTTTTCTTAAATGTTACCAAACATGGGAAAGTGAGGAAGCTGAAGTGAGAAACCGAATTCTGAATTCAGTTTCCTGAAACAAACATGGCCTTAAAGTCAAATCGGCCCTGAACGTGACCCTTAAAACGGCAGCGTTAACAGCCGCTCGTTGTTCCTGTACAAAAACTCACGCATTCATCTCCTTTTTCTCCACTACAAGCCCAGGGTTTTGCACTGTCTCCTGCTCCTTGTATCACACCAGGGTTTTAGGTTTTAGGTTTTAGCCTTCTCGTTCGGAAGAAAATGGAGTCAATTGCTAAACTGCACTGCCGCCACCAACCTTTTAATCTCTCACTCAATCCCCACCGTCCATCGTTTCCAAAACCCATCATTTCCCTCTCCTTCAAAACCCCATCCCCCTCATCATCATCACCCTTCAAATTCTCCTCTGCCTTCATCAGAGCCTCCTCCTCCCGCATCACTCCACTCAATCAAACCCTTAGCACAGTCATCAAAACCACTTCAATCACTCTTACCGCGGCAGCCGCTTTATTCTTCACTCGCCTCAATATCAAAACAGCAATCGCCTCCCCGCTTACGGCGTCATCCACAGTAGACCCCACAAAGGAATCTTCGAAAGAAAATATTTCGTTTGAAGAACTAGAGAGAGATCTTCAAGATCATCTGTCTCAAAACCCCAACGATATTGAATCTCTACGGTCTCTCATGGAGGTCAGGATCAAATCAAAGAAACTTCTTGAGGCAATTGAAGTGGTTGATCGCTTAATCGAGCTGGAACCAAATGAAGAGGAATGGCCATTGTTGAAATCACAAATTTACACTTACAGTGGAGATTTTGAGTCTGCTAAAGAGGGGTTTGAAGCGGTTTTACAAAAAGACCCACTTTGCGTGGAGGCTTATCATGGCCTTGTTATGGCGAATTCGGAATCCGGGGGTTCCTTGGAAGTTGTGCTGAAAAGAATAGAGAGTGCAATGGATAAATGTAGAAAAGAAAAGAAGAACTCCGACTTGCGGGATTTTAAGTTGTTGGTTGCGCAAGTTAGAGTAATAGAGGAGAAGTATTTGGATGCATTGAAGGTTTATGACGAGTTGGTGAAAGAGGAGCCGAGGGATTTTAGGCCGTATTTGTGTCAAGGGATGATTTATACTTTGTTGAGGAAGAAAGATGAAGCGGAGAAAAAGTTTGAGCAGTTTAAAAAGCTTGTTCCGAAGAATCATCCTTACAGGGAGTTTTTGGTGGATAATATGTTTGCTACTAAGTTCTTTTCGAACAAGGTAGAGAGGGAGAGGAGTTGAGGGGTGTGGCTGAAGACGCTTTGAGGATGAGGATAATGACAAGGTTGTAACTTATTTCTTTTTGTTTTTAGTTTGATTTTGGTTTCGATTTTGTTAAATGCTTTGGATAGTTGTTAGTCAAGATTTTAATTGCCATGCTGATTTGAGGAAGTGTCCATGGATGACTATCAGTCTCAAGACTTTTCTAAGTTAAAAATGAAAATGATAGTGCATATGCTAGTTATTTGGGGTAGAAGCTTTTTATTTATTTGTTATGGGATCGCATATATTTATGTCTTTGCTAAGGAAGCATCTACTTTGAGCCCGAATGTTTATTACATGGACATGAAAGTCCTTAGCTAATATGGAAGTCTTTTAGGGAATGCATGGTAGTGAATTTTTGTGGCTTTGTAGAAATCACCTTTGTGCAGTTGAAAATTTATCTTCTGACTTTTTGAGTCTTTACTATTTTGTACGAGCACCAAGGTAATGATTACTGATGGATGTACTGCCAAGATTGTAAAGTTGCAAAATCATTCAGTTCTTTGTAACTTGGTTGAGGATGATAAAATACGTCAATGTTGTCTGTACTTTGAACTTCATTAGCTGCATTAGAAAGACCAAGGCAACCATTTTCTCTTGTACTGGGTGAGCCAATTAGGCTTTTTTTTTTTTCATGCTAGTTCTTATTTTATCTGAACCTGAGTGTTGCCAACATTCAGAACAATGTCTATGTTAATTATCAGAAACCAGCTTCTCATTTCCCTTTGCTTGCTTTTATGCATGCTCGTGAAGTCCTAAATTACTTAATGTGACCGGTTAATTCCTAATTATTCCTCGGCCAAACTTAACAAAAAAAATTATAAATAAATAAAACCTTAATTATCATGAGATGACATTCTCTTCTCAACTTGCCAAGTAGAAGCAAGTACAGCTCTTCATGATTAATGTGCCAGGATACAACCATACTGGCCTTGTTGCTTCTCCTTTCCTCCCCTGCAATAAATTCTAGTCATGCTATTGTCTGCGAAGAATAAGCTCCTCTTAGGTGAGAACACAGTGAATTCGAAAACCTCTTGGTGGTTTTTAGATCCACATAACAATTCTTATTTGCTAATTCAGAAATTGTTGGCCTTTGTGGCACCTGGAAATGGGAATCAAAAGAGCCTTTTTGGAGATGTGGTGTATATCTTGGATTAGAGGCTATATTTTGCTTGCAGGCTATTTATTGTCTTAAATTATTGTTCACACAGGTACGAGGTGTTTTAGTTTTAGTCTGTGTTGCTTTATGTGTACTGTGTAAAACTCTGTGGGTTGTTATCAACTTGTTAAATAGGACTGGAAAAGCCATTTCATAAGTGTAAAGTTGGCAGTAGAAGGAACTTTTAAATGGCTTTGTGCCATTAACATCTTTGATTGCTAAACATACACATGTCAGGCTTATTCTAAGGTGTTGAAGGGATCTACCATCTCTGTAAATGCCCTGTAAAGAAAAATAATGCGACCAAGGGACTTTGAACTCTGTGCCATATAAGGTAGGCAAATTCTGGAGTTTGCATTATGGTGTCTTTACTATTCTTGGCAAATTTTGGGTGATCAGTCTTTGCCAAGGCAGTTTGTACTTGTGCTTTTCTCTTATCGTATCTGTTGGGACTTACATATATTTTCTCACTGAAATTTCAGATTGTACAGGTATCATCTAGTGAAAGAAACTTTTATTTGGTTAATTCAAGCTAAAAATGTCATGTTAATCTAATGATTATAGAGAGAATAGATGACCATTAAGAATTCAGGTTTTAGAGCCTGCCATTCAGTTCAGTTCATGAGCTACTCTGGGATGGTTGAATTGGTTGTATTGTTAACAACTAGCTGTTGTCATATTAATTTTGTTTGTCTATTTATTTCATATAAAATGATTCATGAGTGTCTCAATTTTCCTGTACCAGTGCATTCTCATGGTAGATGCTATTTATTAGGTACATGATTTTTTCTACATAACCGATTCGCTTCTTATTGTCCTTTTCCTTTGACTGGATGCTGTAGAATTTTAATTGAAGTTTTGATTTCAAGTGATTATATTTCCTGGTCTGTATGGGGAATTTTTGACTGGTAACTTGCTTGCAACTAGGTGCTTTCTGGAGAAAGTAGAGGAGAGCAGGAAAATTGGGTCCTGTAGTTTAGAATAATGGCTGAATAAATCGAGGTTATGGATAACATCAAGGCTGAAATTTATGTGTTTAGGTCATTGGCCAAGAAGAATGCCACCCCCTTTATTGGAAGGGGAACGATGATTAGACAGAACTCAACTTCCAGTCCAGCGGTGATGATATGAATACAAGAAACAAAATAAATTGTTTTTTTTCCCACCATGAACTCAATTTATTTATCAATTAAGTTGAAATTATTGAATGTGGTAGTAGAGAATTGATTCCAGGCAACTTTAAATTATTAAGAGTGAAAATAGGTATGAAGTATCAGGTTTTGGAACCACTAATGTGGTTGAACTCCATAGTCCATATGGCTCTAGCTTCTAGGATGGTTGTGTAAGTAGTGACAAGAGGTTATGTATTGCTTTTTCTGTACAAGGTAATGTTTATGATCTCAAATCCATTAACTTGCAATTATCCTGCGTTATTGTGTTCTGAAATATATGACAGACATGTCAAAAAAGTTATGAATATGATTATAAAGTCTTGATTATCATTTTTAGGATTATCATTTAGTATTAAGATAAGGATATTTTTTAGGTTAGGTTGGACTGACATAACCACCTAGACTGAGCTGAAACGGGTCAACCTATGAACTATAGGTGTGAATTATAACTCACTCTACTATTTAGTGAACAATAATACATGAATTATAATTCGTGTCTTGCTGTTCACATGTATTGTGGAAGGCAGGGACCGGTAAAAGAAAGAGAGATGAGGTTTATTAATTTAAACTTAAAAATAAAAAATAAATCAGTTTTTTTCAAACGATGTCGTTGCTGGAGAGGTTGGTTCAAACGAAGGAGAAGACAAAAAGGGATGTCACTGTTTCGATGGAGGAGATCAAGGAAGTTGGGGGTCTTGGTTAAAGGTTGGCTGGGATTGAGGAAATGTTGAGTCATTCAAGTCTGCATTTTCAATGTAGTATAATATGTAAAAGTTATGAAACATATCTATTTTTTGGTATCCCATGCCAAGAGGTTTCATTATCGATTTAACAGTATATAAGTTATGTTTTAGCCTATTCCATAAAAATTGAAAATTTTATATTTATATTTGTTATTTAAAATTAAAAAACTTGATATCTTTAAGTCATGTATTGATTTTAAAAATAATTTTTAAAAAATAAAAGAATATTATTTTAATTAAAAAAACAATATTAAAAACAATTTTAATCACAATTCCAAATTTGAAACCGAGCACTGAAGGCAAAGATGATGGCGTAGAATAATAGCAATAAATTTGAGCCCGCCCGCTTGTAGAAACTTGTAGGAGATAGCAGCAAGACAGAAAATTATTTTATAAGACAAGATATTATTTTCCACTCCACTTGCCCAATTGGTAAGAACATTAATGCTGTGAAAAGTAGGAGAGTTCAATCAAAACAAGACACTGAAAGACAGCATCTGTCTTTTTTTTTCGTTTTTTTTTTTTTAAAGAAGGAATAAGGAGAGCCCTTGTCTTTATGTTTTTTTTTATATATATAATATGGATATCTAAATCAATTTGTACATATTTTAATTAATTTTATAAGTTTTAAAATAAACAAACAATGCTAGTAATACTAAAAATTATGAAAATTGAGCAATCCTGACAAAATAGATTCCTCAAGTATGGTTTTGTAGACCTTGCTGGTTACACAAACTTCCGCACATAATAATGTATGAAGCTGCTGGGTATTAATTGCGCATATTTCATGGTTTGCTCTGTGTACTTGTTGTGTATTTATGAGAGTTATTTCTTAAAATATTTCCCCCCTACAAATATATTAAAATAAAAAAAATTATTTAAAAAAAATGTTTTAATATAACACATTAAAATAATTCAAATGTACAAAAAATATAGTTTCAAATAAAAAAAATAAAACACAATGAAAAAAACATATAGATACACGTTCTGACTCAAACTTGTAATTCAAGGATTAAGGCAACTATGCACCTAAAGGGGGATTAGGTGTAAATACAATAAATAATACAATTTTAAAATTAATTACTTTAAAGTAAAGAGATAAGAGAGAGAGATTGCTAACTAGGTTTTTAACGTGGTTCGGCAAGCTTACATCCACAGCTCAAGTACCAACCCGTACTTGAGTATTGTATTCTCTTACTAGTCCAAGTAACAAGATTACAATTCCCGCTTGATGAATTCACACCAAGACTTTTACACCACTTGAAGATATGCCTTCTTCAAGATTTTTCCTTGGTGATGTTCTCTCACCAATATCAAGAGTTTTATACTCAACTCTCAAGAGTTTTACAAGGATTGTTTTTGTAATACAAACAATACACTCTCAATAGTGTGGATATTACAAATCAAGATCTATGATCTCTTTATCTCACTTAATAGCACTTAGAATATTTGAAGGTGTTTAAGTGTAGTGAGAATGAGGTTTAATACTCTTTGTGTTAGGATATGAAGATTTAAACACAAATATGAGTATTAATGAGGATTGATGATATGAAGGTGTTTATGCACTACTAATTGCCTCACTATAAGATATAAAAGTTGTGTGTTCTTAATTTTGCAATTAAGAGGCCTATTTATAAGTTTCAAAGAGAAATTAGCCGTTTATAGCCGTTTTAGTGCAACTGTCATATCAAGCGGTCGATCGGTTCACAACGGATATATCAAGAGGTCGACCGGTTCAGTTCGAAGGACAATTTGTCTTCCAAGCGGTCGACCGGTTCACTTGGTAACCCAAGCGGTCGACCGGTTCATGCAAAAACTCTATTTTGACAAATTATCTTTTCTGAATTTCTTGAACCGATTGATTATGACTTAAACCTATAATCATCAAACCCTTTTAATGCATGCAATGTGAAGTGTGTGAGTTCATTTTAATTTGTGCTATCAAGTTAGAAATTGAGATTTACATAAAGCACTAAAATGAAAACTTATTCTAAGTCTTCACTTGCTTGCATCTTGGACTTCCTGGAGTGATTTCTTCATGTACTCCATTATGCTTGTTGATGTATTATTTGTATAATACCTGTTTATAACTTAATCTCATCCAAGCATATTATTAGTCTATTTTCTTTTTATTGTTATCATCAAAATATATAAAGCATATAAGTATGACATTATATGTCAACAAAACTCAAGACTTACTATGCAGATTTTAAGTACTTTACCATTGTGTCTAACCCTTTAAAACTTAAACCATTATTATCAAGCCTTTGCAGTAATTTAATTATCTTGGGCTTATCTAATATATATTAGTATATCAGAATAATTCAAGAATATATATATATATATAAAACTAATTTTAAATAAAAAATCAAATTTAATTGATATTGGAACAATGTAAAAAAAAAGTGCTCATGAGGGGTGGATTTTATGGTAATTTCCTTAGATATTTAATCTCTAGTCTTAAATTCAAGGAAACTTCATCATTTTTTTGGACATTTGGCAACCAAAATTCAATCGAAAGACCTCAATTGTTCTATATTTTTACAAGATAAATACATTCTGACTCAATTAAATATCTGCAAGATAAATCTCAATTTTTTTTTATCACCACGCACCTTAGTACTCTCTAGTCACTGTAAGTCTGTAATGAAAAAACAGAACAAGTTTATAAAAAAATTAAAAAAAGAGAATTTTTTGTGGAGTTTGTGTTGTTCCTTATTAGTTATATGATTAGTTATAAGTGGTTTTAGCAGTGATGAACATTTTTGGTGGTTTAATGTAGTATTTTGAAAATTGTAAAAAGGGAAAATACATGAGTGCCCTTGGTGGCTTAGAATTAGGTGTGTAAATAAATTAAGGGTAGGGTAGTAATTGTATAAGCTTATAAATATAAATAGAAAAGAAGAGAGAAGAAAAAGGAAAAAAAAAGGGAATAGATCTGCAATTTGAGAGAGAGAATCGGGAAGAGAGGAAGAAAGAAGAAGAAGAAGAGAAAAGAGGGAAAGAGAAGAAGAAGAGAAAAGAAGAAGGATAAATAAGTTGTTAAGGTAATATGTGTGTTTATTTATGTATAAATGTGATTGTTAGCTATGATTTGGTTTGTATTGATTCTTAGGGTTTGAGAAATTTATTTGGGTTTGATTGATGAATTAATAGAGATGTTAAGGGTTGAATGTGTTGGGTAATGGTTTAATTAGTTGATTGTAGATGATTTTGAAGTTTTGATATGTTTGGTTTAAGAAAATATTGAGAAAAATAGTGAAATAATGTTGAGAAAATTGAAAACCCTTGCTGGAAATTCTGGGATGAGGTTGAAGATGACAAAATGTCATTTTGGTCCTTTTTGTGAAAATTACAGTTTGGTTCCCGAACTTTGGAAAAAAAATACAGTTTGGTACCTGGGGTGAAATTCGAGATTCTGGACAGAATTGAGGATGAATTATGGACAAAATTTCAGTATAGTTGTGAATTTAAGAGGAGTTCAATTTAGTCCTTCAATTTGGTAAAATTACGATTTGGCCCTAAAAATATGAGGAAAATTCAGAATGGTCCCTAAGTGAAATAATAGAATTTCAGATTGGTTTGATGGATAGTTGAAGTTCATTTGATGGATTATTATCAATTTTATGAATTATGTATTTGGAATTAGATTTTGGAAGAACCTTTGTTTTAGGTTTTGCGAAAAATGGATAGTTTGATTTAAAAATACATAGGATTATGATTTGAACTCTTAGATATGTTATTAAAAGTATTTTACTTCTTTTGAGTCATTTTGAGTATATCTTCTTTTATATATTCAGATAATCCCGATACTCTACCCGCGGGACATCAGTAAAGTTTCGCCAACATTCTGCTTTTGGAATTTTTCTGCTTTTGAGTCCGGTGAGTGGATAATATTTAATATGCATGAGAAATAGTATAAATATTTGAATTTGCTAGTATGAATTGGATTATGCTTTTTGATAGTATATACCTTGATTATATTCTGATACGATAAAGCATAATCATTTGTTGAATATAAGTTCTTGATATGAGCCTATGTCTGTTTGTGAATTGATAGCTCCTCATTTGATCGATATCATGAGTTGAGCCTTGAGATATGAATATGTCTGTTTGATTATGATATATATGTACCTACGGTATGCCAGTCAGAATACCCATGCTAACAGGGGAATGTTAGTCTTTGTGCACATCGTATCTGAAATCCTAGTTGATCGGGGAAGTCACCAACCTGTGTGGATTGATCATCCCACAGTACGGAGCCTCATGCTCATTGCATTCTGATTTTCTGACGAGCTTTACCTATTGAATGTTTGTTATGACCTATTTGAGAGACTTGTTGTAAGAACTTCGAGCCTATTTGATAATATATTTCTCATTGCTATAGTATCTAGTATGTGTATATTGGATATTATCTACTCACTGAGTTGTTGAACTCACCCCCTCATTATTCATTATTTTCAGGGTTATAGCTTGCTAGCAGGTCATTTTTGTCCTACTCTTGGAGCCTGCTACTTTGGTTGTACTTGATACTTTTGTTCATATGTCTAGTTAGTGCTCCACAAGTAAAACAATATGCAATCAACTCTTGTGTAAGGATAAATCGAATTATGTTATAAGTTTACTTTGTTATTTCCGACAATTAAATTATATATTGAAGTCTATTTTGATATTTCCGCTGCGTAATCATTTGTTGAATGATAAGTTTGTGTGTAAGTTTGGGTTCGCATAGGTGTGGGACCTTGGAGGGGGACCATGCCTATGTGCCGGTCACGAATCCGGGACTCGGGTCGTGACATTTAAATTTGCAGCAAATTACGATTCCGATAAAGATAAGTGGCCAGGTCCTTTAAATTTTATTATATAGTTTATATAAAATATGTATCAAATTAATATTGTTCTGAGGACATTTATCCCAATCTATGCAATTAAGCACGAAAATCACCACTTCTTTTGCTTGTAATATAGATTTGGCATGTGTAAGCACATGACATGTTTGGCCCCAAGGATTTATTTTGGTGGCATGATGGGGCTATCCCAAGGTTGAAATATTAGGACCTATTTGGGAGTGTGGTTGCGGTAGCTTTTCAAAGTGTTTTTTGTGTCGAAATACATCAAAATAATATTTTTTTATTTTTTAGAGCTTGGTCAATCAGGCTCTTAGAGCAATAAGATTGAAGGGACTAACTATAAAAAAAACGCATTTTTTTCCCATTTTATTAATTAAAAAATATTTTTTCTTTATATATATATATATTTTATTTTTGATGATTTGGTTATACATATATAAAAAACAATGAAGAATATTTAAAATTGTACAAATTAATACCTTGGCAATCCAAATTAAAATCATAGTACCAAATAGTATATCGAAGTCTATGTATTTTATTTTTCATATCGAGAAGGGTTTACTCCACGGTGCCTAATGCATGTGAATTATATTCATTTTTTTTAAAAAAATATAATATAATTTTGTGTAAAATATGTTAGCTCAATTTGATCACTTGAACAACCAAGTTTATTTTTAATCTTAATTTATATAGTATTGAGTAGGTTTGACTAGGGTCGAACCAAACTCATTTTTGTACTTTTTTAATATTTTTTTTTTAAATTTAAGTATTGTTTTTATTTTTTATTATTCACAATGATATTACACATCATATCACATCGACATCTATATATGTTTTTTTTTATAATAATGGGGGCGAATAGACCCTTCTAAATTAAACGAGTACATCTCTTCAACCTATGCAACGTGATTGTAGTTAATAAGAAAGCTATTGCAATTAATAAGAAAGCGATAGGTAACATGCTACTCCTTCGAATATAAAAGAAAGGTTGAGTGAAGAAGAGGGATCTCAAATATGTCACTCTCCGTTCTTAATTTTCAAGATTTTCCTCTCATTTAGTGTTTGCAATAAACTTTAATTTTTTAATTTAAAATAAAAAATAAATATAAATGTTATTTATTTTTTTTAAAAATATTTTTAAAATACAGACAAATAAATATACATAAACAACTATCCCCGTATATTTACTTGTTTTGAGTTTTGATGGTCGAAAAATATTGTATTTTAATTTATATTTTTATATTATTTTTAATACAAAAAATACTATTTAAAAATAACTTTAAAAACCAACTGATACTTCGTAATTGACTACTTGCCCGCCCTCACTGCCACTCCCGTCTCAGTCTCTCTGTTTTAATGAATGTTCAAAAATCACTCCCTTCCCCCCTCTCTCTCTCCGCCACACTTGTGATGGGCCACGCTCTCCCTTTTTATTTCTTTTTTTTTTTGATTTTTTTTTCAGGATCGGGTAACTGAATCTATTTTCGGCTGAAAAAATTAATTTCTTTTAGTTTCAGTTGTACGAGTTTCTTGGATCCTTCCTCTCTGTTTCTCGCTTGCTTCTTTGCTGGATTTCCGATCTTAGATTTCTTCTGCTGCTACATTGCACTACATGTTTTGATATATTTGTTTTTTCTTTTTGTAATGAGTGATGATTATGGAAAGATTTCAGCTCAAGAGGTCCAAATTCTCGCCTATTTCTCATCTTCATACCCATGATCTTAGCAGAGAAGGTAAATTATTTTCGTCAAACCTTTTCAGCTTAGAAATTTGGTGGGATTTTTTTTTCCTGCATTTTCCTCAAGCATCCTAGCAGATTCTGTTTCTTATGTATTGTTGCTGCTCAGAAACAAAGGTAATGCAAAGGGAAAGCAGTCTCTTGTTCACCTGTCTTCAGATTTTTCAGGCAGTTGAGCTAAATAATAGCTGAAATTTTGCAAAAATAAATAAATTATAGTGTTAATCTTTTTGCTACAATTTGTGTGTGCATTGTAGAGGCTAATGAAGGCTTTGTTTCCTTGCTTTAGTTAAAGAACGTTTTTGATTGAGTTACTTTATGACCTTTTAATTATTTTTTCTCTGTAGTGGCATGCCCATGATTTTGCTTGCTACCTCTTTTACTAATTATATTGCTATAAAAACATATGTGCTCTTTAAGCTGCACTCATTAACCGTATCATTTTTTTTTTAATTGATGATTTCTGGTTTGGATTAGTTAATTTTTTCAATTTTTTTTTAGACCTTTTACTTATGACACCAATCCTAATGTTGTAAAAGGAATTCATTTACAGGAAACGGGCCGGTTGGGAAACAGAGAAACTTCACAAATTTGGCCTCTGATTCTAGTTCTCAGAGTGGTGATACCACTGGCGAAGAACTGGTGTGCTGATTTATCTGCTTCTATATTTTGCAAAACTTATTGAAAGCAATCCTGCTCAGCTATATCAATTGTGAGTGTCTTCTATGCCAACCTTTTTCTTGTGTGTTTTATTATTGATTACTAGCATTCATTGTTGTGATTTGAATCGTTTGGCTCTTGTAGCTCACTTGTGAGTTGGTGTGGAGATCTCCAAAACTGGCTGTTGGAACACCAGTATAGAAGTTATTAGCAGAATAGATGTCAAGAGAATCTGAATCCAGAAGTGTTATTGCCAGATTGATGGGCCTTGATGGGCTACCACAGCAGAAATCTTCTCATAAGCATCCAAAGAAATCCATGGAGAACTACACTCAAAGAATGGTATTCGCGGAGAGAGCTCAAAGAAACAGGGGCTCCTATGGTCCGCGGTCATCCAGAAAAAGCTACAAGGATGAGCAAGAATTTAAAGATGTATTTGAGGTTTTAGACGCATCAAAGATGGATAGTAGCAGTTACTCATCACGGGGAAATGGACACTCAGAGCTCACAGCAGCAGCTGAGATGGCATTCATTCAGCAGAAATTCACGGATGCTAAACGGCTTTCTACTGATGAAAAACTTCAGAATTCAAAGGAATTTCATGAACCTATTGAGGATCTGGACTCCAACAAGGATCTTTTGCTGAAATATCTTCAGCAGCCAGATTCTTTGTTCACAAAGCATCTGCATGATCTAAAAGGTGTCCCTCCAAAATCCCATTGTGGTCGGATTCACATACCAGCTAGGAAGTCATCGTATCCTGCACAACGTGGGAGCATTGGCCTAGGCTGTAATATAGAGAGAGAAAACCCAAAGAAGAATCGAAGAAAGCCTCACGTTGATTCTTCTAGCTACTCTTGTAGTAAGTTTGAAGCTCAAAATCCAGTCAAGTTGTCAAAGGTTCAACTGGATCAGAAAGATGAATCTGTCATTCTCCCTACAAGGATTGTTGTTCTGAAACCAAATCTCGGGAAAATGCAGAATTCTAAGAAAAATACCTCATCATCTCAATCTTCTTATGCATCACCTTCAGATTATAGGAAACACACTGAACCTCCTATTATCAAGAACAAGGAGTTGGTGTCATGTGGAAAGAAAAGTTTTCCTGATGACGCAGGGTCCTCAAGGTATAAGTCTAGAGAATCTAGGGAAATTGCAAAGGAAATCACAAGGCAAATGAGAAAAAATTTCAGTAACAGCTCCATGAATTTTTCAACTTCTGGTTTTAAAGGCTATGCCAGGGATGAGAGTTCATCAACTGAAAATGAGCCTGCAAATGAATCAGAGGAGACAACAGCGACTTCCAGAAATTCCATTGATTGGAGTAACCGATGCAGACCTTCATCATCATTCTCTAACGAATCATCAGTGAACAAAGAGGCCAAGAAGAGACTCTCAGAGAGGTGGAAAATGGCTCAAAAGTCTGTGGACATAAGAATTGGTAGTCAGAGCAGCACACTGGGTGAAATGCTTGCTACCCCCAACTTGGAAACAAGGCTAGGAAATTCGGATGCCATGATCTGTAAGAAAGTATCCAGTGATGAAGTTGATTGCAATCATGGAACAGTTAGGTGGGATGAACCTTTAGGTATTAGCAGCAGGGAAGGCTGGAAGGATGTTGGTACTGGGAATCTATTGAGATCTAGGTCTGTGTCTGCTTCATCTACTTTTATCAGCAGTCCTAGAACAGACAGGCACCATGAAAATGTTTTCTATGACAGTTATATGATCCCAAAACAAGTGATCTGGCAGGAAAGAAACAGAACAATAAAAGGAAATTTCAATAAGAGAGAATGCTCTTCTTCTAGATATTCCAGATCTCGTTCGAAGAAATCTAACTTCTCTAGCTGCTCGTATAGAGATCACAGTGAGACCTCTTCGGATATTAATTTCGGTCAGGATCAAGTGCAGATTGACATCGCAGAAGATGATTCACTCGAACAAATTTGTACGGTTTCTGAGACACCAGCTTCTATTGTCACAGATACAGGTTTAGTTTTTGAAAATATGGTGGATGTGGCAATTGAGAGCAAAGCCATGCATTCTAAGCCCATGGACCAAGAATCATCAGCTTATGTGTTGATAAAAGGCAATTCCTCTGCTAGTGATCTAGAAGTTTCAAGTTCACAGGTATGGTGTATATCTTTTGTGGATGACCCGTGTGCATGCTGACATATTATGAGCACCATAGATAGAAACTTTGAGCTGCAGGGTGTTCTTCCTTTTAAATCTCAAAGTTAAGGAATGGAAAAATTTCCTGGTTATCTTCTTCCTTTTCCTAATAATCATCTACTGTGTTTCAGAAAAACAGTCAGTCAAATGCATACAGTTTTTGATTCACAACATCTGCTTTAAACCTTATTTTTTTCCCTTGGATTGGAGTTTCAATTCGTGAAATACATATGTGCAACAGCATTAGTTTTAAAAGTAGATCCTTAAATATACGAGCAACTGCGTGTTTCTTTTCTTTTAATAAATGGTTATTGCAAGATTGCAGTATTTAATTTTTTTGTTAAGAAAATATGTTCAGTTTTTTTTCCCCAAGTAATACCAACAATTTGCTCTGGCCATAATTCTAATTTTTCTGCAAGCTCAATATTGAACATGCCTAGCTTTTCTTGTCATTTTTCATTAAGTTTTGTAGAGATACAAACACCCATGCATGTATATTTGTTTCCTACTTCCTAGGATATATATTTTTAATATTTGCCTCTTCCGAGAAATGCTTGAAGAACAATTTCTTAAAAGTGGTTGTCTTTAGTTCAATAATCTAGTTTCTATATATCATACAATGGATACTTCAATATATCGTAAAAGGTTTAATCTCAGCACTTCTTTGATGTTTTAGGAACCATCAAATGGGCCATCTAAGAAAGGTTCAGTTCCCATGCACCCCTCTGTAGCTGAAGTAGAAACTCCAGCAAGCTTGAAGGAGGCTGATCAACCCAGTCCTGTCTCAGTTCTTGAATCTCCTTTTCCAGATGACCTGTCATCTGGTTCCGAGTGTTTTGAGAGTCTCAGCGCCGACCTGAATGGTAATCTGAAATACTGTTTAGTTTATTAACTCTTCAGTGTATGGGCTCCACCTGGGATTTTGAATCATTAATTGTTTTGTTTGCGTTTTCGTTGGAATTTGTACCTGCCTGCATTTTCAGTACTCCACTTGGAGTGCAGGCATAACTTCTTTTTTTCACCGGAAGAATGATAACGAGTTTATGAGAATGAAATTATTCTGTTACACCGAGTAAAAATGTTATGAAATCTTAAATAATGAGGCTTTGGTTGATTCTAGATACATAATATGCAAAGAGCAGTCATTCTCTTCATTGGTTTGTGGTGTGACCACTTTGGATTAACCAAATATCATTCTCATACACGAGACAAAAAATGATTTTTTTGGAGAAAAAAGATCTGCTGCAACAAATCTCCCATTGATGGGAATTTACATTTAAATCTTATTATTCCTACCATGTTTTAATGTTTTTTCCCCTGCATGTAGGACTTCGGATGCAGCTTCAACTTCTGAGGTTGAAGTCAGAAGCATACGAGGAAGGACCCACGCTCATCTCTAGTGACGAGGATGTTGAGGAGGGACCTGTCGGATTTACAGAAGCAGCACAAGTAGCTGAGGAGAGCAGTGAATTTTCCTACATGGCAGACGTATTGGTGAACTCCGGGATTAATGATGTTGACCCTGATACATTCCTGAGAACACTGCACTCCCCAGAATGCCCAGTCAAACCCTTGATATTTGAAGAAGTCGAGAAGAAGTATAGTAATAATGCAAGTTGGCCAAGGTCTGAAAGGAGGCTGCTGTTTGACCGACTAAATCTTGCTCTTCTGATGATTTACCAGCAATATGCAAATTCACGCCCCTGGGTAAGCTCTGCAACTATGGCTGGTCCCAAGTGGATAAAAAATGGACTCAAGGACAGGGTGTGCGAATTGGTAGCTAGCCATGATATGAGAGCTTACAGGGACACTGCAGCCGAGAAAATACTGGACAGGGAATCGCAGTGGCTGGATTTGAGGGAGGACGTTGATATTATAGGTAGGGAAATTGAGAGGCTATTGACAGAAGAGTTGGTAAGAGAGCTGGCAGCAGAGAAGGGATTTTGCACATAAGTTCCGTCAGGTAAGACATACTTAAGAAATGTAGGAATTAAATCATCATTTCCTTGGGATGGTGAATAAATTGATGAATTTCTCATTTCATAGAAAACAAAATCCATAATGCAGACTGATAGAAGTAAAACAAAATGAAAAATAGCTCAAAATGTTTTTTGTTTAGCTTATCATAGATTGACGAAAGGGCATGCGAGTTGTTTTAGCATGATGTTTAAAATATATTAACATAATGTTTTTTTTTTTATATATTCTTAAAATCAAAATACGAGCAATGCTATAGGCAAAGCCTAGGTTATGCATTGGTTGAAGCTTCAATTGGATATTCTGAGACTGGTTTGTAATCACACTTTGACCATCAAATTCTTAAATCCTTTTCACTTTAACCCTTCACTCTTCCATATCTATTTTTCAATAAGAGAACACGTTGGAAGGCATTTGAATGTGTTTTTCAATAAACCTGAAGTAAATAATTATTAGAAATCAAAAACTTTTTTTATTGGATTATTAAAATGATACCTGTACATAACAAGATGCTGAATTGTTGCTCCACTGTATACAATATTTGAGCCCTCATCAATCACCCCGGATTTGAGCAGGAATCTTGTAAAGCGAGCGCCTAGGGTTCTTGATGACTCAAGAGATCAATATCACTCCTCGGAGATGGAGGTGGTGGGCTCCAGCGGCCGGAACTGGGCATGAATTTGAAGGCCGAGGATTCTTGCTGGCTCAAGAGATCATCAATATTGCTCTTGGGAGGTGGTGGCGGACTCGGTAGCGTCCTGGCATTTGTGGAAGAGAAGGCAACGCCCATCATGGCCAGCAAAACCATGAAGGCTACGACGAATGGCTTCATGGCACCTTCCATTATCGTGGTCTTCAATTTTATCGCCTCTTGAACTTTATTTAGACCTTGATTGCACTCTTGTACAAGAACCACCTTGATTGCACTCTTTATTTAGACTACAATGAAACAGGTTTGGTGGCCAATATTTACGCCCTGGTTGTCACCGTATTTTAAATAGTGATTCATTTTTTATATTAATTATTATTTTTAGATATCAAAAATAAAAATAAAATATTATTAATTTTAAAAATATTATTTTAATACATTCTAAACGAAAAATATTTTAAAAAATAATTTTAAATTTTTTTTATAAAACATTCATAGTAACCTCCAAAAATCAATTATTGTGGAAATTGATAGGGAGCTGAAATTAAATGCGATGAAATGTTTTTAAATATTTGGTAAATCTTCTTAACTTTTATTCTTTTCAATGGGCTAAATAAATATAGAAAAAAATAATATTACTCCCATAAACCTCTCGTTTCCTATTCCTTTTGGTAACAAATTCTTTCTTTTCAATTGCCTCACACCAAAAAAACCCACCTACTCATCAGTCATAATAAAAGGGGTAAATTTCATACATACCCTCCTCCAACTTTATAGGCAATCTTAATTTTATATCAAAAACTTTTTATATCAATTTTATCCTTATAGTTTTTGAAAAATTCAATTAAAGACTTTCATCAATTTTAAAGGTTTTATCTATTTTCTTATCCATTTTTTTAAATATATATTTTTTAGAGAATTTAACCATTTTCTTTAAGTATTTTTAAAAATTTTCCTTAAGAAATAAAGAGACAAATTACACCAAACAACCTATAATTCTACCGATTTTGAAGTAAAACTCTTACATCCTCATTTCCAGTCAAATTAGAATGCTTCAATCTTAAAACCAAACTTCCTTACAACATATTTCTTAATTAAGTTTCAAAAAATTAAATAAAATTAGATTTTTATTTCAAAGGAAATATTCAGGTGTTTTTGCTAAAGTCATCAATGAATAATATAAAATAAAGATGCCCATTACTTGAAACAATTAGGGTGGTCCTTAAACATATTTCTTAATTACAACAATTAGGTTTCTAAAGTCATATGTTTTTTAAATCCCCCAAATGTCTTATTTTCAAATTTTCTAAAATAATACAATAACATTTAAAAATTTGAATTTTTATTGAAATCCTCCAATTTGGATTTTTTATTTTTTTATTTTCTATTTTTTTTTGGAATTCGTGCATATTATTATTTTGAGGTAGAAAACAAAAAAAAAATATTGTAAAAATAAGAGGATAAAAATCATGGAGAATAAAAAAGAAAGATAACAAATTAATTGAAATAGATGGTGAGAATGAGATACCCTACCTCTTTTCCAAATCCCATTGCCACACTTTCATATTTTAAATCTATCGTAGGATATCTAAAAATTCTTAAGGATTAGGGTTGCTCTAATTTTAAATATTATAACATACACTAAAGCACCTAGGATATTTATTATAGCAATGTTTTTCCTCATTTTTTGTTGTATTTTTATATGCCCAAATTTCATTATCAATCTAAATTTCAAATACATATTTAAATTAATTAAAAAAATATGTTTAGAGAAAATTATAACATAGGGTGTCTAAATGTAAAACATGAAAAAATTTCATTTATTTTAATTCCAAAATTGATTTTTATCCTCCTACATTATCTTCTTCCAAATTTTTATTTATTTTATTTTTCATTTTCTAGGTTTGAAAGAGGAGACGTAAAGTCATTGGATTCTTGTGAGGAAAAACAAAGTGACTAGTTCTCATTGATTTTGACACTAAAGTAGTCGATTTTGGTGTTAACGAGTTATATTCGAAATTAGAAATTTGTTAATGGTTGTTTTGGATCTCAATATTATCTAAAACAAATAGATAAAAGTCGATAATATTTTTTAAATAGTTTGATTTTGTATTCTTCGATTGTTTTTTTAGCTTTAAGAGTTAGTTGTTTTTTAATGTTATAAAGGTTTATATACATGTTTTTAGGAAACAAATGGGTCAAAAAAATTAGTTTTGATCTCCAATGCCAACTTATAATCTGAGTATAATAGATGACATAACATCTATCTTATTTTGTTATCAAAACAAAATAGGACAAACACCCTTTACAAAAAGAAAATGATAAAAGGGCTTAAATGCATGAACTTGGGTTAGAGGTCTATAATTTTGGGTCTTTGTTAAGGCCTTGGATTGGTGAGCCACTTAGGTTAAGCCAACACACCTCTTTTTACCCTTCCAGTTCTTTTCATTCCGATTATATCCTTTAGCTTTTTTTGGGAAAAAATCTTGTATTTTATTTATCATAAATTTATCTAAGAAAAAAATAAAATAAATAAATTACTAAACCCAATAAAGATTTTGACTTGGAACTCGAGTTCATTCAATAAGTTTTTGTGTCATTTTATTTTATCATGTATTGTTTTTCTTCTAATTTCATTTTTTATCTATTTTTATATTATATATTTAGGTAAAAAAACATGTTTAAAATAAATTATTTAACTCAAAAGAGTTCATGACTAAAGTTGTGAATTGACAAGTTAACCCATGAAATAAAGTTCAATTCAATATATTATTGTCTTAACATTATTTTCAAGATAGCTTTTCTAAGTTTATTGATCAAAAGTATTGATGAATTCAATTACTGTTGGACAACTATTGTGGTTATTAAATAGCCTTACATTGGAAGAATGAAAGAAAGCAACTATCCATGATTTCAAAATCCTATAATTGTGGTGCATGACTACTCTAACAGAAAAACAATCTTGTTCCTCAAGTTTAGGAGGAATTATTCAACTTAACAGAAATGAGCTTAAAACAAGGAAACTTTGACTTTAACGGTTTAACTCCCGCAGTTCCATCATCCTCTCTTAAACTGAATGTCATTGTCATTCAATTTATACCTGGATATTCATGTACTCCCAGTAGGTTTCGCATTCTCAGAAAGGTCTCGAGCTTCAACAGTTTTGTTAGAATGTCTGCAACTTCTTGTTGTGTAGAACAATGAATTAGCTCCAAAATCCCATCCTTAATGAGATCTCGAAGGAAATGGAATCTTACATCAATGTGCTTACTACGATCATGCATCACAGGATTCTTTGAAAGTTTGATTGATGATACATTATCACAAAATACAATTGTTGTACTGCTCTATTCCTACTTTAGAATTGTCAAAATTGTTCTTAACCACATAACCTGGCATGCACTTGATGTTGCATCTATGAACTCGACTTAAATGGCGGAGAGAGTGATCACAGGCTACATACCTCAATGTTCTTTTTGCTGCCTAGAAATGAGAATCAGTGGGACACTTTGCCACTCCCTCTTCATCTTTCGTGAGCTTAAACATAGGAAACATTGGATTTTGTACTGAATTACATTGAGCCATATTGAATCTTTCCAATATCTCTTGAGCATACTTCTACTAAGTAATGAAGATACCATCTGCTTGTTGTAATACTTCAATGCCGAGAAAATATTTCATTCTCCTAAGATCAATCATGTCGAACTTAGTTTTCATGGACTTTTTGAATTGTTTGAACATTTCTTCATCATTGCCAGTAAAAATAAGGTCATCAATATAAAGGCATAAAATTAAAATTTTACCTTCACTTGCAGATTTTATGAACAGTAAGTGCTCATAAGGACATTTGATGAAGCCTGTGTTGATGAAGTATGTCTCAATGTGACTATACCAGACACAAGGAGACTGTTTAAGTCTATATAATGCTTTTTTGAGTTGATACACCTTAGTACATGTCCATTCTATTCATGTCCCGGAGGTTGCTCAATGAAGACTTCCTCAGAAATTTCCCCGTGTAGAAAAGCCGACTTGACATGCAGCTGGTAGATCACCCAAGATTTCTGTGCAACAATGGATATAACAATTTGTATAGTGTCTAGACGAGGTATTGGCGCAAAAACTTCAGCATAATCAATCCCATATTGCTGACAATACCCCTTAGCAACTAGTCGAGCCTTGTACTTATCCACTTCTCCATTTTCATTGAATTTTGTTTTAAATACCCATTTGACTCCTATGTTGTTTCCTCCCGGTGGCAGCACTTTCAAATCTCATGTGTCATTATTCTCTATAGCTTGCATTTCATGATCCATGGTTTTTTGTATTTTTCACACTTTACAACTTCAGCAAATGTAATTGGGTCTCCATTAGTGAATAAAGCCAAGTGTGTCAGATTTGCAATTCTTTCATCTGAGAGGCCTTGTCCAATTTCATAGTATCGCATCCACACTGATGGTCTTCGTGCTCTTGTGTTATCATCTTCAATTCTATTGGATCCAGTCTCTCCAGCTTCATTTCATTTTCATCAGCTTCAATTTCATCTTCATTCGATTCAGTCTTTCTGGCTGCTGTATTGTTTCCAGATTCATCATTTTCTTAGTCTCTTGCTCTTCATCTTCCACTTCTACTACCTCTGTATTCTCCCACTCGAGTTCAGTAAAGATGGTTTGTTTCTGATCATCAACCCGTTCCATTGTTGATCTTCAAATACTACATCTCTGCTAATAATTGTTTTATTTGAAATTGGATAAAATAGCATATAAGCCTTGGATTCCTCACTAACCTCTAATAGATTGCACTTTAAACTCTTGGCATCAATATTTAATCACTTGTTGTCAAGTACATGTACATGAGAAATGCAACCAAAGACTCAAAAATAGTCCACTGATGGCTTGTGTCCACTATACACCTTTGTAGGTGTTTTGTTCTTCACAGCTAGTGTTGGACATCGATTTATAGTATGAACTGTCTAGCTCACTGCTTGAGATAAGAAGGTCTGTGGAATTTGTTTCACTGTTAACATGTTTAGCACCATGTTCATGATCGTGTGATTCTTCCTTTGAGCGACACCGTTTTGTTGGGGCGAATAGGCCGTCGTAAACTGTGTTTAAATACCATGCTTATTGTAAAAATCAGTGAACTCCCGTGATGTAAACTCTCCCCATGATTTGTTCTAAGGCTCTGTATGCAATTTTCAGTTTCCTTTTCCACTCTAGCTTTGTAAGATTTGAACATGAAAAGTGCTTCTGATTTCTCCAACAAGAAATTCACCCATGTTTTCCTATTGAAGTTGTTAATGAAGGTAATAAGATACCTTTTTTCCATTTGAAATTGGATTGATTGATCCGCAAATGTCAGGATGCACCAGTTGAAGAGTCTTGGAAGCTCTCCACAGGCTTGTTGTAGGAAATGAACCTCGTTGTTGTCTTCCCACCAAGTAATCTTCACAAATCTTTAGAGAAACTTTAAATGAAGGTAACCCTATTACGATGTTTCTTTGCTGTAGTATTTTGAGCCCACTCTAACTGAGATGTCCATATCAATAATGCTAGAGGCCTGCTTGATCTGTGATTTGCGAGGAGAAGCATTTTGGATCCTTTGGTATGCAACGAGCAAGCACGGTAAACATTTTGTTATGTGTCATTTTTGTTTCCATGATTAAACCTTTCTCGGTGGAATATTTTGCATCTTCCATGTTGGATTAGGACTGCCAGCCTCTTTTCCTGTAACTGGTCGAGACTCAACAAGTTATTCTTTAGGTTTGGTACGTAGAAGACTTCTGTGATTACATACACAAGTCCATTTATTTCCATTCGAATTTTACCTTTGCCTTGTACCGTGATACTTGAGTTTTTACCAGGTTTTACTGATTCTCGAAAGCTCTTGTCAAGATCAAAAAACATATTTTGCATTCCACACATGTGGTTGCTGCACCAAGAGTCAAGAAACCAAGTGTGCTCCATTTCAGTCTTTATGGATTTGTTTTAGCAAAAATCATCTTCTGTTCTTTGTCTCAGTTAGGGCATTCCCATTGAAAATTCCTCAGCTCGTGATAGTAATAACACTGCAAAGTGGATTTGTTGAAGCCAGATCTTCCTTTTCCTCGACAAGTGCCTCTACCTCCCTATTGGAATCCATGAGTGATCTGAAGTGCTTGCTACTCTCATTTACATGTCGGCTAATTTGTTGTTCATGCACCACATTTGTTTCCTAAATAGAGCAAACAACGTAATCATATTTTGAAGTCATAGACCTCAAAATTTTCTCAATGATGATCACATCATTTATTTGTTCTCCATGTGTTCGCATCTCGTTAGCTATGGTGAGAGTTCTGCCAAAGTAGTCACTAACTGATTTTACAACTTTCATTTGCAGCACTTCAAACTCCTTTCGAAGAGCTTGCAATTGAGCTCACTTGACATGTCTTGTTCCTTGATATTTTTGTTTCAAAGAGTCTCATATGTCTTTCGCCGTATCTTTCTTCAAGATGGCTTCCAGTATCGACCGATCAATGGCTTGGAACAGATAGTTTTTAGCCTTGAGATCTTTTAGCTTCTACTCATCATAAGCCTTCTATCAAATCTCATTCAAATTCGACCCTCCTGCTGCAGCAGTGATCCCAGTCTCTATCAAGTTCCAATAATCTTTGGAATGTAAAAAATTTCCCATCAGCATACTCTAATGGTCATAAAACTACTCTTAGATGCCATGTCACTGACTCCCTTCATTGTAAGATTTGAAATGCTAGTGTTTTGATCAACCTCGTGAGGAGGCTCTAATACCAGATGTTAGGGCACAAAAGATAACAAATAGCTTTTCTAAGTTTATTGATCAAAAGTATTGAAGAATTCAATTATTGTTGGACAACTGTTATGGCTATTAAATAGCCTTACACTAGAAGAATGAAAGAGAACAACTACCCCCAATTTTAAAATCATATAACTGTGTGGAGCATGACTACCCTAACAGAAAAACAATCTTGTTCCTCAAGTCAAGGAGGAATTATTCAACTTAACAAAAATAAGCTTAAAACAAGGAAATTTTGACTCTAATTGGTTTAGCTTCCACAGTTCCATCATATACTTGGTATAATTGGCTCATGGTCTTTGATGACAAATAGCTTGAGGTTTTCAAGACGAATTGCCAATTCACCTTGCTGCAAGAAATATTCTTACATGGAACAAAAATTGCTGCAAGTGTTATAAAAAATGTGTATTGATTGTATTTATCTGAGACTTATATACAAAGAGAAATAAGCAATACAAGCTAAAACAATAAAATCAACGAACAAAAGATTCTCAAGCTAACTAACTCTATCTGCTTAGTCAAACTGCTATCAACAGACTCTTTCAACTAATATCTGCAACTATTAGCAGCCAGTTGATCTTATTTCAATATCCTTCCTTAAAATGAATTGTATTCAACAATCAGTTTACATTTATCAACCTGCACATTCCAAGTTGTCTCCTCAGCTTAAGAAATGTCTCAAGCTTGAGAGGTTTGGTCATAATGTCGGATAATTATTCCTTTGAGCTGCACTAGATCAACTCAATTACCCCATCTCTTGTAAGCTCACGCAAGAACTGGAACCTAACATCAATATGTTTACTTCTCCCATGTAAAACCGGGTTCCTTGATAGTTTAATAACAGAGGTGTTGTCATAGAAAATGGTTGTGCTCCTTCCTTGAACCTGACCAAGCTTTTCCATAATTCTTCTCATCTAGACCCCTTGACACGCACAAAAGGTAGCTACTATAAACTCAGCTTCAATGCTTGATAAGGTAACAACTGGTTGCTTCTTTGAGGACCATGATACAACTCCTATCCCAAGCATGAATACATACTCCGAAGTACTCCTTCTATCATAACATCTCTAGCGTAATCGTTGTCTGCAAATGCAATCAAACCCCCTTCACCTCCTCTCTTGTAACTAATTCCAAGGTCTGCAGTACCTTTGTGTATCGAAGTATTCGCTTAGCACTTTGAAGGTGCATTTCAGTTGGTTGATCCATGTACCTGCTAATCATGCCTACTGAATACATGATGTCGAGCCTGGTAGCTATTAAATACAGCAGACTACCTACCAGTCTTTTATACTCAGTAGCATCCATTTTTGAATCACCATTCCCTTCTTTTGAAAGCTTGCATCCTGGAACCATTGGGTTTACCACAGCATTGCTTTGTCCCATGCCAAATCTTTCAAGTATCTCATGTGCATATTTTTGTTGGCAAATGAAGATAGCATTGGCAGTTTGTACCACCTCTATGCCTAGGAAATACTTCATTCTACCAAGGTCTGACATGTCAAATTCCCTCTGCATTGAGTCTTTAAATTCTATGAACATTACCTCATTATTCCCTGTGTAGATAAGATCATCTACATAGAGACTTACGATCAGAATTTTCCCTTCATCACCAGTTTTTATGAACAATGTGTGTTCATAAAAACATTTTTCAAATCCTTCCTTAATGAAGTATGCCTCAATCTGGCTGTACCAAGCCCTAGGGGCTTGCTTAAGACTATAAACTTTGTATTCTTCCCCCTTTCTTTCATATCCTTGTGGCTGCATAACAAAGATCTCTTCATCTAGCTCTCCGTGCAAGAATGCACTCTTTACATCCAATTGGAAAACATTCCAATTCTTGTGAGCTGCAACTGCTATGACTGCTCTAATGGTATCCCATCGAGCTACAGGGGGGAAAACCTCTTTATAATCGATTCCTTGCCTCTGTGAGTACCCCTTTACAACAAGTCTAGCCTTATATTTCTCCACATTTCCCTTTTCATTGAGCTTTGTCTTGAATACCCATTTTACTCCTATTGGTTTTGCACCACTAGGCAGTGTTGTTAGTTCCCATGTCTTGTTCTTTTCAATTGCCCCCATTTCTTCATCCATGGCCTCTCTCCATTTCAATACTTTGTATGCTTCTTCAAAGTTGCTTAGGTCTTCTGTGGATATGAACATTGCTAGGCTATGCTCTTCTTTCTCTTCATTCAATTCTTTGCTGGTAACATAGTCCTTAAGCCAGTTTGGTTGTCTTCTGTTTCTCTCCAAATTTGGTCTTAAGGATGTTGTGTCAACATGCTGTGTTGATGAAGTGTTACCTTCATTATCTTGCTCAGTTTCTGATTCATTCCCCTTAGTATCAGCTACTGCTTCTACTCCTGTTCTTGTGTTGGGAAGCTCATCTGCATCTTCATACTCGAGTATAGCAGGTTCTGCTACACTTCTTGTTTCCCAGTTCCACTTGTCATTCTCAACACATACTATGTCTCTACTAATCAGTATTTTCTTGTTAATTGGATCATAAAGCCTGTAGGCTTTTGATTCTGCACTGATGCCCAGAAGTACACATTTCATGCTCTTATTGTCGAGCTTCTTCCTCAGCTTGTCAGGTATGTGTACGTGGGCTACACACCCAAAAACTCTAAACTGATCAACACAAGGCTTCCTGCCATTCCAGGCTTGTTCAGGGGTGATGTCCTTGATTGCTAGAGTGAGACTTCTGTTCAAGACATAGATTGCCCAATTGCATGCTTCAGGCCAGAATTCCCTTGGCATTTCCTTCTCTGAAAGCATGATTCACACCATATTCATTATGGTGTGATTCTTTCTCTCCGCAACCCTATTTTGCTGTGGGGTATGAGGTGTTGTGAGTTGTCTGCTAATGCCTTGCATTTTGCAGAATTCATAGAATTCTTGGGAGCAGAATTCTCCCCCTCGATCAGTTCTCAAACACACAATCTTCTCACCACTTTCCCTTTCCACTAGCAATTTGTATCTGTGGAAGCTAGATAATGCCTCAGACTTTTAAGACAAAAAATATACCCAAGTTCCTCTACTGTAATCATCAATGAATGTGATTACATACCTCTTTCCATTGTTTGATGTTGGGGAGATTGGACCACAAATCTCAGCGTGAACCAGTTGAAGCCTCTTTGTTGCTCTCCATAGACTTCGCTTTGGTATGCTCTCTCTATGGTGTTTTCTAGTCATGCAGTCATTACATATTTCTATTGCTTTATCAATCTTTGGCAAGCCCGTGACCATCTTCTTGTCAAATAGAGTTTTTAGTCCACTGAGACTGAGGTGTCCATACCTCCTATGCCACAAAGATGAGATGTCTTTGGTTGTGACTTGTAAGCAGTTCACGTTTGGAAGGGTTACTATTGCAGACACTGCAAACATTCTATTTTGTGACATCTTTGATTGCATGATTAATCCTCTTCTTGGATGATACACTCCACATACTCCATGTTTCATGAGAATAGTTAGATTCTTCTCTTGAAATTGCCCAATGCTGAGGAGATTATTTCTGATTTCAGGTATGTAATACACCTCTCTGATTATTTGAGTTAGTCCATCTATGACTAATTTAATATCTCCTTTGCCCATAGCCATAATAATGGAATTGTCTCCCAACTTCACAGACTGCCTGAATTGATCATCAAAATCCATAAACCACTCCTTAGTTCTGCACATGTGGTTGTTGCATCCACTGTCAAGAAACCAAGTAGTTGAGTCTCCTGTTTGCTGTACTTCTTCAAATGCCATTAGAAGCATTTCTTCTTCTTCATTGAATTCAACATAGTTTACATTCTTTTCTTTATCAGGACATTTATATTGGTAGTGTCCTAATTTCAAACAGTTGTAACACTGAACATGTGTTCTACTGTATGTTGGTCTGCTTCTGCCTCTCCCCCTTCCTCTGATAAGTGCACGATTTCTTCCTCTTCCCTAGAATCTATGCCCAAATCTTCATTCAGTTCTTGTTGCATTGCTAACATTTAAAGCATGTTCTTCCTCCATTTGTCCTCCCATTCTTTGTTCATGAACCATCATACTGCTATGAAGTTGATCAATGGCCATAGTTGAGAGGTCATTCGATTCCTCTATAGAACATACCACATAATTGAATCTTGAGGTTAATGACCTCAAGATCTTTTCAACAACTGCAATCTGCTCCATCTTCTCTGCTCCATCTTCTCTCCATTAGCCTTCATCTTGTTGGCAACTGTCATTATTCTTGCAAAGTATTCATCAACTGTCTCCCCCTCCTTCATGCAGAGAAGCTCCCATTCTCTCCTTAATGCTTGCAACTAAGCACGTCTAACTTTGGTAGTACCCTAATATTTCATTCTCATTGACTCCCAAATGCCTTTTGCACTATCTTTATTAAGAATGGTTTCAATGATTGTCCTATTTATGGCTTGGAATAGATAGTTTTTCACTTTCAAATCTTTCAATTTCTCTTCTTCCCTTGTTTTTCTTTGTTCTTCAGTTGGTTCTACTCCCTCCTTTGTCTGCAGAATGCCCTTCTCTATTAGCCCCCAATACTCCTTTGATCTCAAGAAGTTCTCCATAAGCATTGACCAATGATCATAATGGCCGTCAAAACGAGGTATTGCTGGTTGTACAAAGCTGTTGCTTTCTGTCATTCTTCTGTTCTTGGTTTCGATTTTTGATTGCTTATTTCTTTTTCTCCTTCTTTGATTATTCTTCAAGAAAACTGCAGTTTCTTGTTTATTTGTTTAGAATGGCTCTGATATTATGTTGTAAAAAGTGTGTATTAATTGTATTTATCTGAAACTTATATACAAAGAGAAATAAGCAATAGAAGCTAAAACAAAAAAATCAACTAACAAAAGATTTTCAAGCTAACTAACTCTATCTGCTGAGTCAAACTGCTATCAATAGAATCTTTCAACTAATATCTGCAATCTTATTTCAACAGCAAGTGCTAATGAGTAGGAAGCAGCTCGTCAATTATCCGATAAGATTGAACAACGTTTTTTTATTCATGCGTGATTTATTTAATACAAGACACAACCATCCGAAATTACAAATTCCAAGATAAGTGAAACGCAGTGTTTTGATTTGTACTATTATATTCAATACAGAAATTTGATTTGGTAAAGGTTTTTGCATGGATCAGGATTTACAGCCGTAGTGAACGTGATAAACCCAAAACATTAGGAAACTCGTTTAGTTTAAAGGATATAAGGAAAATAAAAAATAATCGGATAATTATTGTATTAACAACTACTTCAAATTTCAACTAAGATGTACCAAAAGTCATTCGAGATAGGTTTCTAATCGAAATAAAATTGTATATCAAAAGCTACCCTTTGTCTTCCATTGTTTCAACTTGTCTTCTCCTGTAATTCCTAGCTATAAATTAATTATCCTCAACAATTCCTTGTCTTCCGTCAATTTTTCTTTGACAAATTCTTGCATCTCCTGTGTCTATATACTTTCACCTCTCGCTCAGCTACATATTTTGCGTAATAGATGGAGAATAAATTATCGCATCTAAATGAACAAAGAATCAAAGCAGACGATGAAGAGTTGCTCGAGCTCTCGCTCTCTACTGGATCTAGGTCACAGCCATTGTCGCAACCATCATCACAGCTAATATTAGGTCAACCATCGGCGCCTCCATCTCAGCTGTTTCCACAAGTGAAACCGCTTCCACCGCCGCCACAAGCTCTCCGTATGCAGCCCCCTGCTAACCCATCTCATCAAGAAGCTGTCGGTGGGCAGCTGAATTCTCACATCCGCAAAACTCCCTCTAAGATTTTGAGGGAAGGAAAAAGTGAGACCATAGTGGCACCGTATCCATGGGCTACTACTAGACGTGCCACAGTACATAGCCTTGAATATCTGCTAGCCAACGGACTAACCATTATTTCCGGCCAAATGCAGTGCAAAAAATGTGATAGACAGTATGAAATTGAATATGATTTGCAGCAGAAATTCAAGGAAGTCGCATCTTATATTTCTGCAAACAAGGACAACATGCACGATCGAGCGCCGTCAGTTTGGCTGAACCCAGTTCTTCCTGATTGCAGTTTTTGTAATAAAAAAAACTGCTTGAAGCCAATTATCTCCAAGAAGAGGTCCATTAATTGGTTGTTTTTGCTTCTGGGGCAAATGCTTGGGTGCTGCCAACTTAAGGCTTTGAAATATTTTTGCAAACACACCATGAATCATAGAACAGGTGCTAAAGATCGAGTTCTTTATCTTGCTTATGTAGATCTCTGTAACCAATTAGATAGATCTTATGGGATCGTTTGATATTATGTTTACTAACTCGGAAATTACCTTCGGTCCTTCTCCACAGCCACTGGAGAAGCCTTTTTGTTTAGCTTACTAATTTGGTCTTTGTTTTTTTTCGTTTTGGCTTTATTTATTTAATTCTGGCTGGCACCACATATATATATATAGCTACTTTGATGGCTAGTACACTTCTTTCTAATCTTATACAGTTCGTTGTTTGTCTGTGAGTCGCATTAATTAGCACCTATATTACTTGAGAGTGTTTTCATTAGTCGAGAATTTTGGGTGATTGTTCAAGAAAGGAAGGGATTATTTCACTATTTAGTAGCACGACGAAGTGCTGTTATTATTATTATTGCTGTTTTTATCGTCAATTTTTTTTAATATTCTCATCGTTATCATTAACTCCATCCCTTTCTCAAACCATTACCTTTATAACCTCACAAATATATATAATGAGGATTTTTTGGGATTAGGTCAGGGATTTCAAAAGAAAAGGAGAGGGACTACGTAAGTGCATGCTGGGTCACTGACCCGCTGCTAGCTGGAGCTAATTAAATGACGAGCTCATTGAGAAAGTAAATGAGGTTTGCTTCAGATTGTGGCTTCTGTGATGTACAAATCTTTTTAGATTTATTACAGCTTCGACGGCACATTAATGGTGAGATGAAATTGAGTTACTCCATCAGAGATGTGGTGCGTCAAAAATAGACTTTCTGACCTTAATAGTGTTAGGATTGAGAGTTTGCAGATAGTTGAAAGAAAAAGAAGAATTAGTTTAGAGAACAGAAGAGGGAGAATAGAGAAAAGCGAAGAGGGAGAAGAGAGAAAAAAGAGAGAGAGAAAAATTTAAAATTGTGTTGAATTGATTTCAATTTTGCATATATTTGTTGTGTGCACTTCTCTATTTATACACATTATACTATTCTAGAATATTCTTCTATACTCTAACATCCCCCTCAAGCTCATGCTTTGATGAACTAAGCATGAGATTGCAGCAATGGAGAAGAAATACATGAGTACTGAATCCTTTTTGACAAAAAAACAACACTATGTAAAAGAAAAATGAGTTTGAATGCGATTGAGAAAAAGAAAAATGCTCGAATGGCAAAGAAAATAGAAGAGAGAGAGAGAGAAGACATTTCATATGTCTATTTCTTGATTGACATTTCATTTGTCTACTTCAGTTTTTCTGAAGTTTTTCATCTTTGAGAAGAGAGGGATGAGAAGAAAGAATTGGGAGGTAAGAGAGGTGATAGAATGAGTTTGAATTTCATTTGTCTACTTCAGTTTTTCATTTGCCGATGAATTTCTTAATCTGTGTAAGAATTCATTTTGTAATTCTTCTTTCTTTTCTTTTCTTTTTTCTTTTTTTTTTTGCAAAAATGGTAGAATGTGACACACAAAACGGCAGAGCACACAAAACATAAAATCTACAAAACCTAGGATTTCACAACTTCTCAGCCACGACGCAGCCTCTTCTCTTCTCTACCAAATCGTTTCACTGCATTTTGCCATCCTTTGGAATGGAAGCTTGCAGATCAGAAGCTCAGTGCTCAACCTTTGGAAGGATTACATTGCGGAAGCTTGGATCAATTCATGCGTTAGCATAGTAGCTCTGATACCATGTTAGGATTGAGAGTTTGCAGATAATTGAAAGAGAAAGAAGAATTAGTTTAGAGAAGGGAAGAGGGAGAAGAGAGAAAAGAGAGAGAGACTGAAATTTAAAATTGTGTTATATTGATTTCTGTTTTGCATACATTTGTTATGTGTGCACTTCTCTATTTATACACATTACACTATTTTAGAATATTCTTCTATACTCTACCAAATATGTGGTTTTCCCTGCCGTAACATTAGCTACGGGACATGTCGGCACAGATAGGCGAGGCTGTCACTCAATCCATAGTTTTATTTTCAAAGCATATTCCACAATATAGCTCTCTTCTTCTTTTTCAACATCATCGTTAATTTCGTCAATCTTTGTTGTGGTTCTATTTGCATGCAATGAAATCACAGATTTCTTGTAATTATAAAATGAAAAGTAGCTGGGATTCGACAACTAATTGTATTCATGATTGCTAGCAAGTTCGGTCTGAAAAATTCCATTATGTCCTGCGTCTAGTAATTGGTTGTGTATACATGTATGAACTCTATATGAAATTTTATAGAATGTAAGTAAAGATAAGTTCATGCTAAAAGAGATCATATTTTTTACTATGCATATGATTAACATGATGTTTGGAGCAGAAAGATATTTTCAATACAACTCATTAATCATTACAAAATTGAATTGAATGACATTAATCAATTATATATATATATATATATATATATATATATATAGTGTAATTGTTAAATTAAAATCTAAGGGTTTTAGACTTTCCAAGTTTTTGTTTTGAAGAGCGTGATGTCTTAAATGTCCTTTAAAATTAAACTATTTTGGTAGCTTTGGTTGCGAGGGTACTTCTTTCATTTTATTATGGTTTTCTTTGTAATTCTTATATGGGGCAAGGGTGATTGAGTCTTTTAAAAATATAAAATATAAATAAAAAAAACTCGTTGGTTTGTAAATGATCATGAAAACTTTCAACATCGTTTTTCAAAGTGTTCAATGTGCCTCACTGACCCATCATGGTGGATAGGCACATGCCATCAAGTGATGATTGAGCACCGATGATATCCCTCTCCTTTTTTGACTCGACTTTTTACTCGAAAAACATGTTAGGCATTGCCAAAAAAGAAAAAAAGGTTTGATTATTTGTTTATTGAGTCAAGTTATATCCTTATGTTTTTCTTATTGCAATGTATTTGATTTTTCTATATTGAAATGATTTTTTTTATTTCATCTCTTGTCTTTTGGTTTTTATATCAAGTCTGATTTATTTGTTTTTTCTTATTCTTTTCTTGATTGAAATTGTTTTTCAATGCTATCCCTCATGATTTTATTTTATTTGTATGTCAAATTTGGTTCTTCCTCTTTTAAAATCTATATAATTTTTCTTTTTAATCCCTTTTTGTTTATTGATTTTTTCCCTAATTATTTTGGTTGATTTAGAATTTGATATTTTTATTGTTCAAGTTTATTTCTTATATTGTAATTCGGTCTCATGATTAATGTCACAAGTTTTGAAGATTAGATTGGGCTAACTTCATTTGTTTTGATATTTTTTTTTTAAGTTTATCCCTCAACATTAAGTTCATTGAAAATTGAAATTTGTTATTTTTTAACTTTAATTTATATGGAGTTATCTTGATATCATGTATCAAGTCATGAATTCAGTAGGTTCAGTAGGATTGACTAAGATTTTTTTATAAAAAAAAAATCAATCATTTCCTTCAATATTATATTGATTTGATAATTGAGCTTATTTGTTTATTCAATCTACTTTCTATAGAGTTATCTTAGTCTCACAACTAGGTTATAGATTTGGTGTGTTGGTTTGGATAAACTTGGGTCAATTTGTTTTTTTTTTTTAAACTATTTTCTTTTCAGTTTCCTCTTTCAACATGTTATTTGTTTGGAATTGAGATTCAATTTTTTTCTTGGTTTTCTTTTTATGCAATTATCCATTCTTATTCAACTTGTACTTTGTTAAAACATAGGATCACCATAACATTTTAAGAGTGTTTTAAAGATATATTTTCATAACACGGACAAGCATTCATATTTTGTTTTGAATCATTATTGATTTTTTTAGTTTATTTTTTAATAATATTTTTTTTATCTAGTCATATTATTACATTACTTAAATTTATTAAACTTATAAATAGATTTTAAAAAATATTTACAAGTATAATGTGCACTACCAAACAACAATATCTTCGGGTGATGTTGAAACACAATTTTGTGAAAAGCAATTATTGGTTGTTTTTTAATTAGTTGTGATCTCATTTTTTTCTCATATGACAACTCCCCTCTAGAGAGGAAAAAAAGACACATTGTTTTTTATTGTTACCAAAATACCCCTCATCTTTCTCACCCTTGCTCCCCCATATCCGAGGTCACACCTTCATTAAATATCCTATGGACAACTCGTTTGAAATTATATTTAAAAATATTTTTTAAAAAATAAAAAATAGTTTTATTTTTATTTTTATTTTAAATTAAAATTTTGATATTTTTAAATTATTTTCATGTGTTGATATAAAAAATAATTTAAAAAAAATATTATTTTGATATAAATTTAAATAAAAAAAATACTGCTAAAAACAACCTGAATCATAAATGTCACTAAAGTTGGAACATGACAAATGTGTTCTTGTAGAGTAAGGCTTAACACATATTTATAAAGTAGAAAAAATAGCATCCATTATGATGATCAAATTACCTAGCAAGGATACGAATTTCAACAACATTTGAGGGAATATTTAGGGCCATTACAAGAAGTTATGCCGCTGGGAAGCCTTAAGTCCTTGCAATAGAAGCAAAATCATGGGAAACAACTGGTTTTAAAAATGGGAAAATGCTTTATGAGCATAGCTAAAAAGTCTTTCATTTATTAGTCGAAGATGAACCAGATGACCACTCCTTATCTGATCCTTATTAACTTCTCAGAAACAAAGATCCGGGCCCAGCTACTCATGCTAAGTCTGGATTTACACTAAATGAAGCATCTAATCGCACTTAATTAGCTTACCATAACTCCCAAATTTTATCATCCACACACCCTTTGAGCATATTATTTCTTGTTCACTTCTCTGCGGGGGTGGTAGACGTCCAGAATTGAGCACTTTTAATCTTCGACACGCTCGCCAGGACACGTAATGGGATCACATCTCCTACAATTGTCACCTTCTTCGCTGCGAAGTCTATGTTGAAAGATGACACACCTGCGTGTATGCATACCAGAGCTCTAAATCAATCACTTTGAGTGACTTAGGACAGAAGATTCACTAATGGCATCATTGTTTGCCGATGTTGGCATTTCAACAACCATAATTAATCTTGCAATGCAACCAAACGCATGGAAGTTGAATTGACTGAATGAAATGCACAATCCCTGGCTAGTATTTGACCCCATAGGTTCATTATAGTATATGACCTCATATGGAATTTGTTTGAAACAAATTGCTTTTGATAACTTATGTCAAATTAATGATGTCTCTGTCTCTCTTTTTATGATCATTGAGGCCTCTCTCTCTCTCTCTCTCTCGATTTTCTTAATTAGCTTTGCTGAAAACAGGGGTGAACTTGGAAAAAGACTGGAGCTGGAGTAATTACAACGTTTGAAAGAGAAAGAGACAAGGATGAGATGAAGTTGGATGGCAAACCAGTCAGATGTGCATACCTTCCATTCTGGACAGATGTTTCCTCACTTTTCCCTCACAACCTTTGCAGTGTAACGATACTCTCAAAACCACAACCTGAAATCCAGATCATAAGAATATAACTGATGATTACACCGACGAATTTGACTGGAAATCCTTTGAGCCATTAATATGAAGAATCTTACTGATGCTGATCTTATTAACCAAAACATCTCAAACAAAGTAAGTGCAAACCTGATTCGGATTTGAAGATGAAGATGGTTTCGAAGCGGTGGATTCCTCTTTACTTAAGGCTTGAGTACTCCTGTTGGGTTCAGCAGGAACTAGTTGTGATAGAACTGGATCATTTTCTGGCATCCCATTAAGGGAAGCTGCGTCGCCCATAGGATATCTAGACGAGCCGGGTGGGGCAATAAAACCCCCAGGCTTAGCCCAGATCTTTCTAACAATATCTTCTGGGACATGAAGATAAGCAGCACTCTTCTCATCACAATCAGTATCAGCTGTAGTCTTAAAAGAGATTTTCTTGGTCCTTTGATCATTTGATTTGGGTTTTGGTTCTGTAGAGTTCGACTTCTTGTCGCTGCTTTGATCACTGGCTTTATTCTTTGAAGTGATCTTTTGACTCTTGTGAAGTGCCTGATAAGGGACGGGGTTGATGGGCGGTGGTTGAGAAGTACAAGGAACTGAAGGGAGAATTCCTGGGATTCTTTTTTGGTGTCTGCTGATGGAGTCGCGGCGGTCAATGCTCGGGCCACCAAGTTGAATGGTAGAGGAGGAGGAAGGCCGATCCATGCTCATGCATATAGCTGTTGAAGCTTGAGATGCGCAAAACATATCTATTTTCTTCATCTGTGGAAGTTGACAAGAGTGTGGCCTAGTTAGCTAGCTGGTGGTTCAGAGAATCTGCATTTGAGAGAGAGCGATAGAATGAAAAGAATCACAATTTCGCTACGGGATCAAGTGGAGATCTCTCTTCACTGCCAACTCTTATGTACTAAAAACCAGTGGCCTCAGCATGAAGTGTCGAATGATTGGTATGTGATGAGTGTTTTTTCTTTTTTGGTTGATAAATATGAGAACTCCCAATCAAGCAGGAAATCCATACAGAAAGTTTTAAAGTCCAACCCGTACGAATTGAGTGGAGAAAAGAGATCATTGCAGCAGATACAGGTCACAGCCACTACTGATAAGTTTGAAATTGGTCCCGTGACATGCATGGCTGTGCCCCCAGTAATTTTGACATTGACAGAAGGGCCCACGGCACAGCCATACGAGCTAGAGTCCAAGCTTAACGGCATAATAGGACTGCATTAATTTGCAGGATAATTAACCCCATTGTAATGTGAACTGTGGAAGGCAGGAGGAAAAGAGAAGATGAAAACATGGGCTGCTGCAGTTCCTTATCTTGGTGAACAGAGCCGGAAAAAAGTGATCTATAATGGATGAAAAGGAGATACAACCACCTCTTTTCTCAGATTTTAATGGATGAAAATGATATATATGAACTGGGCAATGCTCGACGATGTTACTACAATTTCCTCTCACAGAATCACCCTTCTTGGTTACTGTGTTAGACCAAGTATTTTATGAGCTAGAGCAGAGTGATTTTAACAAGAATTGAAAGTTAATAAGAGGATTAAATAATGCCATGATTCCCATTCCATTTTTTGTTTTTGTTTCAGAAGAATCTTGTCTTTGAATCCAGATGGAGCCCACTGAAGTCTCTAAGCTTAGAATAGCAGAGAGCTCCGAGGAAATTTCCATAAAATGCGTTGTCTTGGATATATCATTGTGGTTTATTCAAAACAATTTTACAAGTGTAAATTAACGTGTCTGTTAACCTGCTGGGCCTGGCCAATAGTTTTAATGGCTCATTAATACTCGGCAAGAAGTTGCTATGAATTCAATATTCGAAAAAGGAACAAGTGTAAGCTACTGTTTGTCATTATTCAAAAGTATTTTTTTGACAAAAAAAATTTATTTTTATTTTAAATTAAATATTTTATATTTTTAAATTATTTTCATGTCTTAATATCAAAGTTAATTTTTAAAAACAAATAATATATATATCTCAATTTATTATAGATATATATAAAATGTGTTGTGATTTCACTGTGCATCCATGCACTGTAGCACAAGACTCATTGCACCGTGGACTGGACATTTTCCATCCGTGTGTCGCGCGAGTTCGCCCGCCTTATTGTTGACGGTTTTGCCCCCCAAAAATGAAAAAAAGTGCCGCCAGATGAGGGGCTTCGCGGTCATTGCGCATTTCGAACTGGACTGGTCTAGCCCGCCGACCTTCTATTTTTTTATTATTTTTTGAAATTGGCTAAATATGGTTATAGCCCCTAATAAGACAAAAATGATGTCTTGGGTACAGGGGTAGTCCGATAATTGACCTTATTTTTTTATTATTTCTTCTGCTAACTGTCAAAGCGTGAGGTGAACGCGCCAGATGGTTATCCGCCTCACGCCTTGTTTAGGTGGCGCGTTCGGTGTCACACAGTGCCCCGAGATGGGATACCGGCATCCCACTCGATGCGCCTCCGCGTTCTCTTCCTCCCGCGGAAGCGCGTTTCACTGGAATATGTGGGTGGACTTGGCGGCTGCAGGTTAAAGCCATTGGTCATGTTTCTCTCTCTCCTGCACGTAGAAGTGCAGGAGAGGCCCCCGTGTGTGTGCCTTTTTAACTTCGGTCCCTCAACTTTCAATTTTCTTTATGGTCCTGATTTCTATTATATATAAGTTTTGATTTACTTCGATTGGGTCTTATTGATTGAAATTAATTAAATGTGAAAGCTTCACTGCGGTCCTCCTTCTTTAAATTTCTGGTTTGACTTTAAATGGCTTAATATATTCGGTACAGAAGTTTCAATTTATGCAACTTTATCCTTTAATTGAAATTGATAAAAAAAAATGTGATTTTCATTTCATCCCTTAAACTTTTAATTTTTTATTTTCATTTCTTGATATTTGATTTTCATTTCAGCCCTTATACTTTTATTTTTTATTTTAATCCCTTGATTTCTTTTTATGATTTTAATTTTGTTAAAGTTTTTACGATTTTTTTAGTCTTTCATTTATTTAATTTTTTTCTATTATTAACACAATAATAATAATAATAATAATAATAATAATAATAATAATTTAATTGTTTCTCTTGCTTACTCTCTTTTTTTATGTTTTTTATTTTTTTCCTCGGGATAATTTGATAATTTTTATTGTTTTGACAGTGATAACAATGATAATTTATTTTTGTTTTATTATTTTGTTTGATCTTTTGTTCAAGTTTTTAGGATTTTTTTTCTTCCATTTTTTTCCCTTTCATTATTAACACAAAAAAGTAAATTATGATGATAATAATAATAATAATAATAATAATAATAATAATAATAATAATAATAATTTTATTGTTTTTCTTACTTACTCTTTTGCTAATGTTTTTGAGGTTATTTTTACGTCAGAATAATTTTGATAATTTTTATTGTTTTGACACTAATAACAATGATAATATTTAGTTTTTATTGTATTTTGTTTTTGATCTTTTGTTGTAGTTTTTACAATTTCTTTAGTCTTTCATTTATTTATTTATTCTTTCGTAATAATAATAATAATAATAATAATGATGATGATGATGATGATGATGATGATGATGATGATGATGATGATGATGATGATGATGATGATATTTTAATTTTTTTCTTGCTTGCTATTTTTTATGCTTTTTAATGTTTTTTCTCGGTATAATTTGATAATTTTTATTGTTTTGATAGTGATAGCAATAATAATTTTAGATGTTAAGACTCCAGTGTTGCTATTGTTATAGTTTTTAATATTTAAAATTGCTTCATTTTTCCCTTTATTTTTTTTTTGTTTTCTATTATTTTTATTTTCTTTTTAGATTAGATGATTTTTATGATTTTATTATTTGCGCAATGATAACGATAATTTTAGTGATTAATTTTTTATTATTTTCTTATAAAAATATTTTGCTTTTTTTTAGTGATTGTTCAGGTCAATTTAATTATTTTGATTGTTTTGACGGTAATGCTGATAATAATTTTAAATGTAATAACAATGATAACAACAATAACGTGAGGATAAATTTTCAATTTATGTTTTTGTTTTTTTAACGAGAGAAAATTAACTATTTATATTTGCTATTTGATTATTGTAGATTTTTATTTGGTGTTAATTCATTTAGGGTTTTTTTTTAATTCTTGGATAATGTTTATTCTTTATTCGTCTCTATGCATTTATGTTTTTAGTTTTTATTTTTTTATTGAGATTTTATTATTAATCTGTTTAGGCCTGAAATTTTAATTTATGTTGGTAATTATTTTAAAATTAATATTACTCCCTTTTCCCCTTTATTCATTTTTTTGTTTTCTCTTATTTTTATTTGTTATTTGGATTAGGTAATTTTTATGATTGTACTATTTGCAAAATGATAATGATAATTGTTGTAATTTTTTTAATTGTTTTTTTATAAAAATCTTTTGTTTATTTTTTTAATGTTTTTCCAGGGAATTTCTTTATTTTAATTGTTTTGATAATAATTTTAATTGTTACAGAAATGATAATGAAAATAACGTGGGGATGAATTTTTAATTTATGTTTTTTGACTTTTTGTGGATAGAAAATGAACTATTTGTTTTTGTTATTTGATTATTACAGGTATTTTCACAGTTTATATTTTATTTTTGTTTGGTTTAAATTGAATTATAAAATAAACTAATCTTAATGCAGTGGATTTAATAATTCAAATATTTTAATCTCTTTTTTTTATGATGATAAATTAATGTTGGTTATTTCGTTAAAAACTGTTAAACAAATAAATTTATCGCGATTTAAAATTCATATATTTTATAGAAAACTTGCACTTCACAAGATTTCAACACAAATTTATTATTTTAACTAAATTTATAATACTATAAAAAATATAAAAAATTAATATTTTTTTTAAAAAAAAAAATATACTGTCACCCGACGAGACGTGCTGACATTTGGCTAGTAAATACTAAGGGCTGAATGGAACGGAGCACCAGTAGACAGCAACAGCTAATAACTTGGACTGGGCTATTTAATTTTATTGAAGGAATATTTTCTTTGTTAATGGTCCACGAACAACTTTAGGTCATTGTTTGAACATGTGACCAGAGGTTTGGTGCCTCAAGTATAGTTATCATATCCAATCCAGGTTAACTCTAACAAAAGGTTTACGTTGATTTATTAAAAATTAATAAAAGGAAAGTAATTTTTCTTTTCATCTTATTTGGTTATTCAAAAAAAAAATTGATGCAGAAAGAAAATGAGTGAGTTTTTTATGAAAATCATCGAGACTTATTATTGAAATGCATCGGTTAAATTCATCTCATTATTTATATTATTTGATTTGTACAGTGTGGTTTAATTTATTTATATATTTCCTTCGACATGCTAGTTTAATCTCTCATGCTGCTTTATAAGCATGTCTAATGAACTTGTTGTTTGATCTATAGTTGTCAATACCGTTCCGGTCGTCATTCTGATTTTTCTATTGAAACGGAACGTTCCGGTTTCGGAGCGTTTCGGCGTGCCGTTCGGGGTTGTACTGTTTACATATAATTAATTATATGTATGAAAAAAATTAAAAAAACAATAAAATTAAACATAATTTTTATTTTTTATAAAATCAAAATTGATACAACAATTTTATTTTTTTATAATATATATTTTTTATTTTTAATATATACATATATATGGTTGGACAAACATGTCGGACAAATATAAACTTATGGCTGCATGTCCAGCTGGACAAACATGCAGCCATAAGTTTGTTATCCTATCCCACATCGAATAAATAAAGTTCAAGCTAAAGAATTGTGTCTATAAAATTAAATTAAGAAGGCATGCAAAATCAGCTCACCTGAAATGATTTGAAGTCATCAGATATATTTAGGATATGTGCTGATTTAAGAGTTAAATAAAAAAGTAAAATGATTTTTTTATTTAGCCGGAACAGCACGTCCGAAACAGAACCGAGGCGTTTCGGCCGGAATTTGACCGTAATTTCCGGAACAGACCGGAATTCAAACCGGGACAAAAACGACACTGTTTTGTCCTGGTTTTTTGAATGGAACGGAATATTCAGGCCGAAACGGAACGGATTTTACATCTATGGTTTGACCTGTTTTTTGTTTTGTTTTTTTATACATAAATTGTTTTCACATTAAAAGAAAAGGTCCACGTGCTTAAATCAGTCAATTTGAAGATTATCAGCTTATTAAATAATTAATTGAAAGTTTAATTAATGTATTTAAATTAACACATGTATTGATTTCAGTCAAATAAACTTTGGAAAAATAAATTAAACTTTCTTTGATTTAAATCTTAAAAAAAACAGGCCTCGTGTGACTGGACAGTGTAGCAGTTTTCAGGGCCTCCACCAAATCCAGCTAGACTGGCACAGGAAGAGAGCAGCAGTTCCACATGGGCAGAGAAGGCCCATCCAACTATGACACAACGTATTCCTTGATCGCTATATTTTCCACACCCAAAATTTCAGAAATTTTCAATACAAGAGTTTCAAGACGGTATTTAAAGCATTGCACAAGAAAAACTAAACTGATATCGATTTTGTGCTAACAAGTATCAGGAAAGACGAACCCGTATATCTTCCTGCTGAAGGGGTACCACCTCTTGCTATAAATTCCATGCAAACATGGATCACGGAAGATGGCCACTAAATGAATCAAGATATAGGCAAGGTCTTGACACTATACATCGAACTTCTGCCGATCATTTTACTTAAAGCCCTTTCCCTTCGTCCCCGTTCAAAATGCGATTCCGGAAATCATTCACCATGAGAGGCAATCCTACTCTCAAAGAAATTTTAGGCTCCCAGTTAAGCAGCTCCTTCGCTTTGCTTATATCTGGTTTCCTCTTATGTGGATCATCAGCGGTGTTGGGTCTGAATTCTATTGTTGCGCTTGAATCAATAGTCTCCTTGACAACCTTCATAAAAAAATTAAACTCTTTACATAAACTAAGAGTTTCCATCTCTCTATCTCCCCATGCACGCGCATACTTGTTAGCAAACAATTCTAGACTAGTAGCCTTGTTTTGACTCTCACCAAGAATAAGGTGATTGCGGCACTAGAAAAGGAATTCGTCTCTTTAAAAAATGAGAAAATTTTAAAATTTGAAGGAAGACAAACCTCTGCAAGCTCCAGCATGGTGAACTCTCCTGGGTTGCCAAGGTTGAAAGGTCCCACATGCTCACCCTCCATTAGAGCCACCAGTCCATCAACCTGTCAATAGAAAAGACTTTTAACATACTTTATCATGTTAACTTTTTAAAACCTAGAAAGGAATCCTAAAACATATTTAATGTTCAATATATTCTCTGCATTTGCAATTATTTGGTTCTTCAAGAAAATAGAATTCACCACTTCTAGCACTTTCGCTTCCAAAGCCCTATGCAACCACCTCCCTGATTAGTGGCCATGAATAGCAACTATAAATGTGTTTTGAGCGGTTTGCATTGAGATAGAGGAGGTCAAAGCCCATACAGCTTTCATGAAATTTTAGATGCTGGCAGTAAGCTTCTAATTTCAAGCCATCCCTTTAATGTTCTCAAGGAACAGTTAGCATGGCTACATAACTAGGCATCCAGAGGGGCCTTGGAGCGGGGGGAAAAGCACAACGGAAATATGGATAATAATGTCATACCAGGTCAGAAACATATTGGAAGCTCCTAGTTTGTTTCCCATCCCCATATACAGTCATTGGCTGTTTGCGAATGGCCTGCAAATATTGTTCAACTAATTAAGAAAAAATTATGGAAAGCAGAACTTTATTTAGATATCCCAAAATTCAAGTGGCAGTCTATTGCCAGCATCACTGCCTGAAAATGGAATAATACCTGAGCAACGAAATTACTGACAACACGTCCATCATCCAAACACATGCGAGGCCCATATGTATTAAAAATGCGAGCAATACGCACCTGCAAATGGAAAGTGCAGCCATTGTATTAGCCCATTTCCCGCCAGTTAACTAAGCATATATATGCAAAAGCAGCCATTGCAGGATAGAAATGGGAAACACAGACAGCACAAAAAGGCTGATATCATATCAACACAGATGACACAAGGCTTTAAAATGTTGCATTCTCAGCATCAAATAATTGGAGAAATTCAGCAGTTGTATGAGGGGGAAAAATGGGTAAAAACTGCTGCAACAGAGAGGTCAAGATCATGCAACAAACCAGGAATTGGATCGTTGATTCCAGGCCATTCTCAAACACTGTAAGCTCAGAAGGAGAGACTAATCAATAATAAACCTTATTTACCAGATATACAAGGTAGGATCCAACTCAGTTCACCTTATATTGTCTACAGAATTGATTGTCTAGAATACACATGCATCAATTTATTGAATACACACATAAGGGCTGTACATTTTTTTAATGCCATTTCAACAACAACCAGTAAGTTTATACAGTGCATGACCCTGTAGAATGGCATTCATCATCTGAAAGGAGCAGATCTGTCGAGAAGCACTGAGTAACACCACTGATATACAAATAACACCATGCAAATTTATAGACCCAAAGTCCTAATAACAAAATGAGCATGTCATTAAAGCTTGCACCTTGCAGTCTAGTTATAAATAAAAAAAACAATCACCTCGACATCTGCACCTCGGTGATAATCCATGGCTAAAGTTTCTGCCGTCCGTTTTCCTTCATCATAGCAACTCCTCTCCCCTAACGAATTCCAAAGCATACCCTATCAGCTACAACAGTACATTGCTGCATTAATGAAACAAACAGATGTTTCTAACTAGCATCTGACCTATTGGATTCACATTTCCCCAATATGTCTCCTTCTGCGGATGCTCAAGCGGATCTCCATAAACCTCACTCGTACTGGTTAGCAAAAACCTGGCCCCTACTCTCTTCGCCAAACCCAGCATATTAAGCGTGCCCATCACATTAGTCTTGTAAGCAAACAATTTACAGTCAAGGATCCAAAAATTCCAAAACAAAAACACAAGAATCACACAACACATAATTAACATTAATGACAATTAAGAAAGCATAACGACTTCATAAAAAGGATATAATAGTCTTGACAGGGTTAAATTTATAATGAACTGGCGAAGCAGGACATGCCAAGTGATAGATCTGATCAACTTCTAACAAAATAGGCTCAACGACATCATGTCTAATTAATTCGAATCTCGGATTCCCAAACAAATGAGCCAGATTCTCTTTCCTTCCTGTAAAGAAATTGTCAACCACGATAACCTCATCACCCCGCGAAATCAATTTATCCACCAAATGACTCCCAACAAATCCAGCCCCACCAGTAACCACAATACGCATACTCTTCCGGCCGATCCCAGCTGGGACGCGGCCTGGAAACGTCCTCTTAGAGAAAAACCGGGAGGACCCAGAGGAGGAATCCTGGTTGTGATGGTAAATTGAAGAGGAGATAGAAGAATGGGTGGTTGGATCAGATGGGTTAAGGCGGGAGAGGGTAGGCTGGAAAATGAAGAAAGTAGAACCAATTAAAATGCCAACAAGAATGAAAAGAAGGCGCTGTTCTTTGAAGATATAATTAATGGATCTAGGGAGAGATCTGGGGTGTTTTAGCGTTTTAGGAGAGTAAGATTGAGAGGTTGGGATTTCTTCATCTCTCCTGCAATTTGCACTTGTTTGTTTGTGTAATTGTTTCATCATCGTGGGAATTGGGATTTCTTTTTCACCAAGTTTCGGAGATGGAGGAAGAAGAAGATGACGAGGAGGAGAGAGGACTTCTTCTGTTGGGTTTAAGCATCAGTGCTTTCTTTATTTAGTGTCACGTGTATTTTTTTGTTGATTTAATAATTATTATTTATCTATTATTTATTATTGTTGTAAGAAATTGAACTTCTGTGAGCTAAAAGAATAATTATTATTTATTATCTATTATTTATTATTATTGTAGAGAAATCTACGGTTCAAATTTTACATAAAATGGTGCCTTAAAGCGAACAATCTAATTTTTTTTTATCATTTTTATTATTATACTGTAAATATAAAATGATTGAAATCTTTTCCAATTATTTAACTTTAGCATGTACTAGTTTCATGGCCGCACTTTGTTGACGGCGAAACAAATAATTTTTGTAATTGTTCAGATTAAAATTTAAAATTTTTACATGTAAAGTTTGATATAATGAAACAAATCAAAATATTCTATCATAACTACAGTAACATCGAAGTGTGAACTTTTAAAATTATTATCACTATTATTGTCAAACCAATAAAAAATATTAAACTACCTCAAGAAAAAACACACACAAAAAAAAAAGCAAGTAAAAACACAAACTAAAATTATTATTATTATTATTCTTAATATTAATATTATTATTGCATTCATAACAAAAAAAAATTAAATCAAAGACTAAAAGAAGTCTAAAAACATTAACAAAAGAGCAAATAAAATAAATAATAAAACGTAAATAAAAATTATTACATGAAAAAAATCATTTGACTTGAAAGTTAAAAACAATTGACCAAAATTAATAGGATTTGTTTATCCAAAATTACAATATAATATCAATATATGTGAAATTTAATATAATAAAACAGATTATCACACCATATTATAAAAATAGCAACATTGAGGTTTTAACATCTAAAATTTCTATTGCTATTACTGCCAAAACAATTAAAATTATCAAATTATCTTGAGAGAAAAAACACTCAAAAACATTAACAAAATAGTAAGCAAGAAAAATAATTTATTTATTTATATTATTATTATTATTATTATTATTATTATTGTGTTAATAATGGATAAAGAACAGAAATAAATGAAAGACTAAAAAAATCATAATAATTTTCACAAAAGATCAAATAAAAAAATAAAATCAAAATTATTAGGCAAAAAAAATCCATCTAACTTGAAAATAATATAATAAAACCAATAAAAAAACTAAAAGAAAGAGCACATACAAAAATATAATAGATGATAAAACAAAAATAAAAATTATTAGCTGAAAAAATCATTTAATTTGAAAATTAAAAAATATATATGTTCTACGTTGCGGGTTGAGCAAACAATTTTTCTAGGATTTGCTGGATCAAAATTAAAATATAATATTTATATATGCAAAATTTCATATCATAAAATATCTTAACACACCCTATTATAATAATAGTAACATCGAAACCTTAAAATCTAAAATTATCATTGCTATTACTATTAAAACAATAAAAATTATCAAATTATCCTGAAAAAACAAACAGTCAAAGACATTAAGAAAAGAGTAAGCAAGAAAAACAATTAAATTAAATTATTATTATTATGTTAATAATGAAAGAAACAAAAATAAATGAAAGACTAAAAAAATCCTAGAAACTTTAACAACAGATAAAACAAAAATAAAAATTATCATTGCTATTACTGTCAAAACAATAAAAATTATCAAATTATCCGAAAGAAAAAAATAAAAAAAATAAACAAAAGAGTAAGCAATAAAAACAATTAAGTTGTTGTTGTTGTTGTTGTTGTTGTACTAAGCACGCTTATATATACATGGACAAAAGTAGGGATTATTCGAGAAATATAAAAAAATAAAAGTATAAGGGCTGAAATGAAAATCAAATATAAAGAGATTTAAATCAAAAAATAAAAGTTTAAGGGCTGAAATGAAAATCACATTTATTATCAATTTCAATTAAAGGACAAAGGTGAAAAAATTAAAACCTGTGTACTGAATTTATTGAGCTATTTACAGCCAATCCGGAAATTAAAAGTAGCAGGACCGAAGTGAAACTTGCACAATTAATTAATTTCAATAAGGAGGACCCAATCGAACCAAATCAAAAGTTACATAACAGAAATCAGGACCATAAACGAAATTGAAAGTTGAGGGACCGAAGTGAAACTTGCACAATTAATTAATTTCAATCATGAGGACCCAATCGAACCAAATCAAAACTTACATAACAGAAATCAGGACCATAAACGAAATTGAAAGTTGAGGGACCGAAGTGCAAAAGGCGAAAACACGGGGGCCTCTCTTGCACTTTTACATGCAGGAGAGAGAAACGTGGCCAGCGGGTTTAACTGGTCGCCGCCGCGTCTACGCACATCTTTTGGTGAAACGCACCGCTGCGGGAGGAAGACCACATGGAGGCGCATCGAGGAAGATGTCAGTAGCTCATCTCCAGTCACCGTCGGATGCTACACGCGCCACCTAAACAAGGCGGGAGGCAAAAAACCATCTCGCCCATGTGCTTCATGCCCTGACAGTTACCGAAAGAAATAATATAAAAATAGGGTCAATTACCGGCCTGCCCTTGTACCCAAGTCATCGTTTTTGTCTTATTAGGGGCTAAAATCATATTTAGCCAATTTCAAAAAATAATAAAATAGGAAGAAGACCGGCGGGGCGGACCGGACCGGTCCGGTCCGATGTGCGTAATGACCACGGAGCCCCTCGGTCTGGCGGCGTTTTTTGTCGTTTTCGGGTGGCTTTTTTGTTAAATCACTGTTAAAAAAACAGGCGGACGAACTCGCACGACGCACGGATGAAAAATGACAAGTCCACAGTGAAACACTGAGCTCTTTTAGTATATTGTATAATTGTAGTGATAATAAATTAGTATTTTTTGTGTTTTTTTTCCGTTTACACCGCTAATATTTATTACTTTACACTTTGTCTATTTATCATAAAAAAATTATCTTCATTCTTTTGTAAATTTTTTCTTTTTTTTATATTATTTTCTGAAAAATTAATATTTTTTATTCTTTACAAATTGAATATTTATAGCTCTTCACTTGAGCTATTTATACCATTCCCTTTTTTTTCAGTATTTTGAAATTCTTAATTTTTTTCTTTACAATTTTTGTAGATAATATATTATACAAAACTAAAAGTAAATAGTGAACAATTGCAATATTGTCCTATTTTTATACCATGTTAAAAATTAATTTGAGATCTTATACATCTTTATTGAGGCATATAATTTTTACTTCATTATATTATATGTAAGTATCAATTTTTTGAATTACAATTGTATTATTTGACATTGAGTAAAAAATATGTGTACAGTAGCTGGTCAATTCAAATAGAAATTGTTGCGACGACGGTTTTTCACGTGACCATCCCTAAAGACAGGGGGCATGGAAAAAGATTTTTTATAATAATAAAATTATGATCATAATTTTCAGGAGTCACCACCTAATATTAAGGTTATTAGGAAATCTAATAGTTTATGAGAGTCGGGGTAAGTGAACTTATTATGCAAGGAGAAAATGCATCACCCTTAGTGCATCTTACCTAAGGTAAGTTGCATTGTTATTTGATTATTTTTCTAAGTTCAATTACTATTGTCGGTCTTTCTAAGGTTTGAAATAAATCTCTCTTCATGAGAGAGTCTCTACTTTATTGGGTCAAAAACCTTATCGTTCTAAGGTCTAAATTTTAGCACTGTATTGTTGTCGTATTACACCCCCAAATATTAAAGTCTATAGCTAAATAAAATGAACAAAATGGTTGGTGATTTTTTTATATTTTGGTCGAAATCTAACGGATAATCATAAAATAATTATGATATATATTTTTCATTTTAAAACATGATAAAAAAATGCATTTTTTATGTTTTTATGAAAATATGCTCAGATTTTTTTTAGGATTTGACCATATACACGAAAACAAAACTTTTTCTGCATTCTTTATTGAAATATGGATTTGTATATTTTTCACATGATTTACTATATATATATATATATATATATTGGTGTTATTTTGTAAACATGATTATAGATATCAAATTGTACCATTTATGAGAGAGATCAAGTCCCTATTTATAATTGAGTTTCAATCTGTTTTTGGATGAAAAACATGTTGGACAGTATCATTTTCATGTTTTTTAACCTGCAATTTATTAAAAAAAAATAGATTAAAACTAACTAACAAACACCATATAAGTTTGTGTATCCCCGCTCCCGTGAAAAGACCCCCTCGTTTCCTATGATGTTTTTTTGTCTTTTTTGGACAAATAACCACATGTCATATTTTTTTGCAATTTGTACGATGACACAAAAATGCTCAATCTCGTATTGTAACTATATTTTTTTTATGTAAATAAGAAAATAATACGTATAAAGCTTTTATTAATAAAAAAAGGAGCACTTCTTATTTTATTTTTTGATCAAAGGCAGTCGAGCCCAACCGGTTGGATAACTAGTCTTTTATGTCGCTACCAATGTGCGGTCGTGCCCCTGCATTTGATTTCTCAAGAGTCTTTTCTGTCGGCTTTGTGGTGGCATTGCATGAGATATCCAAACAAAGCCTAACAAGTTGCATCGAAAATCCAAAGCAACAGTAGCCTTAATCCAGCTATTTGGCAGCATTGCCATTTCAACTCATGCTATCTACCTGGCTATATTTCTTTCCAAAGGTAGGATTTAACTAGTTCACACCTCATAACAGTCACTGAATGATCCCTGCACCAAGTTTCAACTCAGTCAAGTGCTAAACTGTACCAAGAGATGACTTTAAATTTGGAATATTAATGCACAATTCAATCCTAGGACCATAGAGATGGGATTGTTGAGTCAATTTGTTAAGTTTGTTAGAGTCATTTCAATTATGTTAAGCATTTTGTTATAAGCCAATTTGTTGAGTCTGTTAGTATGCAAAGTTTGTATACCAAATTTCTTCTATAAAAGGACCAGATCGTCACACATAGAATGTGTGGGATTCATTTGAATACAATTCTTCAATTCAGGGACTTACATGTGGTATCAGAGCTCTGTGAAGGGACTGATTGAAAGAGAGAGAGAGTGAACTCTCACGTTGGAGAGTGTGAGAAGTAGAGAGAGGAATACACGCAGAGAACCAAAACTGATTCATTTGCGATCGAAGAGTGAAGAAGACGTGATTCAGTGTAAATCACGTAGTTCCTGAAATTGAAGAAGAGATCAATCAAAGGATTCTTCCTTAATTTTGTGTGTTAAAGAAGAAATCACTGAGATTGACGAAGAACTAAAGAAAAATCAACAATCTGCCACCACCACAGATCGTCGATTTGAAGCAAGAAGAAAGAGAGAGGGGAAATAGGGAAACACACAGAGAAAGAGAAAGGGAAACACAGAGAGAAATAGAGAGGGAAACATAAAGAGAGAGGTGAACAGTGAAGAAATTTCTACAGTAAAGAAATTTCGTGAACAGTGAAGAAATTTCACAAAAACTCAGAAATTTCTATGGCGAACTCAGAACAATTTATGCAAGCTGGAATTCCAAAAATTGATGGGTATTATGACCATTGGTCTATGATGATGGAGAACTTCCTCCGAAGCAAAGAGCTGTGGGCACTGGTGGAAGATGGAGTCCAAGCTAGGGCAACCACATCGAGTGAAGCACAGAAAAAGGTTGTAGAAGAAGCTAGACTGAAGGATTTGAAAATCAAAAACTTATTGCTTCAAGCCATCGACCGAGAAATCATGGAGAAAATCTTGGACAAGGGAACTGCCAAAGCTATCTGGGACTCGATGAGGCAGAAATACCAGGGATCTACCAAAGTTAGACGAGCTCAACTACAGGCCCTTAGAAGAGAATTTGAACTGTTGAGTATGAAAGGAGAGAAGGTAGACAAGTATCTCTCTCGGACTCTCATAGTAGTGAATAAAATGAAGGTGCATGGTGAAAAACTAGAACAAAATGTAGTTGTTGGGAAAATACTGAGATCATTGACTTTGAAGTTCAATTATGTGGTCTGCTCGATCGAAGAATCGAATGATTTGGACACAATGAATATTGATGAATTGCATGGTAGCCTGCTAGTCCATGAACAGAGAATGCAGGGGTATAAGGAAGAAGAACAAGCCCTCAAGGTTACCTATGATGAGAGGGGAACCAGAGGCAGGGGAAGAGGGGCATTTAGTGCATTCTGAGGGGCTAGGGGCAGAGGAAAAGGAAGGGGAAGGAGTCAGTTTAGTAAAGAACTGATTGAGTGTTACAAATGCCACAAATTGGGGCATTTTCAGTACGAATGCCCAGAATGGGAGAGAGGGTCTCATTACACAGAATTGGAGGAAGAAGAAGAATTGCTCCTCATGGTTCAAGTGGAACAACACAATGCTACAAGGAATGAGGTATGGTTCCTTGATTCTGGTTGTAGTAATCATATGACTGGTAGCAAATTGTGGTTTATTAGCCTTGATAGTGAATTTAGGCAATCGGTCAAATTGGGAAACAATGCTAGAATGACAGTAATGGGTAGGGGAAGTGTTAGGATGGAAGTAGATGGAATAACACAAGTAATTACCCAAGTGTATTACTGTCCTGATTTGAAAAACAATTTGCTAAGTTTAGGTCAACTTCTAGAGAGAGGGTTGGCTATACTTATTAAGAATGGAATGTGCAAAATGTTTCATCCCTCTAGAGGATTAATAATGAAGAGTATAATGTCCACAAATAGGATGTTTGTGATATTAGCAACTGTAGCATCTAAGGAACAAGCATGTTTTAATACTACCATTGAGGAAGAAACACAGTTGTGGCATTGTCGGTATGGGCACTTGGGTTATAAGGGGTTGAAAACTCTTTATGACAAGAAAATGGTTATGGGACTGCCCCCCTTGAAAATACCTACAACTGTATGTGAAGGTTGCTTAATGGGAAAGCAACATAGGGAGTCATTTCCCAAGCAAAGTCAATGGAGGGCCACCAACAAGTTGCAGCTAATTCATGCCGATATTTGTGGGCCAGTAATCCTAGCTTCTCACAGTGGAAAGAGATATAATTAATCACATTTATAGATGATCATTCAAGGAAGACATGGGTGCACTTCCTTGTAGAAAAATCAGAGGCCTTTGGAGTGTTCAAAAATTTCAAATTGTTGGTTGAAAAGGAGGCTGGAGAAAGCATATGTGGGTTAAGGATAGACAGGGGAGGGGAATTCACTTTCATGGAGTTTGATGAATTCTGCAAAACAAATGGTATAAGCAGGCAACTCACAACCGCTTATACCCCCCAGCAGAATGGCATTGCATAGAGGAAAAACTGAACCATCATGAACTCCACCAGAAGTATGTTGATTGACAGGAAGGTTCCCAAAGATTTTTGGCCTGTGGCTGTCAACTGGACAGTGTATCTAATGAACAGAAGTCCAACACTGGTAGTTCTGGATAAAATTCCTGAAGAGGTATGGAGAAATTAGGTACCTTCAGTTTCTCATCTGAAAGTGTTTGGGTGTATAGGATATGTACACATTGCAGACCAGAAAAGGAAGAAACTGGACAGTAAAAGTGAAAAATGTGTGCATCTAGGGGTAAGCAAGGAGTCAAAAGCCTATAGAATGTACAATCCTATTACCAAAAGGATTGCAATCAGTAGAGATGTAACATTTGTTAAAGATGAAGGATGGGAATGGAACAAAACTGAGTTTAAAGATGCCTTAGAATGGGGGGATAATGAGAGTGATGAAGGAGACAATGAGAGTGATAAAGGGGATGTAGCTGCAGAAAATGCAACAGCTACAGATGATATATTAGCTCCATGTAATGTGGGTCCGAGCATAGGAGATGAATGGGAAGCTGCAAAGGATGAAGGGGATGAGCCTGAGGCCGAGATAGCTGTCAGGCCACAAAAGAGAGGCAGCTGAAAACCAGGGTGGATGACAGATTATGAGACAGGTGAAGGTCTGTCAGACAGGGAAGAAAACTTAGAGTGGGTGATGTATACTGAAACAGGTGATCCCAACTCCTATGAAGAGGCAGCTAAGAATCCCATATGGGTGCAGGCTATGGAATGTGAAATCAAAGCAATAGAGAAAAATGATACCTGGAACTTGATCACTTTACCCAAAACTGCAAGAGTAATAAAGGTAAACTGGATTTACAAAACGAAGCTGAATGAGAAAGGAGAGGTGGATAAACACAAAGCAAGGTTAGTTGCTTTGGGGTATACCCAGAAACATGGCATTGACTACACAGAAGTCTTTGAACCTGTTGCACAATGGGATACTATTAGGTTAATCCTGGCATTAGCTGCTCAGCAAGGCTAGAATGTTTACCAACTAGATGTAAAGAGTGCTTTCCTACATGGTGAACTGGAAGACAATGTTTTCATAGAGCAACCAAAAGGGTTTGTGAAGAAAGGGGAAGAAGATAAGGCTCTAAAGCTTAAAAAGGCCTTGTACGGACTGAAACAAGCACCAAGGGTCTGGTACAGTAGAATTGAAGCATACTTCAGCAAGGAAGGGTTTGAGAAATGCCCTAGTGAACACACTTTGTTCACAAAATGTGGAGCAGAGGGTAAGATACTCATTATAAGCATTTATGTTGATGATCTGATTTTTACAAGAAACGATGAGCACTTGTTCAATGAGTTCAAGACATCAATGATGCGGGAGTTTGAAATGACAGACCTAGGAAGAATGAAATTCTTTCTAGGAGTTGAAGTAATTCAAGGCAATGCAGGAATCTTCATCACTCAGAGAAAGTATGTTCAAGAAGTTCTGAAGAAGTTTGGGATGGAAAATAGCAATTCTACCAAGACACCAATGGTACCCGGGTTCAAGCTATCCAAAGATGAAGGAGGAACAAGAGTTGATCCAACTCAGTACAAGCAAATCATTGGAAGTCTGATGTATCTAACTGTTTCCAGACCAGATTTGATGTATGTAATGGGATTGATGAGCAGATATATGGAGAAGTCAACTGAGCTTCACACAACAACAGTGAAGAGAGTATTGAGATACTTAAAGGGAACTGCTGCTTTGGGAATATACTACAGGAAAGGATGTTAAGGAGAAGGGCTAATTGCTTACTCAGACAACGATTATGCAGGAGACCTTGATGATAGAAGAAGCACATCAGGATACGTGTTTAAAATGAGTTCTGGAGCAATAGCTTGGAGTTCAAAGAAGCAGGCCATAGTCACTCTATCAACAACTGAAGCATAGTTCATTTCAGCAGCCCTATGTGCTTGGCAAGCAATATGGTTACTCAGGGTTAGTAGTTATCTAAGGTGGAATCAGAAAGGATGTGTGATCTACTGTGATAACAACTCCACAATCAAACTATCAAAGAATCTGCGTGATCTAGCGAAGAATGGTGTGGTAGAACTGAAATGGTGCAGCTCTCAAGACCAGATTGCAGACATTATGACCAAGCCTTTAAAGCTTGATTCATTTGAAAGGTTGAGAGACCAGCTAGGTGTATGTGCAATTTCTGATCTGTAAAACTGATGTGTAAGGAAATCAGTTTAAGAGAAGGTTTGTTGAGTCAATTTGTTAAGTTTGTTAGAGTCATTTCAATTCTATTAAGCATTTTGTTATAAGTCAGTTTGTTGAGTATGTTAGTATGCAAAGTTTGTATACCAAAGTTCTTCTTAAGCATTTTGTTATAAGTCAGTTTGTTGAGTATGTTAGTATGCAAAGTTTGTATACCAAAGTTCTTCTATAAAAGGACCAGATCGTCACACATGTGACGTAGAATGTGTGGGATTCATTTGAATACAATTCTTCAATTCAGGGACTTACAGGGATAGGGTCCTATATTGATATTGATATTGAAACTATTGCACGGTTCATTCACACTCAACAGTAGTATCGCACACACTAATAAATCCCCACCAGTTGATCGCTGACTTATCAAACAAATCATCTTGAAATCTAATCTAGATGACAACTATGACAGCCTAGAATGTAGCAAACTAAAAACATCAAAAGCTTAACTAGATCAACGAGGGAGAGAAAAATATTGGCTACAATGACATGATATATAAAACATTACTATATGTTTTATTCTTCTTCTTATTGCTCTGAAACACACATTGATTGAAATTTTGACATGTACTATATAGCAACACAGGCAAAATGTATTGAAGCACAATATATATTAAGTTACAAACAAAGTAGTTTAGTGTATTCAATATTCTCCACCCTGATATCACTGTGCGGCTCGTGGCTGATCAGCTGGCCGTGGAACGCACTGCCATCCAGTACAGTGCTGGAGAACCTGTTTAAGGCTATCTGTAGGAGGTTCTACTGTCCATGTGGGGTAATATTCACTGGGATGAAACATACAGTATTCAACATCGTTGGTCACTAACCCTGCTTGAGTCCCCGTAACAAATAAGTCTCCTTCAGACCTTATGCAGCCACTCTTTGCTTTCTCCTTGTCAGCTGCCTAAACACCATCACAATAGCCAATGATTTAACCTCGGAATCAAAATGATAATTATGGTCATTTAAACAACACGCTAATCACAGGAAATTCATCCATAATCTTCATCAAAGAGCACCAAATTCAAAGTAAAACTAAATCTCACATAATAAATGTATTCCATAAAAAGCGCATATATTTCTCACTAATTGAAAAACAAACTCAAAGTTGTTAAATCGCATGGTGCAAATATCCTCACATTTTATTTCCATGTCAAGTATTCAATGTGTTTACACAAATCATTGATAAATTAGTTCTGTTAGTTATTCCAATGACAATTCTGTTCTATCTTTCCACTGAGGTCGCCTTATGTAGGGTTTCGGCTCTCTATCTGTCTCCCAGTTTTTATAATTGTTTATTTGTATGAAATTGTTTTACAGCCACAAAGGAAGCTCACCATTTGGTTCACTTCCTGGGTTAAATAAAGGTCAGGGAGGCATATGGTGATATTGCTTGATTTTAGCACCTAGAATGATTAATAGAGAAAAGAGGAATGCATAAACTGTTGAGTGATAGTAGATGCCTTACTCCACAACATCAATACAAAGTGGACAACCAAGCTGTTGTTCGACGATGAAGAATGGGAATTTATATGCCTCAATAGATATAGGATTCCAAAGCATTAAAACCACAAACTAACACTATGAAGACATGGCCACCTAACATGTCCACCTTCCAACTAGCAAAATATTTGATTGCTGAAATCAAGAACCAAAAGCATATTTCAGTGCAAGGGATGCAGATTTGAAGTTTGAATTTCGTCATTGCAAAATTCAATGTACTATACATTTAAGTTGGTGAATTTGCTCGGCATATGGTATTGCTTTCATAATTTGTAGTTTACCAGTAGGACAAAGAGCCATTTGAGAGCGAATTATTAGCCAAACAAATTCAAACACAAGTGAGAATTATTTGTCAGGAAGTCAAGGTGGATTCAGTAGAAAAGCAAGGTGAGACAGAGGCAGGGTGGTCAGCAGTCTACCAATAAGTTTAGCACACGATATGAGTAAATTGAGACCCTGGAACACTAAATTCAATTGCAAATATGAACAGGAACCAGGTTCAATCTTGCTGAAAGCAGGGTTATCCAACCCAGTCCCTCAAGCCCATAGGAAAAAACTATTATACAATAAGATATTAAGGTGCGAGTCTGGAAAAAAGCACAAGAAAGAAGGGCATGAATTTTGCAACAAGAAATACGATATGTACTCACCTTCTCAGAAAGGTACTTAAATGCAATCTTCTTCTGCCCTGCTTCATATATGTTGCATTGGGAGTAGATCTGACATCAAAAGATAAAAGCAATATATATTTAAGCAAATAAAACCAGAATATGGTTACACACAAAGAATCGCAAAATGTAGTGGTGGTGTCACCTGTGACTCTACACTGGCACAAACAGCATAAATGCCCCAATTTCTGATATAGTTATTGTATAAATGTACTTTTCCAAATCTAACTCGAGGATGGCGCTGTCTTGTTCCATCAAAAAAGCAATGATGAATGGTTACTCGAATACATCTGTCACCAACATGAGTAGGATCTGCTCCAATGAGAATTGTTTTGTCATGTTGCGCAAAGTGACACCTGTAGATAATAGTTAAACCCATCAAATAAAATAGCACACAAAAACAAATAGTGCTTCCCACACGCTAGGGACATCTCACCTAGAAATAGTAATATCTGTGCTTTCTCGTGTGATATCTATCAACCCATCATCATAATCACGAAGGCTACAACGGTCTATCCATATGTGCTTTGAATTGGGCTTTATCTGAATGCCATCAGCATCAGGTCCTCTACCACCTTCAAACTCTAGATTGCATATAATAACATGTTCACATTCCTTCAGCCTCAAACCCTTGCCTGTAAGTTTTATTCTTTGGCCCCGACCATCAATGGTTTTATAAGACGAAACATTCAAGTAAGATCCAAGCTGAATAGTGCCTGACACTTCAAAGACAATCCAAAGTGGCTCTTTTTTACGACATGCATCCCTAAGTGATCCAGGCCCATCATCTGTAATCAAATGAAAATCAACAATGACCTTAAGATGCACACCAAAAATAGACTTGAAGGGCAGTTCCACCATCAATACCAGAGAAAATGATCAGAATAAGGCAATTGATTTGCAACAAATGCAATGCATTAGTTTCAGAAATTGAAGGTGCGACAAGCCAATAAAATTATAAGATGCGGCTAGCCAATAAAACCAGTGCCAGGTTGTCAGCAACCCAAAGAACAGCAGTTCACAACCACAAACACAGTTTCATGCCCAAATCATGACGCCTCCTTATAAAATTCAATCAATAACACTAGGTATATTTAAAATCTCTAAAATGTTGAACATGTTAAAATCAAAGTCATAAATTCTAAATTATAACCATTCATTCTGAACATTTCCTGTTAAAGGAGAACCAACCTCTAAAATTACCAGTGACAAAACACTGCACAATCTAGTAAATTATAATAAGTAACACAACCTAATGCAACAATTTTATCGTACGCATCTTGTATCATACGCCCAAAGTAATCAGAAACAACATTTTTACAGAAAACCTTAAAACAATTCACATCACATGGTGCGCAATGTTGTCAAAATGATGTTGCACCATCCACAACAGATTAAATGAATAAAAAAGGCCATTGATTAGCTACAAATTATAACCATTGTTTTTGGAAAATGATTTCAAGGCATGTCAACGAAATCACCAAAGCAGCATCGGCAACCGGAAACAGCAAGAACAGAAAATGGATACAAAACGTTTCAAAAAGCTTTTTTTATTTTCCGATTTCATGACCATAACCAGAGTTGACACCCAAAAACTTTGGTGTCCATTGTCAAAACTCAAAATTTAGCCAATAAGACAGGGTTTCGCTAAATACTAAAAGATGTTAATTCATACAATGCTCAATTCAGCCATTGAGTTTTAAATGAACTAAAAATTGTCTGAAAACACAAACTAATTTACCTGCTAAAGAAGTGACGAAATAAATGGGGCCATGGAGGCCACCAGTAGCAGAGCGGCCGAAGCCCTCGGCTTGGGCAGCAAGACCACGTAAGACAGAGTCGACATGGGGGTAAGGCAAAACGTTAGCCATCTCCGGTGTGCTGGTTAATGAGGTGGGAATTTGGGGTCGATATATAAAGGGTGGGACAGGCTGTGATGCCGAAGGAGCTGCAGCAGTTTTATCAGGGAAAGGGACGTTTCCGTTGTCACGGAACTTGCGGTGATGTCCATGACCATGGGAGTTTCCCATTTGTTTGTTTTAAATGATAGACAGTAAGGCAGCTACTTTCTGTTACTCTGGCTTCGGATTGATTGATCCATTAATCCTCGCCACAGAAGCAAACCGACAGAGAGATGAAGAGGGAGGGGGGGAAGAGAGAGATGTGTTCATAACGCTGCCGTTTATCAATGCCCGACAAATATTTTACGAGAAAGTGGAACGTTTTGTTGGCGGTGGGCCAGAAGTACAGGAGAGGCCTTTTGATATTTATCTGTTTCAACGTTTCGGTCGGTAATTGATTTTTTCAATTGTAACGATTTCGACGATTTTTGAGGTTGGAATATATATATATATAATTTTTTTAAAAATAATTTAAATATAAAAATAAAATTATTTATAATTGTACAATTCAATCTAAAAAAGACATAATAAAATGATATTTTTGAACAAAATTATGAACATGTATAATATCACGACAATATCATTATTAATCTCGCAAGTTCATTATACTGATCTGAAATTTTAATATAATATATATAAAATATGTCAAAACACTTATTGTAAAATTTCATATAATTTAATGGTTGTATTAAGATATAAAATTGATAAAATTATTTATAAGATTTATACAATTCATCATACTTTACTACTGATTAATCTATAATCAACCCATATTCTTTGAGAACTATCCATAAAGACAAAAAAAAATCAAAACTAAATAAAAAAATCAAAATCAAGATAATATATATATATATATATATATATATATATATATATATATATGTGTGTGTGTGTGTGTGTGTGTGTGTGTATTACCAAGGAGTACATTCACCAAACATTCTTCTAAGATTTATGATGCAGGAATCATAGGCTAGAATTTCTTCTCAAAGCAATCATGATTGAGATGAGAGACATAAATGAAGTAATTAATTACTGATAGAGTTGGAACTGTCAAAATAGAGTTTCTCCTCCATTTGATTCATCCATGAGTGTTGTCGTGGTTATTCTTGTGTATATAATTTAACATAATTAAATCGACAACGATAAATTTATATGATATAACTAAATAAATGTTATAGATTAGGAGATAAAATATATAAAATTTTAAGTAAAGTTTGTTACGCAAGCATAAATTATATCTTTTAGAATGTAGGTATTGCATCATAAAAGATCACAAAAGAGAGCAAACTAACATTAAAAAAAGAGCAAAATATTTTTATGAGAAAACAAATTAATCACTAAAATCATTATTGTGCAGATAGTAAAATTATAAAAATCATTTAATACAAATAGCAAATAAAAATAATAAAAAATAAAATAAAGGGAAAAAAGAAGCAATATTAATTTAAAATATTATAACAATAGCAACATCGGAGTCTCAACATCTAAAATTATTATTCTTGTTACTATCAAAACAATAAAAATTATCAAATTATACCGAGAAAAAAATAAAAAGCATGAACAAAATAGTAAACAAAAAAGATAATTAAATTATTATTATTATTATTATTATTATTATCATGAAAGATTAAATAAATAAATGAAAGATTAAAAAAATTGTAAGAAAAACAAAAAAAGATCAAACAAAAAAATACAATATAAACTAAAAATTATCACTGTTATCATTATCAACACAATAAAAACTATCAAATTGTTCTGAGAGAAAAAAAACCCAAAAAAAACATTAACAAAAGAGTAAGCAAGAAAAACAATTAAATTGTTATTGTTGTTGTTGTTGTTGTTGTTGTTGTGTTAATAATAAAAAAAATAAAATAAATGAAAGACTAAAAAAACCATAAAAAATTTAAGAAAATTTAAATCATAAAAAAATCAAGGGATTAAAAAAACACATTAAAAGTATAAGGTCCAAAAGGAAAATCAAATATAAAGGGATGAAAATCCAAAATTAAAAATATAAGGACCGAAATGAAAATTAAATTTATTATCAATTTCAATCAAAGGACAAAATTGAAAAAAAAAATGAAATTGCTATACCGAATTTATTGAGTTATTTAAACCCAATCCATAAATTAAAAGACGAAGGATTGAAGTTAAAATTGCACATTCAATTAATTTCAATCGAAGGACCCAATCGAACTAAATCAAAACTTATATAACAAAAATAAGGATCATAAACAAAATTAAAAGTACAGGGACCGAAGTGCAAAAGAAACAAAAACGGGGGACTCTCCTGCACTTTGACGTGCAGGAGAGAGAAACGGTTGCAGCGGCTTTAACCGGCCACGACCGTAGGAGGATAGAATGCACCGCACCGGGAGGAAGACCAGGTGGAGGCGCATCAACCGAGATGCCGGTAGCTCATCTCCGGCGATGCCATCACCATGCATGCGCCACTCAAAGAGGGCGTGAGACGGAATATTGTCGGCCGCATGTGACACACGTGTCGACAGTAAAAACAAAAAAATAAAAAAAGCATGGTCAGTGTAGCCCTTGTTGACATATAATGTCATACTTTGTATGCTTTATATATTTTGATGATAACAATAAAAAGAAAATGGACTAATAATATGCTTGGATGAGATTAAGCTATAAACATGTATTATACAAAGAATACATCAACAAGCATAATGAAGTACACGAAGAAATCACTCCAGGAAGTCCAAGATGCAAGCAAGTGAAGACTTAGAATAAGTGTTCATTTTAGTGCTTTATGTAAATCTCTATTTCTATCTTGATAGCACAAATTAAAATGAACTCACACACTTCACATTGCATGCATTAAAAAGATTTGATGATTATAGGTTTAAGTCATAATCAATCGGTTCAAAAAATAGAGTTATGCATGAACCGGTTGACCGCTTGGGTTACCAAGTGAACCGGTCGACAACTTGGAAGACAAATTGTCTTTTGAGCTGAACCGGTCGACCGCTTGGGTTATCCGTTGTGAACCGGTCGACCGCTTGATATGACAGTTGCATTAAAACAGCTATAAACGACTAATTTCTTTTTGAAACTTATAAATAGGTCTCTTAATTGCAAAACTAAGAACACACAACTTCTATATCTTATAGTGAGGCAATTACTAGTGCAAAAACACCTTCATATCATCAATCCTCATTAATACTCATATTTGTGTTTAAACTTTCATATTTGAACACAAAGAGTATTTCTCATTCTCACTACACTTAAACACCTTCAAATATTGTAAGTGCTATTAAGTGAGAGAAAGAGATCATAAATCTTCATTTGTAATATCTATATTATTAAGAGTGTATTGTTGTTTTACAAAAACAACCATTGTGAAACTCTTGAGAGTTGAGTATAAAACTCTTGGTATTGGTGAGGGAACATCACGAAAATCGAAGAGGTACATCTTCAAGTGGGCAAAAGGAAAATCTTGAAGAGGGCATATCTTCAAGTGGTGTAAAAGTCTTGGTGTGGATTCATCAAGCAGGATTTGTAATCTTGTTACTTGGATTAGTAAGAGAGTACAATACTCAAGTACGGGTTGGTACTTGAGTCGTGGATGTAGGCTTGCCGAACCACGTTAAAAACCGAGTTAGCAATCTTTCTCTCTTATCTCTTTACTTTAAAGTAATTAATTTTAAGATTGCATTATTTATTGTATTGTTGCCTTAATCCGTGAATTACAACAGCCCTGTACTTAAGTCAGTTATTTTGTCTTATGCAGGGCTATACCAATAATAAGCCATTTTTGGAAAAATATTAAATTATGAAAAGGTAGGCTGACCGGTCCAAAAGTGTGCAATTACTACGGAACCATTCTACCCATAACTGGTTTTTTTTTGTCTTTTTCGAGGGCTAAAAGCGTTATTTCACTGTGCAAAAAACAATAAAAAAATTAGAAAACCGGGGAACCAACCTAATCGAGAACCGATCCGACCCAAAAATATACTATTACAATCCACAATTAATATACTCACATGCTACGATACATGGTGCTACAGTGAATTGGCCACACAATTTATATTATAGGTAATACGTCGACGACACGTGCTTTGATCCCTGATGTCTATTTCAAAAAATATTCTTTATGAAGAGCACGACCCCGCACTAGGCAAAACAGTTGGCCAATCAAATGCAACTCCACTTATTTCTACTGTTGCAGAAAGACATGCAGCAGTAGTTCATGAATTGCTATCAAAGAGCCTGTTTGAGAGTGTGATTGCGGTAACTTTTCAAAGTGCTTATCGTGCCGAAATACATTAAAATGATTTTAAAAAATATATATATTTTTTAAATCATCACATCAAAATGATCTAAAACACACAAAAATATATTCATTTAAAATGAATTTTTTTTCGTCAAATTTCGGTCAAAAGCCGGTGGGATCGCAATGCCAAACGGGGACGAAGTATGTAGGATTACTGGTTCTTGTAATGCCTTAAATGGTTATATAATGTCATAAAAATAGAACAAGAAAAAAAATAATATACTTTTTATCCCATTTTTCTATAAATAAATTTATTTGAATAAAAAACCATAAAATGGAGAAAAGAAAAGTTTGTATCACTACTTTAAAACATCATAAATAGATCAACTAGGTTCAAGAACAGGTAAACCTTCAAAAAATTATTTTTATACAAAATATCAACAAGTCAACAACAAAGCTTTAACCATGGTAGACTAAATCGATTTGAGGGGTGTTTGGCACTACGTTTTAAAAATGTTTTTGAAAGAAATTGAAGATTTTTTATTTTTATTTTAAGTATTAATTTTTGTGTGTGTGTTTTTTAATCATTTTGATGTGTTGATGTCAAAAATAATTTGTTAAAAATAAAAAACATAATTTTGACATATTTATGAGCAAAAAGTATTTTAAAAAACAATTGCAAATAGACACTTAATTACTAGGTGAACTTGAAATTTTTATTGAATCAACTAGAATTTTTTAATCCAAATTAGTTTAAATTCTAAATTAACCTCCAAAACTAATATTATCAATAAAAGATTACAAACTTAACTCCCAAACCACTAGTTGCTGTAATTCAAGGATTAAGACAACTATGCATCTAAAAGGGATTAGGTGTAAATACAATAACTAATGCAATTTTAAAATTAATTATTTTAAAGTAAAGAGATAAGAGAGAGAGATTGCTAACTCAGTTTTTAACGTGGTTCGACAAGCGTACATCCACGACTCAAGTACCAACCCGTACTTGAGTATTGTACTCTCTTACTAGTCCAAGTAACAAGATTACAATTCCCGCTTGATGAATCCACACCAAGACTTTTACATCACTTGAAGATATGCCCTCTTCAAGATTTTCCTTCTTCCCACTTGAAGATGTACCCTCTTCAAGATTTTTCCTTGGTGATGTTCCCTCACCAATATCAAGAGTTTTATACTCAACTCTCAAGAGTTTTACAATGATTGTTTTTGCAAAACAACAATACACTCTTAATAGTGTGGATATTACAAATGAAGATCTATGATCTCTTTATCTCACTTAATAGCACTTACAATATTTGAAAGTGTTTAACTGTAGTGAGAATGAGAAATACTCTTTGTGTTAAGATATGAAAGTTTAAACACAAATATGAGTATTAATGAGGATTGATGATATGAAGGTGTTTATGCACTCTAATTGCCTCAATATATGATATAGAAGTTTTGTGTTGTTAATTTTGCAATTAAGAGGTCTATTTATAAGTTTCAAAAAGAAAATAGTCGTTTCTAGCCGTTTTAGTGCAACTGTCATATCAAGCGGTCCACCGGTTCACAACGGATAACCCAAGCGGTCGACCGGTTCATCTCGAAAGGCAATTTGTCTTCCAAGCGGTCGACTGGTTCATAACGGATAACTCAAGCGGTCGACCGGTTCATGTAGAAACTCTATTTTGACAAATTATCTTTTCTGAATTTCTTGAACCGATTGATTATGACTTAAACCTATAATCATCAAACTCTTTTAATGCATGCAATGTGAAGTGTGTGAGTTCATTTTAATTTGTGCTATCAAGTTAGAAATTGAGATTTACATAAAGCACTAAAATGAACACTTATTCTAAGTGTTCATTTGCTTGCATTTTGGACTTCCTGGAGTGATTTCTTCGTGTACTCCATTATGCTTATTGATGTATTCTTTGTATAATACCTGTTTATAGCTTAATCTCATCCAAGCATATTATTAGTCCATTTTTTTTATTGTTATCATCAAAATATATAAAGCATACAAAGTATGAGATTATATGTCAACAGTTGCTACATGCCAAAAATTAAGAAAACACTACAGATGGTATGTAAAATTAAAAGATAGCTAGTAGTTGAGATTAGTGGGATGTGGGTAATTCTCTATTTATATAAAATTATATATAATAAAGTATTTTCATAATTTTTAATGTAAAATTGTTTTTTAGAATAAATAACAAAACTAGAGATGGTATTTTTAAGAAAATTATTTTATGGAAGTAAACATATCCAAAATTCGTGAAATATAAACAAGAAAGAAAAATAGATAAGTTTGGACAATTTTCTTGTGAGATGAATGAAAATAAAAATAACAATTGATTTTAAAAGAATAATTTTTATAGTTATTATTTTTAAAAATACTTAATCCTGTTGAGCTACCTCTACCCTCCAAAACAACCATACCAAACTCTTCAAGGTTTTCGGAATCCTGTAATTATCAAAAACAACCAATGGCCAAAATGTCATAATAAAAAACCAACGGTCTCTTAATTTCCCGTGTCGTGTGCTGTTGCGATGTCGCGGTCGCACAAATTAATTACCCTAGCTTAAAACACACAAGATAGTATAGAGCATGCAAGGGGTCGATCCCATGAGGAAGTTTCAAGTCAGATTTTTATGTTGTACGTTATGTGATTGGGGGGATTTTGTTTGTGATTAACTAAACTATGGCAGCAATTAAACTAGCAAAAAAAATCAATTAAAACTGAAACTTATCAAGAAAATAAACCTTGGTCACAAGCATACATCCACCTACGTAAATTAGAACCGATCCTTGAAACAAAAAATGCAGTTTATGTTCTGAAATTTTATCTTTTCTTAACATGATTAATTAACGGATCCGCCGTATAACTAATCCTAACCAACAAACAATCAAAGTGTCTGCACTAATGATTCAATTTAATGGTAGCTTTAAGAACTAGATAATTTCATCAAGATTAACATACAAGTTGTCCGCAACTAGTGTCAATTTATTCAAATGTTCTCCCTAAGTTCAATAATGTAGTTCCGCCACAATTATCAAGCTTAGTTGCTTCACAAGTTCATATATCACAACTCCGGTTTTGATATTAAACTTAGCAATAGATTGTTCACAACGATAACTTAGAGTCCGCTCTAGCAATCATCAACAACAATCATAGGAAATATGCATAGGAAACAAATATATTCATTCATAACATAAACTGAAAATAGAAGGAAGAATAAATTTTACGGTTCTTGAAATCCGAAGGTGTTTGTGTCCTTGCAACCAAGAAAAAGAGTCTAGCCTTGCATGTTTATTGAACAACTAAATAAAGAGATGGAAGAACACATGATTTTGGGTTTGGAGGATGAAGATTTTGTGTTTTCTCTTGTGGTGGCCGCCACTTCCTTGCTCCTCTTCTCTTTTATATAAGCTTAGAAACCCTAATGTCTATTTTACCAAATAGTCCTTCCTTAAGTTGGCAGAATTTAGTTGTCCCTTGTAAAATTCATATCTCCTTCATACGATATCATTTTGAGCTGACATTTGGAGCGTTTATAGGTCTTTGAGTCCTGAATCCACTCCAATTGAGTCTGCATCAATTGTACTTCTGTAGATCGAGATATTGAATTTTGAATGGACAAAGGTCAACAGTGGCAGAATGCGAGATTTGACTTTGCAGGATGCAATTTCCATGATCTTTCTCCTTTTATTTTTCTTGCATTACCTTTCCAGAAAGGTATGGATGTTAGCTCTTGAATGTCACTGGAATCACTTCATTCCGATCTCTAGAACTCACGCTCTGCACAAAACATCGACTGAACATCAAATCTGCCAATTACCTCTAATATACTCCTTTTTGCATCTTTCATCCAAAAATGCCTTTAAAATATAAAATAAAGAATATCAAAGCATTTTATACACAAAACATATGCAAAACACTACGTAAATATGGATGAACTTATCAAATAATATGGTCGCATCATGTGTCGTGTGCCGTCTTCCCATTCTATTAATCTCCAGAACATCAACGTATACTCTCTCTCTATATATATATAAGAAAACTTTAGAAAGAGAGAAGAAAAACCCTTTCTCCGGAAGAACTTTTCCAACCTCTTTCCCTTCGATACGTGCCTCCTGATAGGAAAGGCCTCTTCGAAACGCTCTCTCTCGCTCTCTCATTGTTATTTAACGCCCTAGTTCATCATAGCTATCGATGAAAATTAGAGAGAGAGAGGTGATACCGCGAGGCGGACTGGCTTAAACTGCAATGTTGGTTTTCTCATGGAGGTGGCGGAGATGGTGGTCATGGTTTAGGATAATTTTGGAGATGGCATTGATGATAAAGACAAGGTTAGTTCACGGCTATCTTTATATCGATCTTGATTATTATCATTTGTAAGGTTCTGATTTTTTTCATCTGATGAGAGTTTTTCAATGTGCTGAGATAGATTTTAGACAAGGTTCTAAGATAATTAGACAAATCATGATATCTCAATATTAATTTGTTCTCTCGCACGCGTGTTTTCATTTTTGAGAAATTACCATAGATATCTGCTGCAAGTTATATTATTCAGACGAATGGGATGAAGAAGAAAGAGCATGCTCAGAGCATGCAATCGGAGAGAAAGAGACAGGGGAGGGAATATTTGTATTCTGTTATAAAATGATTGTCCTTTTTGAGTGTTTGTTACAGAATTTAAATGCAATTCCTGCGCATGCCAACATGGCAATGTCTACGTGGCCACTACTCTAGAATAAAATAGAACTACTCAAACACAGTCGTATTGCTTTCTTAGTGATTTGAATTCAAATGTTGCGTTTAGTTCCCCCTGGTCACCTTCCCAGTGCTCTCCTCCTTCAATTCGTGACAATACTCCCGCCGTGGATTCAACCTTGTCCTCAAGGTTAAACTAGGGAAACCTCCAGTTAAACTCCGCTACATCTTCCCACGTAGCTTCAGTTAGAGGTAAATCCTTCCATCGAACCAAGAATTGAGTGTTGGCCTAGTTTCCTCTTTTCACCATCCTTCTTTCTAGCACTTGCTACGGCTGCACTAGGGGACCTTTCGAAGAAGCAGGTAGCTCAGTTTGAACCCAATGATTCCCTACATGTTTCTTTAGCTGGGACACATAAAACACTGGATGTATTATGGTAGCAGCAGGTAAGTCGATTTTGTAAGCAACCATGCCAATCCTTTCGATGACTCGACATGGACCATAGTACTTAGCTGCTAGCTTCTAATTCTGTCTTCTGTGAACTGAAATTTGAAGATAGGGTTGTAGTTTTAGGTAAACTAAATCCCCTTCAGCAAATGTCCTCTCACTTCTCTTCGTGTCTGCCTGTTGCCTCATTCGGTTCTGTGCCTGCCTGAGGTTATCCCTGATGAGTCGAATCACCTCCTTCTATTGGGTCAAATATTGATCCACTGTTTCCACCAAGAGTCCTTTGGGGTGTAAGGAATGTGAATAGAAGGAGTAAACCCGTATACTACCTCGTAAGGGGTCTTCTTGGTGGTTGTGTGATAATTAGTGTTGTACCACCACTCACACGAACTCAACCATCGTCCCGATTGAGCAGGGTTTATTCCTGTAATGCACCTCAGGTAACCTTATATACATTTGTTAACCATTTCGGTCTGGCCATCGGACTGCGGATGGTAAGCAATTGAGTACTGCAAACTAACCCCTTGTTGTGCAAACAATTCTTTCCATAATTGACTTAAGAAAATGGTGTCTCTGTCACTTACAATGGTGGCTGGCATGCCGTGTAGCTTATAGACATTGTCCATAAACGACTTAGCCATAGAAGCTGCTGAATATGGGTGAGGCAATGCCATAAAGTGGGTGTATTTACTAAACCTGTCAACCACCATAAATATTACTTCCCTCCCTTCTGATCTCGGCAACCCCTCGATGAAATCCATGCTAATGTTGATGAAGGGGGCATAAGGTATGGTAGGGGCTGTAGCAGACCCAAAGTTTTGACATTTTCAGATTTATTCTGTTGGCAGGTTGGGCATTATCTTACGTACTGCCTCACCATCTTCTGAAGCTTCTTCCAGTAGAAGACTTGCCCACTGTAGCTCTAGAGTGCCCCCCCACTACAGAGTTATGATATAACTCGATGAGCTGCTTTTGTAGGGCTGGATCATGACCCACTACCACTTTACCCTTCCGAATCAATGTCTCATTTATCCAAGAATAAGTGGGGTGAGAATTAGCATCCTGGGATAGATCTGTCACTAATTGTCTCATGTTAGGATCAGCCTCCCAAGTCTTCTTAATGACAGTCATAATGGTGGTGGAAATTGAAGAGAGAGTAAGGGCACTTAGCTCGTTATGGGAGATCCTGGAAAGGGCGTCAGCTGCTAGGTTGTCCTTTCCCTTCCGATATTCGATTTCATAGTCAAACCACAAGAGCTTGGTTAACCAAACCTGTTGGGAAACATGTGTAGCTTTTTGATTCAATAGGAACTTTAAGCTAGAATGGTCTGTTCTTATGAGGAATTTCCGCCCCCCAAGTAGTGCTTCCATTTGCAAACTGCATACACAATAGCCAACAATTCTTTTTCGTAGATTGACAAGGCTAATTGCGAGGCCCTAGAGACTTGCTCACATAGGCAATAGGGTGTCCCTCTTGCATCATCACGACTCCCATTCCCATCCCTAAAGCATCAATCTCCACTACAAAAATCTTGCTAAAATCTGGCAAGGCAAGGACTAGGGGTTGCGACATGGCCTGTTTAAGCCTTTCAAAGGCTGTGGTAGCTGCCTCATCCCACACAAAAGCATCCTTTTATAGCAGTTGGGTAAAGGGTCGACAAATGGTTCCATAACCTTGCACAAATCTTCTATAATACCCTGTCAGACCCATAAAACTCCTAAGTTGTTTAAGGGTGGTGGGCATAGGCCATTGCAGTATAGTCGCGACCTTGAGGGGATTCGTAGCCACCCCTTTGCTGGAAATCACATGGCCCAAGTATTCAATCTTATTGGTACCAAACACACATTTATTTTCCTTAGCTACTAGTTGATTATCACTTAGGAGTTCGAAAACTACTCTTAGGTGATAAAGGTGATCCGTCAGGTTTCTACTATAAACCAAGATGTCATCAAAAAATACTAGGATGCATTTCCTCAAGTGTTCTCTAAATACATCATTCATTAAGCTCTGAAAAGTGGTAGGAGCATTTGATAACCTAGAGGGCATCACTAGGAACTCATAGTGACCATTATGGGTCTTAAAGGCTGTCTTAAATACATCTTCTAAAGCCATTCTAATCTGGTGATATCTGACCTTGAAGTCAATTTTAGATAATATGGTTGGCCCCCTAGTTCCTCTAACAGATCATCAATAATGGGAATAGGGTACTTATCTTTGATGGTTAGTTTATTGAGAGCTCGATAATCCATGCAGAATCTCTAGGTTTGGTCCTTCTTCTTCACCAGCATCATTGGTGATACAAAGGGACTCATGTTGGGTTGCACCACCCCTGCTGCCAACATTTCTGCCACTAATATTTCAAGGGTATTCTTTTGCAAACCCAAATACCTATAGGGCCTTAGGTTGACAGTCTGCTTCTCATCATGGAGGAGTATTCGATGGTCATGTCGTCTACGAGGGGGTAACCCCTTGGGATTACAGAAGATATGCTTGTAAGCTGCCACCAATTTTTATAATTTAGGATCCTTAGTTTCCTCAGCTTCCTCGGTTTCCTTTGGTTTTGAGTGCTCCACTACCTCCCTTCCCGTGACTCTTAGGCAGCATAACCTTACTTCTGACAATAGGTTCGCGGAGTTTAACAACCCATTCAACTCTTTAACCCTTATAGGTTGAGCCATTTTCAGATTCTCCCCTCTGAGTATAACTTCTCTTCCTTGCCACTGAAAGGAAACCTACCTCTCCTCATAATTGGATAATACATTCCCCAACAACTTAAGCCATTGAATTCCTAGAACCATGTCATAATTCTATAGCTTCATCACAAACACATCCACCTGGAATTGGGTCCCTTGCATCTTCCATTTTAGGTTCTTATAAATTTCAGTGTAGGACATGGTACCATCGTTGACAGTCTCCACTTCCATTAATTTAATGGGAGTCTTGTTACACCCTAGCCTGTTGGCTACTTCCCCATGAAGGAAATTGTGTGTACTGCCAGAGTCTATCAAAATCAAAATTGGACATCGTTCTATTTTGCCCCACACCTTAATTGTTTGACACCCTGAAGTGCCCTGAATTGCTTGTAGTTACAGGTGGGGAATAAGGGCCTCCACATTCATGGATTCGATTGACTCCTCTTCTTCTGAGTTGTCCTCATCATCTCTATCTATACACAGGGAATACAGCCTTCGATTCTTGCTTCTGTGCCCAGGCACAAACTTCTCATCACACCAGAAACACAGTCCCTTGGCTCTCCTGTCCTCCATGTCTTTGGCTCTAAGGGGTCTGAAGGGTTTGTGGTTTGAGTTTGTGTGGTTATAACCCGTAGTAAGAGTAGGCAATAATCCAGGTGAAGGGGTTTTGAAGGGAATGGTTTGAGGTTTACTGTAGTTTGAGAATTGGTTAGGTTTCATTGGTGGGGGATGGGGGTTCATCGGGGCATTTGACCTAGGGTAGTGGGGGTGTATTTTTTGATAGGTTAGGGTATTGTTATGAAGTCTAGCTAGATTGTAGGCTTGTTTAAGAGATTTTGGCTCAAACATCTTAACTAAATTCTTAATCTCGATTTCCAATCCCCCCAAGAAAAACACTAAGGCTTGTTTTTCAGATATCTGGGCTCGGTTCCACAATTCATCAAACTCCTTGATATAGCCTTCCAAGTCCCTTTCCTGCTTGTGCTCCGTGAGCTCCTCCAAGGGGTCCTTCTGCCCTCCAAAACAACAACATAAGGCCTCCACATATTGTGCCCAAGTCACTTCCTGCTCACCCAATTTTTGAGTGTAGTTTTGGTGCCAATAGAATGCCATGCCATCCAGGTAATACAAGGCCAGTTTCAGCTTGTCAGCTTCAGGCACCTCTTCAAGGTCGAAGTACTGGTTGCACTTATACAACCATTTGTGAACCTCCTCTTCCTTAAAGGTGGGGAAATCTCTTCTAGGCTTGTGAGATCTGTAGACGGGCTGAGACCCTTCACCAAGCCAATCTGGTTCTGCCATCGCAACAGGGAGTTGTGGACTGCTAGGTTTGCGTGAAGGGTTTGCTTCTCCTAATAGGTTTTGCAAGGTTTGTTGGATTGCTATTTACTGAGTAGCTATCTCCATCAACAATGCAGCTTGACTTCTATTCCATTGACCCTCTAATGTACAGCCTCTAGAGAATTATCCATTCTTCTCACGTCTTGGGATCTAGTCTCAGGTGCCATTTTTTGTTGAATCCAAAGACGAAGGCTCTAATACCACTTGCTGCAAGTTAGATTATTCAGACGAAGGGGATGAAGAAGAAAGAGCACGCTCAGAGCATGCAATCGGAGAGAAAGAGACAGGGGAGGGAATATTTGTATTCTGTTATAAAATGATTGTCCTCTCTGAGTGTTTGTTACAGAATTTAAATGCAATTCCTACGCGTGCCAACATGGCATAGCCTACGTGGCCACTACTCTAGAATAAAATAGAACTGCTCAAACGCAGTCGTATTGCTTCCTTAGTGATTTGAATTCAAATGATGCGTTTAGTTCCCCCTGGACACCTTCCTAGTGCTCTCCTCCTTCAATTCGTGAGAATATCTCTTTTTTGAGCTGGGTGGTTTTGGTGATGGTGGTGGGAGGGATAATAGTGGTACTGCCAGGCTTCTAGGAAATATTGCTTTGGCAGTTGGGTTGACTTATCTTTCAGTGACTGGATAACTTGGTTGGGTTCTTGGAACTGTTGGTTGTATTCTAGACACGCTAAATTCTATCTGGGTATGTTTGTCTTTCCTAGTTTTTTGTTTATTTTTCTATTGGATGATTGTCTCTTTGGCTTTGAATAAGTTTATTGTATGCTTTATTGGCATTTATAGAGGAGCTTGTGGTGAGTTGTGTGGTTTCATTTGCAAATTGATTCCTTTCTACCTTATGAAAATTTGGAGCTTTGATTTTTTTCCTTAAATCCACTATCTGTTAATTGCTTATTGAATATTGCAATATAGGGGTATTTAATCCACCATATTATTTTGTTCATAAATTTTATTTAGATTTGTTCAGTATTATGATTTTCTCGTTAGTAGTTGAAATTGTAAGCAACATGGGTGAGATGGAGTTTGTTTCAAATAAAATATATATGTGAGAATGCATAATACATAATGTTTTATTTTTTGGAGAGTATATTCAATGTTTTTTTGATGATTAGTTACTCATGACTAATTTTCTAAGAGTTGGAGGGTGTCTATTCAAATTCCTTCATCCCATACCAATAATAATAAAAAAAAACATATATAAAAGCCACGAGTTAGAACTCTAGCAAGTATCGGTGGGGAAGGTGTAACTCTGGTTTGCCTGGACCACTTTGATTGATGAGCTTAAACATGTGTGGAATATTGATTGTTTCTACCATGTGAAGTCGTGATTTTTTCAAATATCTAGATTGTATAGATAAATTTATGATACTTATGGCAAATTAGTGTGTGAATTCTTCTGATGACAATAACACTACATTCATGTTTATTTCAGTCCTCTAGATACTACTGTTACTTCAATAATAATTCTTAGCTAGTTGGTCTGTAACTAAAAGTTTTCAAGGTTTCCAACATTCAGTGTATTCTTTAGGTAATGAAGTGTTTCAAATAAAATATATATATGTGAGCATGCATAATACATAATGTTTTATTTTTCAGAGAGTATATCAATGTTTTTCTTATAATCAACTACTCATGACTAATTTTCTAATGGAGTGTCTCTATTCAAATTCCTTAATCCCATAAAAATAAAAGGCACGAGTTAGAACTCCAGCTATAGTAGAAAGGTATGGAAGAGGGATGACATTGCAGGAGGCACCAATAAATAAATGTGATGTTATCATCAAGCAAGAGCAGTTCAAATCATTCAACACCTTAGAACTGTAACGTTTCATTTCTGCAATCTCAAGACACGCAAATCTGTTCAAATTTGGCCTTTTAAATGATACTATCACCACTAATCATCTGCTTAGCTCTTATGTGAGATCCTGAAGGATTGAAATGCCCGAACCAAATGTGGTATCATGGACCTCACTCGTTTCAGGTTATGTCAACATGGGCCGACCCCAATTTGTTCTCTGACTCTATACAAGTTTGCTCACATTTAATTTTTTTTTTTGTTTTAGAAGTTCTCCACTAGTCTACCCAAATACACTTCTTCAACAACTCAAGGGAATTTAAAGACCTTATGTCATCTTATGTTGCATGTTTCCAACAATGATGAAGTTGTTCAAGACTTGAACTGAATTTGTAAAATAGCTTGCAAAAACATTAGAACCACAATTATGTTGTACATTGTTGCTGAACTTTTTCTTTAATTAATTTATAATTTTTACATTAATATTTTAATTAGTCAGGCTATTTTTATCCTAAAGAAAGAAAATGATTAAGTTGTTTACGAGTTGAACTGAATTTGTAACATAGCTTGCAAAAACATTATAATCACAATTATATTGTACATTGCTGGAAAATTCTTAGTTTGAAGAATTAACTCCTTCTCGCTCTTTGTTTCGTTGTCAAAAAGGGGAAATAAAGTTGATTCATCTTTAATTAGGCCTTCCAACCTTTAAGAATAGAAAATGCATTGAACTCTACACAATCGTGCCACATGAACTAGTTATCTTGCATGTTCACAAGTTGGTTGTATGGTGACAACATGATAATTCATTACATTCTAGATAGATGAACTCTATCAACATAACAATGGTTTTAGCGATAAAAGTGTTAAATATCCAACCTATCAAAGCAAGTTTTATTAATGAGATGATTATGTCATGGCATCTCTATAGTTTTTGGTAGAATTATAAGATTTTAAATTTTGTGGTTTTCCTTGTGAATTTTCTTATAATAGGTTATTGTTCATGTTAATTTGTGTGAATTAAATGAAAATAGTATCAAGGGTATAGGGAACTCTTGGTTCCTTAAGGCCTTGCTTTTGGCCAATCATGCATCAAAGGGGAATGATTAATTTATATATTTATTTTGATTGCATGAGTTCAAATGTGTTAAAATGAGGAAAAATACATGTTGAAATAGCAAGGGTTGGGTTTAGAAGAATATTGTTCAGAAAATTAGTAAAATTGATAATTTTTTTTTATTTTGATGTTAAGAGTGGAGATTGAAATAAATAGAGTCAATTGGCTCTTAAAATATATTTTTGTCACAAATAAGGTTTGTGATATGGATAGAGGTTGAGATAAAAGAGGAAAGGTTGATGTTATGCAAATGGCAAGGTTGACAAATCTGGACAAATTTGCATCTTGAATTGTAGAGAGAATTCAAATAGGAGGACGAGAGAATTAGGATAAGATGCCTTCATATGAACTATATTTTTGGAAGTTAACTAAGAAAATTATACTAAATTTGGAGTTATATAACTCAAGTTATGGGTCACCAACCGATATTGGGTCATGATAAACCTTATAAGGTATTAAGTCTGATTTGTTGATGAGTAATTTTAGGTGTCATGGGGGCAGCATTGGGCTTAAACCCTCCAGAACTCGTATAATTGTGTTTTAATTTTCCATATGGTTTAACCTCACGAAGTTCTAGAACTTCGGACATAGTTAAAAACTTGAGGAGAGGTCAAAAAGTGACCTCTGTTGACAAATTCAAAAAGTCACTAAAGTGATTCTCTACACACGTTAAGGGTGAAAATTGGATCATTTATATCAGGTAACATGTTATATTACATCTTATCTTCTAAATGAAATGATTTATGTTCGAAATGGAAATGTATAATTATAACAATGTTCGAACAACAAATGACAATATTAATGGGTGAAATGAGAAAAAAAACATAAAATATAAAGAAAGAAATAATTCAAAGAAATACCTATATTGGTTGTTAATATGATCAAATGTTTCATTGAATGAGGATAATTTATGAGACCTGCCTGTGATTATAGTAGAGATCACAAGCATTGTGCAGTAGCAGTAGAGGAGCACGAGTAGAGCTTTTATTGCCGGTAGGTGACTTGTACTTATGTTTCTAGTTAAATTCCATGAATTAGAATGTCATTGATGAGAAATGAAAATTATAATTTTTTTGGATATTATATGAAAGAATAAAAGGTTGCGTAACAATTTTGCATAATATCCTAAATGTATGTGTTCAAGGTGAATGGTCTTTCATAGAATTGTTAGGTGATGAAAGTATCGCTAACATAAAAAATATGAGAAGCATGATCCATGACATGAACTAGACTACATTTAGTGTATGCTATGATCCCGGATAAGGTGATCAACATGCATTAACTAACATGTTAGTGTATGTTAGGATACCAGGTAAGGGGATCATCATGCATTGACAAGCATACACGTAGTGCATATTCGGGTCTTAAGTAAAGGGATTGCCATGCATATGGAGTGATGATGATACAAGTGAAATTGGTATCGACAATAAATAAGGCAAAATAATTGTGGTTGATTTTATGGAATCTTGGATGAAAGTTGAAACTAGAGGATGAAATAATTCTTAGCAATTGAATGAGAAAAGGTTCTAATGGAAACAAAATTGCAAAAGTGAATAGAGTAGGAATACATGCTTCCTTTTAAATCATTGGATTTTTGTGTTACTATACTTATAGTGATATTCATGTTTCAATAATATGTATTTTATTTCAGGATCATCGCATGCACAACAAGAATAGATCCTAGTTTATGTTCACCTTTTTTTTGTTATTTACTTCTAGGTAGAATATCCTTGTATTTTGTAACATTAAAACATTTTTATGACTTATTTTGTATAATTAATGTTTAAACTTGAATAGTTGAACTTAACTCTGAAATTCATATAATCATATTCCATGTATGCGTGTTTATCTCATTTATTCCTATATAAAAATAATTATTGTTCAATGTATGCGTGTTTATCTCATTTATCTCATATTCCATGTAGGCTCATAACATATGAACCCCTTGATCTGGCTCCAATCAAGAAAGTTATTATGAGACAATTTTAAAGTATCAATTTATAAAACGTGTTAGAGCAAAAAAAAAAATCAACAATCAAAAGAAAAGGGATTAAATTTGAGAGGAAAAAAACCGACGATGAAATCATTAAATAAAGCCAATTTATAAAATGATCCCAAATAAAAATTTGTCAAGGCCAAAAAATTATCATTCAAAAGAACATGGATTAAATTTGATCGAAAAAAAAAGCTAAAGAGTGTGAAATGGCAAAACAAAATAAATTTTAAAAATGACTAAAAAACATAACAATTAAAATAAGGAGAACAAAATTTTAAAGACTAGAATGTGATCGAGGTTAAATTGAAAAGACATTTTTTTTATAGATAATTCAAGTTAAAAAAGTTCATAATAAAATAGTAACCAAATCTAAAGAATCAACTTATTAAAGGGGTTGTTCTTGAATTTTGTAAAGGTTATCGAGAAAATCTAAGTAGGGAGAGAGAAGAATCTAAGTAGGGAGAGAGAAGAAGGGAAAAAAAACAAATGGTCATCGATACCTAACCACATTAAGGGTCTGTTTGACACAGCTGTTGCTGTTGTGGTTGAGGTTGAAAAAAAACAGGTTTATGAAAAGTATTTTTAGCTGCGTTTCGTAACTGAAATTTGTGTTTGGTTAAAATTGTGGTTGATGTTGAGTTTAATGAAAAGCAGTTTTGTGTGTTTGGTTACCATGCTTTTCATATTGCTGTTAATTTATAAAATTAATTAAAAATACACATGTATACATACATACATTTATATAAATATTTTTTTAGAATAATTTTGTATATTTATTAATAATTATAATAACAAAATACAGTTGTTTAATGAATAATTTAGCCAGAGCACCCATCAGGTCAATAATGTATTCACTGCACCAATTTATAAAAAAATACAATTACAAAAAAATCCCATTTAACATTTAAACCTATCAATGTTAATTTAATTAGACAGATAAAATATATAAAGTAGTCGAAAGGAAGGACAAAAACAACATGCATTGAGTTTGAAATAATGCTGCAAACATCATAAAAGCCATCCATTACTTTTTCATTATAATTTACAACACTATAGCTCTGCATGAAAGATGTCGGAAAATTCAGTAGAAAATTTTAGATACATAAATAAGATCAATGTTGTATATGACATGCATAGGTAAAGAAAAATATGAAATCATGCTTCTTTTTTCCTTCTTGTTGCCGTAATCACAACAATCCTTCCGCGCCACAAACTGAAAAACGAGATACGTGCATACTCCCTCTTCTCCTCAAATTTATATAGCTCATTCTTCTTCATTGCCTTTTTCCAATGATGCTGCTCAAATAAAAATGCCTTGTCATGCCAACTGCACATTGAAGTGAATCAAAATGTAAAATGGAAACAAGATTTGTTTGATAGAAACCATCAAAATCAAAACCTCAAAAAACATTAAAAAAATCCTTCAGGTAAGCTTTAACAACATAAATACTTATGACAACAATTCACATATAACTACAAGATGCATGTTCATGCAACCAAAGGTTATGATTTGGAAGAGCAAGAGAAATGAAGACTTTTTGAAGGCTTGGAGTACAAAAGGTTGCTCTTTTGCAGTTGCATCAAAGTAGAAGAAGTTAGATGAATCATCCAGTTCTCAAATTCAGTTTGCTATACATTGAAACTAGCCTTAAAGCAGTAAGGAACCACAAAACAATCATAAATCAAAATCTCATACAGAACATGCAAAGGGGTCAAAGTACATTAAAGTAATGGCTACGATTTCCGTCTAAAATTTTCCATGAAGCAGCTCATGATTTTCTTTTTCATAAAAAATAATCCTTTTAAGAGGCAATAGACAGCTCCAGAATATGGGAAACCTACCAAAAGTTCCACCATAACTTCATCTCTCGTAGAACAAATTTGGTGGTAAAGGACCGTCATTCTCATTACAGATTGTTTTTAATTAACAAATTTTGCCCTTGAATGCAAATTAAAACAAAAGAAAACCAGTCCATAATACACCTATAAACAAAAAGAAAATAACATCGGAAAAAAAAACAAGAGACGAGCAAACATCCTTAAATATATTAATTTCAAATTTTATTAGTAACTGAACTATATTAATTTCCATGTAAATTGAAAAACCAAATGGGTACTCCTAAATAAACAGTGCAGAACCCTTAACAGAGCCAAAAAAGTAGTATAAAAATGGATAAAAAATAAAAAATAAAAGGAAAGGGATAGAGAGAGAGAGAACTTGAACTAATTCGTGAGAGTCCAAAGGTAGGGATAGGACCAGGTGAGAATAGAGAACGCAGCCGACCCGATCCAAATGTTGACGAATCTGTCTGGGTCGGCTTGTGGGACGCCAGGGTCTCCTCTGTATGCATTTCCAAAGTACTTCTCCATTAGCTCTCTGTATGCAACGACGGTCTGCAGTTATCACAAGAGAGGGGCGTTGTGGGAGACGAGGGGGCTGAGGGAGACGAGGGGCGTTTGAGTTGATGAGAGATGAGGGAGACAAGAGGCAGAGAGGGAGAGGCAGAGATGGAGACGATGATCTGCAATTATTTTGGTCGTTTTGTGGATTTCACGTGATTTGGCAATGTATGTGCCGCGGCTGCAAAAGCAGCTCTCAGTAGCTTTTGCAGTCGGGGCGTGTTTTTAATATAGCTGGTAGGACTCCCAGCTAAACGTCGCTCGACTGTTTGGTAGAATCAAATGTTGGGGCCGCGGTCCAACGCAATAATAGGTTGGAACGCGGTCCCAAACACCCACTAAATGGTGAGATATGCACCGCCTTATAGGGTTATAGGCACCTAAAGCTTCGAAACACCACCTGCAATGTAGCTTTCGGTGGTTATAAGATTTCTCATGGGCCGCCAAAATAGAGCAGAGAACATCCACCCTCTAGTACTTGTATGCGTCACTAAATTTTTGCATAATATTTATTAATTATAATTTACAATAATACCCCTCAATGTCCTTAAAATTTACAATAGAGACAAAGTAAAATAACAGAAAAAAAATATAGGTGAAAGTTTAACTTGTTGTCTTTGTAATTACACTATATTATTCAAGGTTAAATGAATAATTTTACAATATAATTTCCAATAATACTCCACTTTACCATGAAAATGAATATTATTATCATGTTGAAAATCTAATTTAATCTTTGAATTCAAGGTAGTTTAAGAGTATCGTTGAGATTATTTTTTAAAGTGTTTATCGTTCAGAAATATATCAAAATATTTTTTTATTTTTAAAAATTATTTTTGATATCAGAACATGAAAATGATATAAAAATACCAAATTTTTTAATTTAAAATAAAAATATATAAAAAGAAAATTCATTTTTTTTTCAAAATTTATTTTGAAATGAAATGTAAAATATGGGTAATGAATAGTAAACGGCGTCGTGAGACACATCTACTTCACATGGTCTTCTATTCATAACTCATCCGTATATGCGTTTTCATTCTGCATGCATTGATTAGGCACAGGTCTCCCCTGTTGAAGAATTCAGCTATTCTTCTACAAAAGGACTTGTCTTCTTTCTCTTACACGTGAACTAACATAACAAGACTGAAGTGATTGTATGTTCCTACTGTAATAAGATTCAATTTTGAAGATTTCAAGATTATATTATTCAGTCAGTCATATGTGTAGGAATAACCTGTGGTTTCAGATCATTAAAAGTTGACATGCATATTCATGCCACTAACAAACAGGGGATTCCTTTCATATATATACACATTATCTTCCTTATATTATTATTTTTTGTATTTTTTATAATTCTGATGATTTATTTTTAACACAGATTAAAAATACATAAAATATTGAGTAACTAAGTTTACTGAAAAATCATGTATATATTTTTATTTTTATCTCTAAATATAAGAACATAGTAAAAAAAAAAAAATAGATAAGGGGTGTTTGAGAGTGCTGGTTGTGTTTGTTTCCCGGAATTCACTTTCCGGGAAACCACTTTTCAAACTTTCATGTGTTTGTTTGTCTTTTAGAAAGTTGGTCAACGGAAAACACTTTCCAGTCAAAGAAAAATTTGGCTTGGGTTTTAGGAAAGTGTTATCCGGAAAATTTGGGCGGAAAACACTTTCCGGAAGTTGTGAAAAATTTAGAAATGTCATTATTTGCTGATTATATCAAATTTGATCCTCAAACTTTTGATTGCTATATATAATTTGTTTTGAATATTTATTTTTCAATTCCATCTCTTAAAATTTAATTTTTATATTAATTTTGGTCCTTATTTTTATAATTGCTATTTGTTTTTTTCTTATCATTTTTTATTGAAATTTTTTATGTATTTTTTTATTGTTACTTATTTTATTTGAAATAATTTATGAAATGTTAATTATTATTATTTTAATTTATTCACCTTTCATTTTTTTAATTTTTTAGATTTGATCTCTATTATTTTGATTATTATTTATTTTATTTGAGATAATTTATGAAATTATATTTTTTTTTCAATTTCATTCTCATTCAACTTTTTAATTTGTAAAATTTGTTCTTCATTATTTTAATAAACTTGAAAAAAAATTAATTTTTCAATAAATTATTTTCCAGTTCATTTTCCATAACACAAACAAATACTAGAAAATGTTTTTCAGTTTATTTTCCATAACACTGCCAAACATCAGAATTCACTTTCCAGGATATCATTTTCCCCCGAATTCACTTTTCAAAAGGAAACCACTTTCCAGCAAACAAACGAGGCTTGTTTTTGAAAAAAATTAAAAAAATTATTTTTATTTTTAAGTTTAAATTAATAAAATTTTATGTTTTTAGATCATTTTGATGTGCTGATATAAAAAATGAGTTTTACAAAATATAAAAAATATAATTTTAATGTATTTTTGAATATAAAACACTTTAAAAAACAACCATAACCACACTCTCTATCAGGCACTATGACAGAAAGCATGAGAGATTAGAGCTAGACAATTTTAGCTAAGTTAAGTTTAACGGTGGAGAAAAATAACTTGAGTATAGCCTTCCCTATGATTATTCTATGATTTTTTTATATAGCCTACCTATGATTATTTGAATATTTATTTTACTAAATTAATTCAATATTTGTTAAGTATTTCATTATGAACTTAATGTTTGTGTAGCATGATTTGGGATTCAATTTGAAACTGAAAAATCTAAAGGATAAAAATATCTATGGAACTTGTGTAATTATTAAAAAATTTATTGTTTCCAAGATTGTTTTACAATTTTGTATTTTTCATAAATGTAAGAAGTTTGCTTATTAAAATAATTTATTGATACTCAAAAGAGATTAATGATTAAATTAGTAAGACTGATTATCAACTATTAGTAAGAAATTTTGATAGGATTAATTCAATTAAAAAAATAGGATTAGTTATGGTGAAGTGAGAAATCCTTGATTCACTGAACTTGATTTCAGCACCGTTTAATCACTTGCTTGTCTACTGTAATTTTGTTTTTAGTTTCACTAGCTTTTGAAATCAAATAATAAAATGGATAAGGATTAGTAATTTTGATATTTATTGATAATCTTTCCAAATCTTCGAGATTACGATTTGTACACTTGGCATGCTACTATTTGTGGGGAAACTTCCATGATTTTGAAAAAAGTTCAAATCAGTGGATGATCGACTGATGATCACCAAGAAGCATCATCTTCAGCCGAGATGATGAAAAGTCACCCTTTTCAAATTCTAAAGGTGCCCTTAAACGAATGGCATCGGTATCCAAGTCAAAGTCAATGGTCTTAGAGAAAGAAGAAGAAAACCCCAGCAAACAAGCAATAACTGACGACAGCTGTTAAGCCGTCCACACCAGGAAGAGCCGTGCGTTCTATCGGGAAGAGCAGCTCTTTTCGTTCTCACGTGTGACGGAGGGAGCCCACCGCTATTCTCTCTCTTCTAGACAACACCCATCGATCTCTCGCGAAATAGTTTCTGTCTTCTCAATTGAGTGTATGGTTTTTACAATCGAAGACTTTCTTCTAAATTCTCTTTCTTTTTTTCATTTTTTAAGAAAATGTTCTCTCTAGAAATGTTTTTGTTTATTAAATGCAAAATTATTCAGAGTGAATTTCTCATTAAAAATCTTTCAAATTGAAAGTTTGCTGGTTGAAATCAACTTAGCTTCATCGAAACACTAGAGAAGTACTTAGCATAATTTAATTGGAAATATATACTTGATTAACTCTCCTCGAACCATCAAACATAATTAAAATTTATGTGCTTGATATATATACTAGCCAATGTCCCGCGCCTCATCGCGAGCAATACCATATTTTTTTCAACATAAAAAATATTTTTTATAATATGTTTTTGGTTAAAATAATAAATTCGTGCAGAATTCTTGTGACGTGCAAGTTTTCTATAAAATATATGAATTTTAAATCGATATAAATTTATCAGTTTAATATGTTTCAACGAAATAACCAACATAAAAATATCATCATCATTAAAAAAGCAAGAACATTATCATCATCATTAAAAAAATTAATTATATTTTCATGTAAAATAGAAATCTGTCAAGAGTGGGACTTGAACCCCCAACCTCTTGAATATAATTTTTGTTTCCCGCCTCATAAACCCGCTTGGCCACCTCATCATTCGTTCATCTTTCTCGAAAATATATATTAAATCTAATTTTAACATGGATTCACTAAAAAAAACATATGTTGAGAGTGAGATTCAAACTCATGCCCTCGGAGGGGACCTTAATCTGACGCTCTTTATACCATCTCAGCTACCTCAACAACCGTTTGTCTTTCAAAAAAATATATTAATAGTACGTGTTACTGTGGATTAACACAGTAAAAACGGGATGTGTTTTATTATATAGTTCATATATATATATATATATATATTATGGCGCAGATAAAACATTATAGATTGCTACAATGTTTTTTGGGAAGAAAAAATAAAAATAAAAAATTTAAAAATAAAATACAATGTAACCGACATAAATTAAAATTTTAGAATGATAAGTACAAAAAATAAATGAAAAAAACACAAATCCATAAAATATGGATTATTTTTGTCCAAAAAGAACAAAAACACCAAAAGAATATATATATTATCATGACACAGAAAAACACTTTAGATTGCTGTAGTGTTTTCTGGGACAAGAAAATAATAATAAAAAATTTAAAAATAAAATACAATATAATCGACATAAATTAAAATTTCAAAACGATAAGTATAAAAAATAAAATGAATAAAAATAAAAATAAAAATAAATCTAAAATCATAAATACATAAAATATATCATTTTTGTCTAAAACAAATACTAAAAGAATATATATATATATATATATATATATATATATATATATATATATATTGGGGTGGGGAACTACAATGTTTTCCCAACACCATTTATATTATAGGTAATATATAAAGAAAACATTGGTAAGGTCTGTATTATTTTCTATACATATATTTTTGTTTGATAGAAGCCCCCATGGTCGGTCACCAACAATAACTAGAAATTCAGGAAACATAATTAGTTGTGAGCAGAAATTATAGGTAGAGTCGACGAAACAAGGAAAACGTCCATGTAGAACATGATGCCATGTTTTTTTTTTTTTATGAATAGGAGGAAGATGATGGAGAAATTAAGCAACATTGCATTTGAATGGCAACATTGCACTGGTGCTTAACCCATTGCTTAACCATTGCGGTAAGAACTTGAATTAAAATATTTATTTTTCTGTTTATGTTTTATAATTACTGATATGATATGATTTCTGAAATTTATATAGTTATTAATTTTAATATTTTATAAAATTAATCAAGATATATATAAGTTAATTTGGATTCTCGTATTAATAATAATAATAATAAAAAACAAGACGAAGCACGTCCGAACATCCACGCGGTTTCATGGATGAAATCGGTTTCATTAGTTGTTTCATGGACGGTTAGCATCTTTTCCCGTCCTAACACGTCTAATGAAGAGAAAAAAACAGAGAAGAGAAGAAATTATAATATAAAGTTATCATTATACGCAAAAGCCAAGAGGCACACACGGTTTCTGAAGATTGTTTAATGTGAAAGAAACTTTTAATTATCAGGCTGTGACTAATTTTGTCTTCAGTGCTATTGAATGACCTCTTCCTCCACTCGGGTGACAACACGTCTGATTTTAGCTTTATATATATATATAAAGACCCCATAACAAATCCGTTTCGTTCCATTTATAAAACCGGGACAAAACAACATCGTTTTTGTCCAGGTTTTAATTTCGGTTTATTCCAGAAATTCCGGCCGGAACGCCTCAGTTCTGTTCCGGGCGTTCTGTTCCGGGTTTAAAATCTATTTTTTTTTTATTTTTAAAAATTATTTTTGACATCTATACATCAAAATAATTTTAAAACACCAAAATATTTTAAATAAAAAAGAATTCAAATTTTAATTATGCTTGTTAAATTAATAATTTTTTTCATATATATATATATATATAATTATATATGAATAGTAGGACATCGAAAGCAAATGACTTGAAGCAGCGACTGAAACAGATATTGACAACTATGGATCCAAGTGACCTAACACTTGCATCACAACATTTTGGGTTGTTTTTCAAAAATAATTTTATATATATATATATATATTATTTTAATACATTTCTAAATAAAAATATTTTTAAAAATAAACAAACAAAGACTTTATCATCAAAACCTCCCGATAACCGAACCGACCTTGGATGGCCCTCCTCTATTTTTAATTATATATATATATATATATATTATTTTGATATATTTTTAAATAAAAAAATATTTTTAAAAATAAACAAAGAAAGACTAATCTTATTTTTATAGCGTGGTTGGCTTGAGTCATTGTCGCAACACTTGGCTCGCTTAGTCAACGACTAATCTTATCATTCGTTTCTACTTTCTAGTAGAAATGCAATTGCTCTCGATTTCAATGGTGAAAGAAAGCTATATTAAATTCGACCTTTTTTCCGATATCAACCAGAAAAGTCAACTCTTCTTTCATACCGGTGTGTATGGTTAAATCCATGTTATTTTTGTCTAGGTTCATGTTTAAAATGGTCAAAGACTTGGAAATAATCCAACATATCCTTATTTCGAAAAAGACTTGCGTGGATAAGAAATGTTGAATGATGCATTTTTTTTTATTAATTTAAATTTTATAATAAAATAATTAATTTTTAAATATGTTATTAAATAATTACAAAATCCAGTAGCATAATTTGAAAGCAATCCAATACATAGAACAAAATATACTTGAATATTCATCTCTTATATAATTTGAATAATAAAAATATATATTTATAATATTTGATTTTATAGAGCATGATTGTAATCATATTTTCTTAAAGAAGTAGCTAAATGACTTTTTAGCTACTTTAACTGAGATTTAGCTATGAAATAAAGAGCATGGGAAAGTGATGAAGTCCTTAAAATCTAAGCAAACTACAAACAAGGCCCAATATTAACACACTCTATATCATGTTAAGGAATCATCTCACCTAAAAACTTAAATTTGTAAGTAAGACCTCATAATATGATTTATATTATTCTCTAACACACTTCTTCAAGTGAAAGCTCTTTAGGCTTGAAACTTGCACATTTCCACATCACCTTGTGCTTAATTTTTATCAAATAGAATAAGAATGACAAGATTTGAACTTGTGACCGCTGGGTCAACAAGGCTCTGATACCATGTTAAGGAACCATCTCACCTAAAAACTTAACCTTGCAAATGAGACCCCATAATATGATTTATATTATTTTCTAATATATCATTCAAGTTTTATCATATAGCTTAAGATAAAACAAAAGCAAGACAGGAATTTCAAGCATTCAAACTTATCGCAGTGAAGTTTTCCATTTTATTCTGTCAGGTCATGTGCAGCAGATACATTTTGTTTTTCATGTGTAGCTGCGTTATGACATACACACACACACACAGTGTATCATTCAAGTTAGGTTTTAAAAAATGGTTGCTTTCACGGCTGCTGCGCACACCAACCACAACATTCTTGTGAATAACTAGAGTCGGCGAGCGAGTAGCAAGTCGACACCAGTAACTATCAACCTCATGTGCGTTTGTATTTAAGATTTTTCTTTCTCCAAGTTTGTAAATCTTCAACCTCATCATTTCAAAGAAGATCACTTTGTGTTTTCCGAATCAATTATAAGGTGGGTTTTTTCTATAACGCAAGGGTTAGAGAAACACTTTTGTATTTCAAAGCTCTGACAAGTTGTTTCTAGGCCCTCTGAGTTGAGCTATAACTTTCCCATTTTTTCTTTCGTTTTAGCAAGTTTCAAACTCGCGACAAATTTTCAGAATTCAAGGTCCTTATCTCTAGTTCAGTGTTAATTTTCATGATTGCTCATGATGATAAACTATTCAAGAAGACAAGAGTTTGAATATATGAATATTATATACATGTATGTCAAGTGGATTCTTCATTTAATATTGCTAAAATTTTGGTGCAGAATATTTAAAGAACATGGTATGCATATGATATGATCTGAAGAATATCATTCAATGAAGCTTGTAGCCCAACCTTCCCACGTGCAAGCCTTTTCTGATTATCATTCTCGATTGCCATGATCTTTTATCTTCTTCTTTCTTGACAAGGAACAAAGGGGTTTCTTGTTTTAGTTTATGAAATGGAACCTCCGACGGGGCAGCAGATCTTCCGGCAGAAGAAGATGACCAAACAATTGACAGGAAAACGGGATGACACGCCGTTACACGCGGTGGCGAGAGATGGAAACTTGGAGTTAGTTATGGAGATGATTGCTGACAATCTTGGGGAAGCTGCAGAGTTACCTCTGTTTTTTTCGAAACAGAACCAAGCAGGAGAAACTGCTTTGTATGTCGCTTCGGAGCATGGTCACGTTGACATAGTGAAGGAGCTAATTAAGTACTATGACAAGGGTTTAGCTGGTCTCAGAGCAAGAAATGGTTATGATGCTTTTCACATAGCTGCGAAGCAAGGTCATCTGGGTAGGTATTGTTTTCAGTTCTTGAAATTCCTTGCTACAATCAATAACTGGAATGGGATTAACGTCGGGCTAATTGTGTGTTCTCTATTACTGTAATGCAGAAATTGTGGAAGTTCTTATGGAGGTCAATCCTGATCTTTTGTTCACCTTCGATTCGTCAAACAATACAGCTCTGCACTCGGCTGCTTCACAAGGGCATGTTGAAGTGGTGAAATTCCTTTTAGAGAAGGGTAGTGCCCTTGCTAAGATAGCAAGAAGTAATGGTAAAACTGCGTTGCATTCAGTGGCAAGGAATGGACATCTAGAGATTTTGAAAGCCCTTTTGAGTATAGAACCTGGACTTGCAGATAAGATTGACAAGAAAGGACAGACGGCTCTCCATATGGCAGTTAAAGGACAGAACGTAGAGCTCGTGCAGGAGCTAATCATGGCAGATCCTAGTTTGACGAACATGGTTGATAATCAGGGCAACAGTGCTTTGCATATTGCGAGCCGTAAGGGTAGAGACCAGGTATTCTACGCCACTTTCCATTCCTTCGAATAGATATAAAGCTTTTCTTTTCCTGTTGCTATGGTCTGTGCGGGGAGAAAGTGAGAATGGTTTATAGAAACATAGGAAAATTAAAGGCTCATCTGTCTTCTCGAGGGAATAGTTTCTTTTGGTTCTATGAGCTACGTATCAGCTTTAGACCAATATTTTACCTCATTCAGAACCAGTATCTATGTTCCGGACCTAATATGCTTCACCTAAATAGTCAGTATCCTCTGCAATACAAATGAATCAGCCTTTTTGTGATGTTACTAAATCTATATTTAGAGCAGAAAATGTCACTCTGTCGTCTAACAAAGTTGCCAAACAATCCTATCCCTTTTACAAAACTGGGAAGTTTATGACGTTGGCGTTGCTGGTATTTGCAGATCGTTAGGAAGCTGCTTGACATAAAAGGAATTAACAAAACAATTGTTAACAGATCCGGAGAAACCGCGTTTGATGCTGCTGAGAAAACCGGCCACTCAGGAATTGCCACCATATTAGAGGAGCATTGGGTCTTATCTGCCAAATCCATGGTGCCAAGTACAACTAACACAGCAAACCGAGATCTAAAGCAAACTGTAAGTGACATAAAGCATGGGGTTCAGAACCAGATCCAGACCACTCGGCAAACACGAAAACGTGTTCGAGGTATAGCCAAGAAGGTCAACAAAATGCAGGCGGCAGGTCTCAATAATGCAATCAACTCAACCACAGTTGTGGCGGTCCTTATTGCCACTGTTGCATTTGCTGCCATCTTCCAGGTCCCCGGCCAGTTTGCTGACGACCCAGATAATCTCGCTCCTGGACAATCTGCTGGAGAAGCAAATATTGCTCCCAGACCCGAGTTCATGATTTTCATCCTATTTGACTCGATTGCTCTCTTTATATCATTGGCTGTAGTGGTTGTTCAAACCTCCGTTGTAGTAATAGAGAAAAACGCAAAAAAACAACTAATGGCAGTGATCAACAAGCTAATGTGGCTGGCCTGTGTGCTGATTTCAGTTGCATTTCTCGCTTTGTCATATGTTGTTGTGGGAGATCATCAGAGGTGGCTTGCACATCTTATAACTGTTATAGGGACAGTAATCATGGTAACAACAATTGGGACGATGAGTTACTGGGTAATTGTACATAGAATTGAGACTTCCAAATTACGACCAACAAGCAGATCGCGGTCAGAGTCTATATCATTCATGGAAGAACCAGAGATTCTGGAAAATGACTTTAAGAAACTCTATGCAATTTGAGACTCTCCCCACTATATTTTAGATCTTACATATGATACAATACTTTCATCCTAGTATATATGTACCTTTTTTACACTTTGTATCAGCCATTTTCGCTTTCCACTGAAGCAGGGAGCTGATAGATCTTCTGAAGATTTTATAAGATTTTCGTTTTCGTGATGCAGTTTCATCTTTCTCCCATTCAAAAATTAACTCTGATTCATCGACCCTCAGAGGTTGCTAAGAAGCTTTTTCTGAACCTACGGATGAACTAAAATAACCTCGTACCAGCAACGGTTTGCTTGACTACAGAGAAAATTTGTAGCAAAAACGTGTCTAAAGTATCACAAGCCCCTCTTTTCAAGAGGACAGTGCCAAAGAAATCGTGATGAATCACTTTTTTTTTTTCTTTTTTCAAAGTCGCGTAGCAAGTATTCTGGGTGGCTTGTGGGCACCCGCTCTCCCGTCCCACTCTGTATTCTTAAAGCTTCACGTTATTCAGCTAGTTGATGTGGTAACATGATCAATCTTGACAAATATCAAGCTGACATGCTCTTGTGGAGTAATGTTTAGTCGTAATCATAGGAAAGATTCAAAAAAAAAAAAAAAAAGTAGACGAGGAAATCTTGTGTGTATTATTGTAACATCGTATAAAAACGACACCGCATTGCAGTGGGCTAGCATGCTTGCTCTGAATTAATTTTTACATTATTGTCTCCGATGACCAAGGTATCTGGTGACTCTGTTCGATATTCTTACAAGTAATTCCAATGTTTCTGAAAGATTATTCACGTAAAATTTATGTTGTTGCTATTAAAAATATTTGTAATTATTATTTATTATCTTTTAATTAGTATAAAACGTAGTCAAAACTTTTGTGGTTGTAAATTATATATTAATCTTTCTACGATAGACTTTTCTACCATTTGTCTTAACTATGTCCGACTTAACAATAGATTTTTGCAAGTGCTTGACTCCAAGACTCTCACGAATATTGTCCAAGTGAAGATGAAATCTTTTTATCATTTAAGATATCTTTATTTTAAAAAACAAGTATCAATGATATTTATCGTCTTAGGATATTAGCCCATATTTAAAATAATTAATCCAACTTTTTTTTTAATTTATTAAGAAACTGATAAAAAAAAAGTTATTTAATATCCTTAACTATATTATTAAATTTAAAATTGTAGGCATTCCCTCAGTCATTTTACATTTTTTTTTAAAAAATAGTCTAAACAATTTACACTAAACTGTCAATTAGTGAAACAGTAATCTCTGATTTAAACTTAACAATGGTCTCTAACATGAACTATGACTAAGAAAAACAAATTATTATATATTGTCCATAATAATAATCTAGTGTTGATATGAGCATTAAAAGCCACTATATATTGTTTTTGATCTTGTATTTATCCTGGATTTCACAAGTGTATTTGAGAAAAAAAGTCATAAAGAGTAACCCTCTCTCAAACTCATATAGGTGAATTATAAGAGTGCTCCTATGACTGAAGCACCTTACTTATAAGAGATACAAAAATTTGTCAAGAATTTTACATAAAAACTCAAGTTTACTAACACCATAAATAAACATATAGCTATTATGGAACCATCTCACCTAAGAACTTGAACTATTAGATGAGACTCCATAATATAATTTATATTATTCTCTAACACACACCCTCAAATGAAAACTCTTTGGGATTGAAACATGAACAAGCTCATACTATCTTGTGCTTGATTTTTCATAAAATAAAATAAGGGTGGTGAGATTCGAACCCGTGACCGCTAGGTCAACAAGATTTTGATACCATATTATGAAATCATTTCATCTAAAAGTTTAAGCTGTTAGGTGAGATCCCGGAATATGATTTATATTATTCTTTAACAATAACAATTAAGTTAAATGATTTCTTAAAATAAAATAATGTATCCCTTACAATCACCATATATTATTTTCTAGATTTTTTCATTGAACCTAGTTACATGAACTTTAGTACCTAGGTTGGGTGTCCTATGTATGGCTATTGTATTTATAGACTTTAATTTCATCTATCTTTAATGTGTTGCAAAGTAGCATTTTTATATATTTTTTGTTTTTATTTTGTTTGCTCTTTTGTTAAAGTTTTTGGGTTTTTTATTCTTTTATTGAATTTATTTTCCCATTATTCAAGCAATAATAATACTAATAATAATAGTTTTAGTTTTTTTCTTGCTTCCTCTTTTTTAATATTTTCAATTTTTTTCATTAGGGTAATTTAATAATTTTTATTGTTTTAGCAGTAATAATAATGATAGTTTTAGATGTTAAGGCTTTGATGTTCCTGTTGTTATAATAGGATCTGTTAATGTGTTTCATTATATCAAACCTTGTATGTATAGATGTTATATTTTATTTGATTTTTTCAATTTTTTAATTTGATTGAAATTGATAATATATTTGGTTTTGTTTTTGGCCCTTATACTTTTGATTTTTTATTTTAATTCCTTTAATTTTTTAGAGTTCTTAAATAGTTCATATTTTTATCTATGTTTATATATATGTTCCTTTAGTTTTGGTTTTTAATTTTTATAATTTTCTCTTTTGTTGAGATAACATTTTTTCCAAAATTTTTTTTCTTAAATTTTAGTTTGTGTTTATGATAATTTGAAAATTAATATTTCTTATTTTTTTCCTTCATTTTTTCTTTTTTTATTCTAACATCAAATGATTTTTTATCTAATAATTTTCATTTTTTATTAATTTTTATTTTGTTTGCTCTTTTGTTAAAGTTTTTTGAACATTTTTATTCTTTTATTGAATTTATTTTCTCATTATTCACGCAATAATAATAATAATTATAATAATAATAATTTTAGTTTTTTTCTTTTTCTTCTTGTATTAATGTTTTTGAGTTTTTTTCTTCTCGAAATAATTTAATAATTTTTATTGTTTTAGTAATAATAGTAATGATATTTTTAGATGTTAAACCTTCGATGATGTTGTTGTTATAATAGGATGTGTTGATGTGTTTCATTATATCTAAACTTACATGTATAAATGTTTTTTTTTTATTTTCAAACTAGAAAATCTATTAATTGTTTCAATCCCGACAATTATTAAAAATATTTGCTCAGCCCGCAACGTAGTGCGATAATTAACTAGTAATATATAAAATACGTACCTGTTTTACTATGCGAATCCATAGTAAAACTTACTATTAATATATATTGTCGTGAACTATAAACGATATGTTGAGGTTGTGGTCCGAAAGGGTGTGGGTTCGAATTTCACTCTTAGCATATTTTTTTTTTTATTTTGCTTGGAAATGTGATTAATATTTTTTTAAAAAAATATTTTTAACATCAACACATGAAAATAATCTAAAAATATTAAAAAAATACAATGTTTGGTCAATGCTTGTTTTGTGTCTGTACTTATTCATTTATACTTTTAGATTATTATTTTTTTGTATTTATTTTTTGTGGAGGTTTTTTTTTATTTGGTTCCGTTCTGAAATTTTAATTTATGTTGGTGATAATTCTAAAATTAATATTGCTCATTTTTTCCCTTTGTTCTTTTTTTTTTGTGTGTGTTTTCTGTAATTTTATTTGTTCTTCGAATCAAATAATTTTATGACTTTATTGTTTGCGCAATAATAGTGATTATTTTTTATTATTTTTTTTGTTAAAATGTTTTGATTTTTTTCCCGGGGTAATTTAATGATTTTAATTGTTTGGGCAGTAATGTTGATAATAATTTTAACAGTTATAGTAATAAAAATGAGGGTAACGTAGGGATGGTTTTTCAATTTATGTTTTTGTCTTTTAATGGATAGAAAATTAACTACTTATTTGTTATTTGATTATTACAAGTCTTTTCACAATTTATATTTTGTTTTTAAATGTGATTTAGATTGAATTATAAAATAAACTAATCTTAATACAATGAATTTAATAATTCAAATATCATAATCTTCTTGTTTTTTTAATGACGATGATAATTTTATGCTGGTTATTTCGTTAAAATCTACTAAAAAAATAAATTTATATCGATTTAAAACTCATATATTTTATAGAAAACTTGCACTTCATAAAAATTCTGTATATATTTTTTTTTAAATTTATATTATAATAAAAAACACACACATAATTAATATTTTTTGCATTAAAAAAAATATGATACCGTCCACGCGAGGACATTGGCTAGTCTCTATAATAATATGTATACATAACACCTTTTCCTTTCCTTTTTTTTTTTTTTTTAAAAGTACTTTTAAAATAAGAAACTTCGTGAGTAAGACATGCAGTGCACCCGGTAACTTTCCAAGAAACTTCCCAAGCCCGGCAATTTCCTAGGCAACTTCCTAATAAGTAACGTATATCACGCACTAAGAATACAATATATATGTTTACATCACACCTCTTCACATGGCAGCAAAGGGACAAAATATTGAGATAGTGGAGGAGCTGATTGTTGCACTGCCTTCATCTTCGTTGGTTGATAATACAAAGGGGAACACGGCCTTACATATAGCGGCCAGAAAAGGAAGAATTCAGGTAAATTTCTCCTTCTTTCCCACCTTTCTAAAGTATCATCCGAGATTTGGCATTGCATCAGCAGCTCATTTGCCTAATTACTATTTGATCAAACCATCTCGATATTTTGTAGTGATTTGCCTTGTATTTTCTTAAAGAACTAGCTCAAATGACTTTTTACCCACTTTCACTAAAATTTACCTACGAAAAAAAAAAAAGCATGGGAAAGTGATGAAGTCCTAAAAATGTAAGCAGACTAGAAACAAGGCTCCAAGATTTAATCAATTGGTTTTAGTAATCTCATTTATGCTTCTTAGATAAGGTGGTTGATAGCTAGTTCCTGTAAAAAATCTCCTTTAGTCCAGGTGGAAACTCTCTTACTCTTTTAGAGAAAGAAAATACAAATACACACACACACTGTGTATCATTCAAGTTAGGTTTTAAAAAATGGTTGCCTGCACGGCCTGCTGCGCACACCAACCACAACATTCTTGTGAATAACTAGAGTCGGCGAGCGAGTCGCAACCAGTAACTATCAACCTCATGTGCGTTTGTCATTCTCCAAGTTTGTAAATCTTCAACCTCATCATTTCAAAGAAGATCACTTTGTGTTTTCCGAATCAATTATAAGGTGGGTTTTTTCTATAACACAAGGGTTAGAGAAACACTTTTGTATTTCAAAGCTCTGACAAGTTGTTTCTAGGCCCTCTGAGTTGAGCTAAAACTTTCCCATTTTTTCTTTCGTTTTAGCAAGTTTCAAAATTCAAGGTCCTTATCTCTAGTTCAGTGTTAATTTTCATGATCTTTTTTCTGAATATCATTCTCGATTGCCATGATCTTTTATCTTCTTCTTTCTTGAGAAGGAACAAAGGGGTTTCTTGTTCTGGTTTATGAAATGGAACCTCCGATGGTGCCGCAGATCTTCCGGCAGAAGAAGATGACCACACAATTGACAGGAAAACGGGATGACACGCCGTTACACGCGGTGGCGAGAGATGGAAACTTGGAGTTAGTTATGGAGATGATTGCTGACAATCTTGGGGAGGCTGCAGAGTTACCTCTGTTTTTTTCGAAACAGAACCAAGCAGGAGAAACTGCTTTGTATGTTGCTTCGGAGCGTGGTCACGTTGACATAGTGAAGGAGCTAATTAAGTACTATGACACGGGTTTAGCTGGTCTCAGAGCAAGAAATGGTTATGATGCTTTACACATAGCTGCGAAGCAAGGTGATCTGGGTAGGTACTGTTTTCAGTTCTTGAAATTCCTTGCTACAATCAATAACTGGAATGGGATTAACGTCGGGCTAATTGTGTGTTCTCTATTACTGTAATGCAGAAATTGTGAAAGTTCTTATGGAGGTCAATCCTGATCTTTTGTTGACCTACGATTCGTCAAACAATACAGCTCTGCACTCGGCTGCTTCACAAGGGCATGTTGAAGTGGTGAAATTCCTTTTAGAGAAGGGTAGTGCCCTTGCTATGATAGCAAGAAGTGATGGTAAAACTGCGTTGCATTCAGTGGCAAGGAATGGACATCTAGAGATTTTGAAAGCCCTTTTGAGTATAGAACCTGGACTTGCAGATAAGATTGACAGGAAAGGACAGACGGCTCTCCACATGGCAGTTAAAGGACAGAACGTAGAGCTTGTGCAGGAGCTAATCATGGCAGATCCCAGTTTGACGAACATGGTTGATAATCAGGGCAACAGTTCTTTGCATATTGCGAGCCGTAAGGGTAGAGACCAGGTATTCTACGCCACTTTCCATTCCTTCGAATAGATAAAGCTTTTCTTTTCCTGTTGCTATGGTCTGTGCGGGGAGAAAGTGAGAATGGTTTATAGAAACATAGGAAAATTAAAGGCTCATCTATCTTCTCGAGGGAATAGTTTCTTTTGGTTCTATGAGCTACGTATCAGCTTTGGACCAATATTTTACCTCATTCAGAACCAGTATCCAAGTTCCGGACCTAATATGCTTCACCTAAATAGTCAGTGTCGTCTGCAATACAAATGAATCAGCCTTTTTGTGATGCTACTAAATCTATATTTAGAGCAGAAAATTTCACTCTGTCGTCTAACAAAGTTGGAGATCGTTAGGAAGCCTTTTTATGAAATTGGCGTTGCTGGTATTTGCAGATCGTTAGGAAGCTGCTTGACATAGAGGGAATTAACAAAACAATTGTTAACAGATCCGGAGAAACCGCGTTTGATGCTGCTGAGAAAACCGGCCACTCTGGAATTGCCTCCATATTAGAGGAGCATGGAGTCTTATCTGCCAAATCCATGGTGCCAAGTACAACTAACACAGCAAACCGAGAACTAAAGCAAACTGTAAGTGACATAAAGCATGGGGTTCAGAACCAGCTCCAGACCACTCGGCAAACACGAAAACGTGTTCGAGGTATAGCCAAGAAGGTCAACAAAATGCATGAGGAAGGTCTCAATAATGCAATCAACTCAACCACAGTTGTAGCCGTCCTTATTGCCACTGTTGCATTTGCTGCCATCTTCCAGGTCCCCGGCCAGTTTGCTGACGACCCAGATAATCTCGCTCCTGCACAATCTGCTGGAGAAGCAAATATTGCTCCCAGACCCGAGTTCATGATTTTCATCATATTTGACTCGATTGCTCTCTTTATATCATTGGCTGTAGTGGTTGTTCAAACCTCCGTTGTAGTAATAGAGAAAAACGCAAAAAAACAACTAATGGCAGTGATCAACAAGCTAATGTGGCTGGCCTGTGTGCTGATTTCAGTTGCATTTCTCGCTTTGTCATATGTTGTTGTGGGAGATCATCAGAGGTGGCTGGCACATCTTATAACTGTTATAGGGACAGTAATCATGGTAACAACAATTGGGACGATGAGTTACTGGGTAATTGTACAGAGAATTGAGACTTCCAAATTACGACCAAGAAGCAGATGGCGGTCAGAGTCTATGTCATTCATGGAAGAACCAGATATTCTGGAAAATGACTTTAAGAAACTCTATGCACTTTGAGACTCTCCCCACTATATTTTAGGTCTTACATATGATACAATACTTTCCTCCTAGCATATATGTACCTTTTTTACACTTTATATCAGCCATTTTCGCTTTCCACTGAAGCTGGGAGCTGACAGATCTTCTGAAGATTTTATAAGAAGAAGCGGGCGGTAACTCGGCTTTGTTTTCGTGGTGCAGTTTCATCTTTCTCCCATTCAAAAATTAACTCTGATTCATTGACCCTCAGAGGTTGCTAAGAAGCTCTTTCTGAACCTACGGATGAACTAAAATAACCTCGTACCAGCAACGGTTTGCTTTATTAAGGCAAGTCACAATACCAACAATATCAAAGAGGAAGACAACAATAAATCAGCAGAAGATCAAGACAAGCTTCAATGTAAATGATGGCTGAAATCTTCATCTTAAATGTAGTGCAATTGCAGCACAATAGCTAGCAACTTTCTGTATTTAGAATATTAGCCGTTAGTCATAACTTGTATAAATTACTCTCTATGTCAGTAATACAAAGTGTTGTAAACATTTATTCAATTCAGTGTTTATACAAATTCTATATGGTATCAGAGCTCAATTTCTCTAACGAGACCACGATCCCCAACCCAGAAATGGCCATTGCCACTTTCCAGAACCCAGACAATCACTCTGCACCTCAACCCACTCATAGCACTCAATATTGCAGCTCAAATTAATGGGAAATTAACTCCATCTACCTTAGACAATCACTCTGCACCTCAACCCACTCATAGCACTCAATATTGCAGCTCAAATTAATGGGAAATTAACTCCATCTACCTTCTTGCAGTGGCGAGCCCAGCTTGAAGTTCTCTTAATCTGATATGATCTCCTAGATTATGTCATCGGTACAAAGGTTTGCCCAATTGTTGATGACAACCTCATCTCTGCCTCAGTTGTTAATCACTGGGTAAGACAGGATAAATTAATCCTAAGTGCAATTTTTGCATCCACCTCCACCACCATTACACCGCTTATTGCTGCCTCTAAAACATCCCATGAGGCGTGGAAGAAATTGCACAATATGTATACTAGCAAATCTAGAATGAGAGCTATGCAACTCAAGGAAGACATTACCTTGATCAAGAAGGGAAACTGATCAATCCCATAATATCTTCATGCTATCAAGATTCTGGCCAATGAAATTGCTTTGATTGATCATCCCATTTCAGACGATGACCTAACCCTCTATGTGCTAAATGGGTTAGGTTCTGATTTCAGAGAAATCACTGGACCGATTCGAGCAAGGGAGAAATCCATAAATTTTGAAGAACTACACGACCTCCTAGTGGGTCATGACAACTACATTTGCCGTCTGGAATCAGCCTCCTCTCAGCATTTGGTGTCGGCGAACTACACTCATCTGAACACCACCTCTCACCGGAGTCCTCCTCCTCATCGTCACTCACAGAGGAGCCAAAGCAAGACGCAGGGCTTCTCACGGTATCAATACAATTACCGTGATAACAGGCCCAGCCCGAGATATAATGAACACAACATGGGCCGGCCCAATCCAAACCCAAAACGCTACCAGCCCAAATGTCAATTTTGTGACAATATTGGCCACATAGCTAAATTTTGCCCTCAACTGCAAACAAATGGGGCAACTGCTAACTTTACCTCAGCCCCACATGGTACAGATTCAAAATGGCTAATGGACTCTGCGGCCTCCCACAATATTATGGGAGATCTGAATAATCTTACCATCCATTCAGAATATGATGGTTCTGACGAAGTTGTGCTCGGTGACGGTTCAGGTTTGCCCGTTTCACATATAGGGTCTCTCACCTTAAAGTCAAATAAAAATTTTTTTCCTCAAAAATACCTTATGTGTACCGAATCTTTCAAAAAATCTCATATCTGTGCATCGCTTTACATTACAAAATAATGTTTACATTGAATTTCACCCATATTATTTTCTTGTGAAGGACAGGTTCTCGAGGATAATCCTGGCAAGGGGTGCGTGTGAAGATGGTGTCTACATCTTTCCGGACACACTGGTGGCTCCTTCTTTTCCCATGGTTGTGAATGTGCATGAGCGCATTTCCCTTGATGGATGGCACAAGCGACTTGGTCATCCATCCCAAAAAATCATTTAGAATATTGTTAATGGTTTTTCTTTACCCGTTGCTAAAAATAAAAATTTTTCTATGTGTTCCTCCTGCTCTATTAATAAAGCCCATCAACAACCTTTTCGATCCACTAGCTTATCTAGCAATGCACCTCTCGATCTTATATAGTCAGATGTTTGGGGGCCAGCCCACTCTATTGGTTTTGATGGTTCAAAGTATTATATTATTTTTATTGATCACCACACTAAATATATGTGGTTTTATACTTTGAAAACAAAATCTGATGTTAAAACAATCTTTCCTCAATTTAAGACTTTTGTCGAAAATCGTTTCCAAAGTAAAATAAAAAGTTTTTATTCAGACAATGGGGGAGAATATATTGGTCTGAAAATTTTTTTTACCCAATATGGCATCAGTCACTTAACTACTGCTCCACACACATCACAACAAAATGGTGTCTCAGAACGGCATCATCGCCATCTAGTAGAGACTGGCCTCACTCTCCTCCATGATTCTAAGCTTCCCCTCACATTTTGGCCCTATGCCTTTCTTACCGCAACATATTTAATAAATCGTCAACAAACATCTTTACTCCAAAATTTATCTCCATATCAAAAGCTTTTCGGTCAAAATCCCAATTACCTCAAATTGCGGAAATTTGGTTGCCTATGCTACCCTCTCACAAAACCATATAATCACCATAAAATGGAACCCAAATCCATTCCTTGCATATTTTTGGGCTACTCTCTAACCCAAAATGCATACAACTATCTTGATCCAAAAACAAACCGCACTTACACCTCTCGCCATGTGATCTTTGATGAGTATAATGTACTTGACCCATAAGTATCCCAACTCAGCCCAGCTCCAGAACAAACACAACCCGACCCACCTCTTCACTCCGACCCACTCACAACCATTTACCCCCCCACCTCAATCAGCCCAATCACGCACTCCTTATCTTTCCTCTTCCACTCCGCTCGTGCCAGTCGCTCCATCGCCAGTGCAACCCTCTCCGTCCATAGTGTCTCCGGCAAATGCATCATCATCGACCACAAACCCTCCAGGTATGAGTTCTCTTGCTCCTCCTTTACTTCATGCTCTCGTCCATTGTCTTCAACTATTGCATCACAACACTCACCTTCAAACCCAAATCCTTGCAATCCAATTCCTACACTCACAGCCACCGAATCCTTCACCTTAGAACCTTCAATTAGAGATCTACCCTTAACCCATACTCATAACCCTAACCCCCCTCCTATATCCACCCCAACTCGAACTCACCCCGTGATAACCCGCTCCCAAAATCATATCTTTAAACCAAAACAACTAAATGTCACCACAAAACACCCCCCCGCCGAATCCATTGAACCCACTTGTGTTAGTCAAGCCCTAGCTGAACCTCACTAGCGTGATGCCATGGCCCTAGAACTTACTGCCCTTATGAGCCACGGGACATGGGACTTAGTCCCTCCTCCTAAATCATGTAACCCAATCGGATGCAAATGGGTTTTTCGTGTAAAACGAAACCCTAATGGGTCAATTGCTCGATTCAAAGCCAATCTTGTTGCCAAAGGGTACAATCAACGCCCTAGGTTTGTAGTATTTTTAAAAATATATATATATATATATATAAAAATGGAAAATACATGAGTGCCCTTGGTGGCTAGAATTAGGAAAAATTAGGTAAAGGGGTAAAGTAGTAATAATCCAAGCTAGTAAATATAAATAGAAAAGAAAAGGAAAAAAAGAAAGAAAGATAGATCTGCAATTAGAGAGAGAATCGGAAGAGAGGAAGAAAGAAGAAGAAGAAGAGAAAAGAGGGAAAGAGAAGAGGAAGAGAAAAGAAGAAGGAGAAATAAGTTGTTAAGGTAATATGTGTGTTTATTTATGTATAAATATGATTATTAGCTATGATTTGGTTTGTATTGATTGTTAGGGTTTGAGAAATTTATTTGGGTTTGATTGATGAATTAATAAAGATGTTAAGGGTTGAAAGTGTTGGGTAATGATTTAATTAGTTGATTGTAGATGATTTTGAAGTTTAAGATGTTTGGTTTAAGAAAATATTGAGAAAAATGGTGAAATAATGTTGAGAAAATTGAAAACCCTTGCTGGAAATTCTGGGCTGAGGTTGAAGATGACAAAATGTCATTTTGGTCCTTTTTGTGAAAATTACAGTTTGGTCCCTGAACTTTGGAAAAATTACAGTTTGGTCCCTGGGGTGAAATTCGAGATTCTGTACAGAATTGAGGATGAATTATGGACAAAATTTCAGTATAGTTGTGAATTTAAGAGGAGTTCAATTTAGTCCTTCAATTTGGTAAAATTACGATTTGGTCCTAAAAATATGAGAAAATTTCAGAATGGTCCCTAGATGAAATAATAGCATTTCAGATTGGTTTGATGAATAGTTGAAGTTCATTGGATAGATTATTATCAATTTATGAGTTATGTATTGGAATTAGATTTTGGAAGAAACCTTTGTTTTAGGTTTTGCGAAAAATGGATAGTTTGATTTAAAAATACATAGGATTATGATTTGAACTCTTAGATATGTTATTAAAAGTATTTTACTTCTTTTGAGTCAATTTGAGTATATCTTATTTTATATAATCAGATAATCCCAATACTCTACCCGCGAGACACCAGTAAAGTTTCGCCAACATTCTGCTTTTGGAATTTGTCTGCTTTTGACTCCGGTGAGTGGATAATATTTAATATGCATGAGAAATATTATAAATATTTGATTTGATAGTATTTGGATTATGCTTCTTGATAATATATACGTTAAGTACTATTCTTGTTATGATAAAGCATAATCAATTATTGAATATATGTTCTTGATATGAGCCAATATTTGTTTGTGAATTGATAGCTCCTCATTTGATCGATATCATGAGTTGAGCCTTGAGATATGAATATGTCTGTTTGATTATGATATATATGTACCTACGGTATGTCAGTCAGATTACCCATGCTAACAGGGAAATGTTAGTCTTTGTGCACATCGTATCTGAAACCCTAGTTGGTCGGGGGAGTCACCAACCTGTGTGGACTGATCATCCCACGGTACGGAGCCTTATGCTCACTACATTCTGATTTTCTGACGAGCTTTACCTATGCGTTCTTGTTATGACCTATTTGAGAAATTTGTTGTAAGAACCTTGAGCCGATTTGATATTATACTTCTCTCTGCTATATTATCTCGTATGTGTATATTGGATATTATCTACTCACTGAGTTGTTGAACTCACCCCCTCATTATTCATTATTTTCAGGATTGTAGCTTGCTAGCAGGTCAATTTGTCCTACTCTTGGAACCTGCTATTTTGGTTGTGCTTGATACTTTTGTTCATATGTCTAGTTAATGCTCCACAAGTAAAACCATATGTAATCAACTCTTGTGTAAGGGCAATCGAATTATGTTATAAGTTTACTTTGTTATTTCCGACACTTGAATTATGTAATCGAGTCTATTTTGATATTTCCGCTGCGTAAATTCTGAAGTTGAATGATAAGTTTGTGTGTAAGTTTGGGTTCGCATAGGTGTGGGACCTTGGAGAGGGACCATGCCTATGTGTCGGTCACGGATCCGGGACTCGGGTCGTGACAAAGATGGTATCAGAGCTAAATAAATAAATAAATAAATAAAATATATATATATATATATATATATAAAAAGTAAAGGAGTGTGCGATGAAACTTTGTATCAAGCTTAGAAAAAAAAATAGTTAATTTATAATATGTGGAGCTTAGGATCCGTATTGTCTTGTTTGTTATGCTTAAAATTCTGAACTCTTATCAAGCATGTCTTCTTGATTTCTTGTGTCTTCTATAGATAAGTTTTCCGATAATGAATTGATAACTATTGTGCTATTTGTTTTGACATGACAAGTGTATATTATTTTTTTATATATAAGATATGTCGAGGAATAGGCGTATAGCTGATACTATTATAGTAGGTGACGATCAAGATGATGTCCCTATTGTACAATTGAGGAATACTAGGCAAAGAAGAGGAGGTGCTCCAGCACCTCAATATGTTGAAGAGATACCTCCACCAGGGGAGGAGGGGACTTATGAGGTTGAAGAGGAAAATGAGGTTGGTGAAACAGGTGCAGAACAGGCTGCCACTGAAATAATGACAGAGTTGCGGCAGCTTAGCAGGACTATGCGAACTTGGATGGAATCTAATATGGGGGGAGATAGGAGAAGGGATAGAGATGTACCATCATCATCTCATACTGTTCATGGGGTAAATGTGCCTTTGAATGACTTCATGAAGTTGACACCTCCTACCTTCAGCGTACATCAGTTTTCTCGGCTCAAACCCCATCTCGTGGAGCTCTAAGAAACAAAGAGTTGTTGCAAGGTCATCGACTGAAGCCGAATACAGGGCTCTTGCAAATGCAGCCTCAGAAACTATGTGGATCTCTTCCCTGCTGCAGGACCTTGGTATTCAGCTCCGATCCCCTACACTCCTCCATTGTGACAATCTTGGGGCTACTCACCTAAGCTTCAATCCTGTCCATCACTCCAGAATGAAACATATTCAAATTGACTTGCACTTTGTTCGTGATTTAGTTCAACGGGGCATTCTCCAAGTCAGCAATGTTCACACCAATGACCAACTTGCTGACCTCCTCACGAAACCACTGTCTCGGCAACGGACATATACCCTTATAAGCAAAATCTCACTTGCTGATGGCAGTTCCATTTTGAGGGGGTGTATTAAGGCAAGTCACAATACCAATAATATCAAAGAGGAAGACAACAATAAATCAGCAGAAGATCAAGACAAACTTCAATGTAAATGATAGCTGAAATCTTCATCTTAAATGTAGTACAATTGCAGCACAATAGCTAGCAACTTTATGTATTTAGAATACTAGCCGTTAGTCATAACTTGTATAAATTACTCTCTATGTCAGTAATACAAAGTGTGGGAAACATTTATTCAATTCATTGTTTATACAAATTCTATATGCTTGACTACAGAGAAAATTTGTAGCAAAAACGTGTCTAAAATATCACAAGCCCCTCTTTTCAAGAGGACAAAGCCAAAGAAATCGTGATGAATCACTTTTTTTTTCTTTTTTCAAAGTCGAGTAGCAAGTATTCTCGGTGGCTTGTGGGCACCAGCTCTCCTGTCCCACTCTGTATTCTTAAAGCTTCACATTATTCAGCTAGTTGATGTGGTACCATGATTTTGCCCTTCAATCTTGACAAATATCAAGCTGACATGCTCTTATGGAGTCGTGTTTAGTCGTAATCATAGGAAAGATTCAAAAAAAAAAGTAGACGAGGAAATCTTGTGTGTATTATTGTAACATCTTATAAAAACGACACCCGCATTGCAGTGGGCTAGCATGCTTGCTCTGAATTAATTTTTACATTATTGTCTCCGATGACCAAGGTATCTGGTGACTCTGTTCGATATTCTTACTAGTAATTCCAATGTTTCCGAAAGATTATTCACGTAAAATTTATGTTGTTTCTATTAAAAATATTTGTTATTATTATTTATTATCTTTTAATTAGTATAAAACGTAGTCAAAACTTTTGTGGTTGTAAATTATATATTAATCTTTCTGCGATAGACTTTTTCTACCATTTGTCTTAACTATGTCTGACTTAACAATAGATTTTTGCAAGTGCTTGACTCCAAGACTCTCACGAATATTGTCCAAATGAAGATGAAATCTTTTTATCATTTAAGATATCTTTATTTTAAAAAACAAGTATCAATGATATTTATCGTCTTAGGATATTAGCCCATATTTAAAATAATTAATCCAACTCTTTTTTTTTAAATTTATTAAGAAACTGATAAAAAAAGTTATTTAATATCCTTAACTATATTATTAAATTTAAAATTGTAGGCATTCCCTCAGTCATTTTAGTTGAAACAATTTACACTAAACTGTTAATTAGTGAAATAGTAGTCTCTAATTTAAAGTTAACAATGGTCTCTAACATGAACTATGACTAAAAAAAACAAATTATTATATATTGTCCATAATAATAATAATCTAGTGTTGATATGAGCATTAAAAACCACTATATATTGTTTTTGATCTTGTGTTTATCCTGGCTTTCACAAGTGTATTTGAGAATAAGATCATAAAGATTAACCCTCTCTCAAACTCATATATATGTATTATAAGAGTGCTCCTATGACTCTAGCACCTTACTTATAAGAGATACAAAAATTTGTTAAGAATTTTACATAAAAACTCAAGTTTACTAACACCATAAATAAATATATAATTATTATGGAATCATCTCACTAAAAAAATTTAAACTGTTAGATGAGGCTCCATAATAGAATTTATATTATTCTCTAACACACCCCCTCAAGTGAAAGCCCTTTGGGATCGAAACTTGAACAAGTCCATACTACCCTATGCTTGATTTTTCTTCAAATAGAATAAGGGTGGTGAGATTCGAACTCGTGACTACTAGGTCCATACTATGGAATCATCTCACCTAAAAGCTTCAACTGTTAGGTGAGACCCCGAAATATGATTTATATTATTCTCTAACAATAACAATTAAGTTAAATGATTTCTTAAAATAAAATAATGTATCCCTTACAATTACCATATGTTTTTTTCTTGATTTTTTCATTGAACCTAGTTACATGAACTCTAGTAACTAGGTTGGGTGCCATATGTATGGCTATTGTATTTATAGACTTTAATTTCATCTCTCTTCAATGTGTTGCAAACTTTTAGATAATTCACGTGAAATTTATTATTAGATTTGGTATAATTCATGCCACTAAAAAACAAGATTTAATTGTACTTTGTTTAATCCTTACAAGTCTAAATATATGGTTACAAGCTTGCAATTAATAAAATTATATATATTATATATTCTTAACATTTCACTCAATATAATGTGTTTCACGATGAAAGCGTTTCAGTAATTTTCACATTAAAATAAAATTATCCTTACCAATATCTTTCTTATAAAAATAAGTACTCGGGTAAATTGTCAATTTCTTTTCTCAAATATAAATCAAAACCAAACATTAATGTAGGGATCAAATTTTTCTTGCTAGTAGAAGTTCACTTTAAGCCATATAAGGATTTAGTAAGTTTATTTTTCTTGCTTGTAACTTTAGGCCATTTAAGGAATTAATAAGTTTGACAAATCTAACAAAGCTTTTAGGTTTATCCATATAAATTTTGTCATCTAAATCTCCATTTAGAAAGTCAATTTTAATTTCATGACTTTTTAAATCTTGTATAGTGACCATTACTATCAGTAACTTAGTAAGGGGCTATTTGGCATTGCGATCGGAACATGCTTATGAAAAATTTGAAAATTTTTTATTTTTATTTTTTACTTTAAATTAAAAAATAGTGTTTTTAGATCATTTTGATGTGCTGATGTCAAAAATAATTTTTAAAAAATAAAAAAATATATTATTTTGATGCATTTCAAAACAATAAGCACTTTCAAAAATCACTGCAATCGCACTCCCAAATAGGCTTTATATTACATAATTGTGCAAAAGTATAAAAAAACAAATCTAGCCTTTTACTTGAATTCTCCCGGTGTAGTTCTAGGATTAAAGCAATAATAACATCTAAAAGAGGGGTGAATTAGGTATCCCATTAATTATATTTAATAATACAAATAATCAAACTAAGCACATATAACTACAATATAATTAAAATGCTTAAAGTAAAAAAGACAAGGATAAAGAGGTTGCAAACTTGGTTCTTAACGTGGTTCGACAAATTTACATTCATATCTCAAGTACCAATCGTACTTGAATATTATACTCTTTTACTAATCCATATGAAAGATATAATGATCTTGATAAATCACACTAATAAATTTCATCACTTGAAGATGTCATAACTTTAAGATTATTATTTTGTTTTACAATATCTCACTAGTTATCAAGAGTTCATCCAAACTCTCAATTCCTTAAAAAAATACATCTCTCTCAAAAAGTAGATTATATAATTAAAAACAATAATCTCCATAGTTCACTCAATAACATTTAGAATTTATGAAAGTGTATAATTGTAGTGAATGTGAGATTTTATACTTTTGTGCTAGAATATGAAAATTTGATTTAACATAACTTAGAATATCTTATGATTGATGATTTCTAGTTTTTTTTAGGAATAGTTTTTATATCATGTGTGTTCATAATGTCTTCTTAATTTTGCATAAAAGAAAGATAGTTAATATATATATATATATATATATATATATATATATATTTCCAAAACAAAACTAGTTGTTGGAATGTCTTTGACAGATAAAGTGGTCAACCGGTTTAAGTGATCATATCGTTCGATCAACTGGCTCTTATCAAACTCTTAGGATTCATCATTGATGAATAACTATCAACCGGTTCACTTGTTATTCTTGTTGGAAGTTGCATTGTAACAGGATTCACAGTGTTTTAGTATGAATAGGAAAGTGATCTTTCAATGTAATTAGGAAAGATATGTTTACATTACAATTGGTATTAAACCCTTGATCTGTAGGAGTAATTTACGCAATCTTTGTATATATATAGTGCCTTGAAATCAATACAATTATCATTCCAGTTGAATCAATTTTTCCTTTATGGTATCAGAGTAGGTTACGCTCTAAATATTCATGTATCTATTTGCATCCTTGATTTCTTCCTCTTTCCCTTAAAACACCATGGCTGAAACCAACACTACACAGTGCAGTACCGATGACTCTATTAACTCTGCTTCTTCTCTTCCCAGACTAGATGGGTCTCCTTTATTCCTTCATCACTCAAACCATCCTGGTCTGCTTCTTGTCTCCAAAAGGCTGAATAGAGACAACTACAATTCTTGGCATCGTGCCATGAAAATTTCTTTATCTGTAAAACACAAAACAAGTTTTATTACTGGTGAAATCAAAGAACCTCATGAAACTTCAAAACCTAAAGAACATGCTCTTTGGTAGCGCTGCAACGATACGGTTCTCTCATGGATTCTCAATTCCCTTGAACCAGAATTAGCAGACTCTATCCTCTCATGCGATACTCCTCATGCCATCTACGAAGATCTCCATGAAAGATTTTCCCTAGGGAATGCTCCTCGAATTTTTCAAGTTCAAAGAGATATTTACAGAATTGAGCAAGGGCAAATGTTTGTTGCAGCGTATTACACGAAATTAAAGGGATTATGGGATGAACTTGCATCTTTCAATTCAGCCACATACACTTATGGTGCGCAGAATGGCAGCACCAAACTCATACAATTTCTCATGGGACTCAACTAATCATATTCGGGTGCAAGAAGTCATATTTTTGTGTGATGAATCCTTTACCAATCAGTTCGTCAAGCATATGCCTCCAATGTGCAAGAAGAAAAGCAACGGTAATTAGGATCTGCCATTACTGCACCTTCAAACACAACAGCTATGGCTGTGTGTGGCAACCAGAATTTTCCAAAATCAAGGCAAAATAATCAAAATCACGGGAACCCATCCAACAATTCACGCACTAGAGAGCCTTTTCAGTGCACTTATTGTGGTGACATGTACCACATAAAATCAAATTGTTACAAATTAATTGGATACCCTCCTGGTCATCCATGGGCAAAAGAAAAGGCACAATAACATAACCACAATTTTGCATCTAGCAGACCATCGACAAATCAAGTGGATTTCAATTCTACTCTTCAACAACTACAAGTATCTTTACCCAATTTGACAAAGGAGCAATACATCCAGATACTCAGTGCCTTGAATCCAAATCCACAAGCCAACGTCGTGACTCCTACTACCCCTACTGCTGAAAATAATTCAGGTTTATTACCAGTTGCTCAAAATCATTGGATACTTGATAGTAGGGCAACCCACCATATTGCTTCTTCTCCTGCAGAATTGCAAAGTGTTGACACCAATTCCTTTTTGACAACACTCTCATTACCAAGTGGGGAAGTGGCAGAAATCAGTTTGACCGGTTCAATAAAATTTAACAAATCTTTTCAAATGAATAATGTGCTATGTGTGCCGAGCTTTAAATTAATCTCATGTCTGTCGGTATAACAGCTGAAGACTTACATTCCTCAATAACCTTTTTTCCGTCATGGTTTATTTTGCAGGACTTGGCTACGAGGATGATGATTGGTATGGGTAAGCGGCACAATGATCTATACTACCTTGTGGTGTTGGCTTCAACTCCCTCTTCTTCTAGTTTTTCTTGCAATATAATCATCTCTTCCAATCTTTGGCATCATCGATTAGGACACCCTTCCTCTAGTCGTTTGCAATTTTTACCCAACAATTTGATTAAATTCAATTTTGATTCCAATCATAAATCTGATGTTTGTTCATTGGCAAAACAAACTCGCCTCCCTTTTCCTTCCAGATCAATTTCTACTACAAAGTGTTTTGAGCTTATTCATTGTGATATATGGGGATGTCATAAACACCCCTCTCTTTCGGGTGTCTTTTATTTCATGACTATTGTGGATGATTTTTCCCACTTTACATGGGTTTTTCTAATGCGTCATAAGAGTGAAAACACAACCTACGCTTCGTTGATTTTTTCATTACGTCAAAACACAATTCAATACCAATATTTAACAACTCCGTTTCGATAATGGGGTTGAATTTCTTTCATTGAATTTTTTTTCTAGACAAAGCCATCATTTTTCAACACTCTTGTGTTTATACACCTCAACAAAATGGTGTCGTTGAGAGGAAACATAGACATATCCTTGAAACTGCTCGCGCCCTTCGCTTTCAATCTCACTTACCCATTTCTTTTTAGGGCGAATGCATCCTTACTGCAGTTCACCTTATTAATCGTCTTCCCACTTTGTTGCTTCACAAGAAAACACCATTTGAGATTCTTTATAACAAGGTCCCTGATTACTCTCGTATGTGAGTTTTTGGTTGCATCTCTTTCGCAACCATAGTCAACCCATCATCAAAATTTTCTCCCCACGCCACTAAATGCATCTTCATTAGTTACCCCATGGGGCAAAAAGCCTACAAGCTATACAATATTACAACAAAAAAAATCTTCACCAATCGAGATGAGGTTTTCCTTGAAGACACCTTTCACCACTCACCATAAAACACAAGAAAACCATTAACCCCGTCCATCTCCCTTCCTCTCGTCTCTGATTTTTTCCCCTTCAGTTGACCTTCCCGCTTCAGCAGACCTTTCCATCACAAAATCAACTCCCATTCCACCACTCGAGACAACTTCCCCTCCTGACCCATCTCCAATTGCTCAAAATGATTCACCAATTACCCAAGATACACACGAAACAGAGGACTCCCCTGTAACTTCAATAATTTCAACCCCTGATCCACCACTTCGTCGTTCTCAACGTTTCCCTGAAGCCAACATCCACCTAGGAGATTATGTCTGCTCGCAGGTGACCCTACCTCCACACAAATTGTCTACCTTGGCCTCGTCTTCATATATACCAGGTACAAAATTCCCTCTTTGTCGTTTCATCTCTTATCATCGTTACTCCCCATTATATCTTTGTTACATTGCCACTATGAGTCGAGATATAGAAACCATTTCATATGATATTGCTGTGACTGACCCTAATCAGACATGAATCTTGTGCCTTTACCCCCCGGGTAATCGCCCAATCAGTTGTAAATGAGTATACCGTATCAAACGCAAGGCTGATGGGTCCATTGAGAGCTATAAGGCTCGCCTTGTTGCTCGTGGATTTACATAGACTGCTGGAATAGATTATCATGACATATTTTTCCCCACTGCGAAAATGGTTATTGTCCGCTGCCTCCTTGTCGTTGCTGCCAGTTTGCAGTGGCCTTTGCACCAATTAGACATGAATAACGCCTTCTTGCACAGTGACTTGTTGGAAGAAATATATATGACTCCACCTCCTGGTCTTTGGCTGCATGGGAAGAACATTATGTGCCGCTTTCATAAGTCGTTATATGGCTTTAAACAAGCCTCGCGACAATGGTTTTCAAAATTTACAGAGGTTATTCTTGATGCTAGATTTTCACAATCCAAAGCTGATTACTCCTTGTTTATTCAAAACAAGGGCACATCTCTCATCATTTTGTTAATTTACGTGGATGATATTTTGATAACAGGAAACAACATTGAAGCCATCAAAGCTTTAAAACAGTTTCTACATAATCGCTTCCACATCAAAGACCTTGGTGATCTGAAATTTTTCCTAAGCATTGAAGTGACCCGCTCCAAGAAAGGCATCTATATTTCCCAACGCAAATACGCCTTGGAAATCATCAAAGACAGTGGATATTTGGGTGCAAAGCCGGTTGAATTCCCTATGGAAGAATGCCAACTTTCAAACAAAGGTGAACTACTTAAAGATCCATGTATCTATCAACGCCTAGTTGGACGATTGATCTATTTAACCATCACCAGACCCGACATCACATACTCAGTTTATATCCTCAGCTGATTCATGCATGAACCACGACAACCTCACATGGCTGCTACTCTTCGTGTCGTTCGTTATTTGAAATCAACCCCGGTCAAGGTTTGCTTCTCCATTCAAATACTCCATTATACCTAAGAGCATTTTGTGACTCTGACTGGGCAGATTGTCCCATTACTCGACGCTCTACCACTGGATATTGTGTGTTCCTTGATTTCATGGAGAGCCAAGAGGCAAAAGACTGTTTCTTTGCCGAGTGCGGAAGCATAATATAGAGCGATGGCTAGTGCATGCTATGAACTCACCTGGTTAAAACATTTATTGACAAATTTGCACATGCCAATTTTGGACCCCATTATCTTACATTGTGATAATCAAGCCGCATTACACATTGCGAAAAAAACCCGGTATTTCATGAGAGAACTTGGCACATTGAAATGGATTGCCATTTTATCCGGGACAAAATTTTGTGAGGTGAAATTATTACTCAACACGTAATCTCTTCGCAACAATTAGCAGATGTGTTTACAAAAGCTCTAGGCAAAGAAAAGCTCAAGCAACTCATGCACAAGTTGGGAGTTATCGATATCCACTCTCCAACTTGAGGGGGAGTGTTGGAAGTTGCATTGTAACAGGATTCACAGTGTTTTATTATGAATAGGAAAGTGATCTTTCAATGTAATTAGGAAAGATATGTTTACATTACAATTGGTATTAAACCCCTGATTTGTAGGAGTAATTTACGCAATCTTTGTATATATATAGTGCCTGGAAATCAATACAATTATCATTCCAGTTGAATCAATTTTTACTTTAATTCTCAAACCATTGACCGATTCAACTTAAAAACTAGTTTTTGGTAGTTTCCCTCCCTTTGTCCATCGATAAGGTGATCACCTTCATCAAAATTATTTTATTTTGAAAGTCTTTTCAAGAAAATTTAGTTAGTTTGATTTAGTTAAAAGTTGTTTTGAATGGCCTTCAACTTTTCCTCTACAAAGTGAAAAGATAGAACAAATGAATAGGCATATCATATCTTCCACTGTTCTCTATCGACGTCATATTACTGATAGTCAGTAAAAAGACTAAACTTTCACAGGGAAAGTAGTTCCGAGGGGAAATATCAGCTTGTTGACTAAAGGCTCTAGGACTAGAAAAGGTTTTTACAAGTGACTTTGTTGGAAAAGGTTTCTTGCACGTTTGACAGGATGACTGGTAATTGAGTTCTACGGTCTGCATGTTCAGCATCACCTAGAGAACAAGATCTCCAAATTGGCAATATAATTCAAGGTGGCTCGGCTCATTGCGAACCTTAGTACATCACTCCTAACAGTCCACAGCAATTCATCGTTAGGAAGAATGTCTTTAAGCCTGATTATATTGCAAATTTTGGATTCATCTCACTCTGAGTAATTTCATAATTCATGCAAGTACAATGAAACTAGAGATCAGGGCCTAGAATATTGATTTTAAAAGTAAATCCTCTATTAAAGAGGGAGGGATTTCCTATTGTTCTTTCCAACAGGAACTACAGTGGATGATCCAAGTTTAAAAAGAAAAAATGAAAAGCCTGAAAATCACACTGCTTTAACTGAGACCCACTTCGAAAAGTTCAACATGACATGATATATGGCATCTCTTTGACCCCATTATTGTGAATTTTAAGGACTTCAACACTAATTACATGCTGCAGAGTTTAGGCCTCTCTTGATCCCCCACGAGATGCAATTACTGAAGCAGACAATGAACAGACTCCAAATTCACTTGAACTCTTTCTTGAACTAAACAACTGGTGTGAACTTTTACAATGAGCAATTGCTTCCGCAATTGAACTCTCAAGCTCTGTATTTGAACTGCCACTTCTCTTGAGAAACTGTAAGTCACAGAACCCATTTGAACTAAATGAACAGGATGAAGACGAAGAAGACAAACCAGATGAAGATGAAGATGAAGATGAAAAAGATGAAGACTTAGTTGCAGAATGCCATTGAATTGCCCCAGAGAAAGACCTCCTTTGGCAACGAAATCCATCTCCGGCCATCTCTTTCTCCAAGCTTCTCTTGAGAGGGTTTGATATCCTGCATCTGTCACCATCAATATTCCCATAAGGACTCTTCTTTGAAACTTTCATGTACTTATTCAAACAGTCCTGGCCGTCTGAAACAGTTTCTTCTTCTGCATTGCATGCCGCTTTAGCACAGGACTCGTCTGTGCAACCAGACTTTTTAAACAAAGACTTTAGATATGCCCTTGAAGCCTTGAGTTTCTGACCAAGTGAGGATTGCCTTAGCTTCTTAGTCCAAGACTTCTTTTGATGATCTCCTAGAAAACAGTTAGCTTCAGTTGGCCATTCAATGATACATTCATCTGGGTTTAGTTCACTGCTAACCCTGCAAGATTCTGATGGTGAGATATTGCAAGATTCCAATGGGGTACTGATGTTAGTGGGAGGTGCAGTGGAGCTAGTGATGAAGGGAATGACATAGTTTTCTTCAAAGGCTGGTTCTTTCTTACTGTTTAAGGTAGTGGTGGTGGGGATTTGGAGGAGCTCTTGAACCATTAGCAAGCGAGGAGGGAGATGAAGAGGGAGGAGTTTTCCCTTGTAGAAGAGTTCATCAGCTGGGGATGTTGTGGTATCTCTACCATGAGAAACTGAAGACTTTTGGAACTCAAACTCTCTGCTCTGTGGTGGAGAGCTAATGGAGTAACAAATGAAGTTTGAAGTACTGGAGCTCAAGTCCATTTCAATGCAGTCATCATCTGCATGAATACACAAAGATGGGTTTCTGTCCATTTCATGTAGCATACAGTCCAAGAACTCTTAGTGTCTGTGTTTTTGAGTGAAAGATGCTTATGGGGAGGTGAGCTTGGTGGAGGAAGAAAAGGCGCAGAGCATCCTTTAAAGTGAGGATGGTGCCAAGTTAGAAAATAAAACTTTATAGCAAGGAATTGTCAGATTTCCCTCTTTTTTGTATTTTCTTTTTCCTTTCTGAGTATCTTGAATGGTCCCAAATAATAAAATGCAGAAAAGATTTAGGGTTTTTACTTGTGTAGCTGATTGCATTGATACTTCTCTTTTGGATCAAAATTTATGTGGATCGTATGCACTTATTCTTTCTCTTTAGGTAAAAGTGGATCAAAGATGGTAGCTCTTTAATTATTGAGAAAACTAAAGTTACCTTATATAAATTACACATTGACGGTCCTTTACACTCGAATTCCACATCAAAATCACTATGTTGTACCCTTTTCCCAGTTGTTGCATCTCTTTTTTGTCCTTGCCGGAGCACCTCGTACGTGTTCATGCGTGACTGCTGTTACACTTCAATTTATAACAGGTTTCTGGTACAGAAGGTGAGAATCTACAAAGATTCAAAGCAAGGAACATGTATATTCAACAGTGTCTAAGAAAATGGTACTGCATGTAGTAGCTAGAACCAGCGAAACCCAGATGGAATCTGGAAAGTACAACTTTCACATTATGTTATGCATTTGTGGCCGAATCTACTTGGGAATCCTCAGTGGATTACGAGTGCAGGCCTTCATCATCCACAGAAACCCTATACTATTTATGATAAGGTGACGGAATTTGTGGTGTTTTTGGCCTGCATTACACAGCATATAGATTTCTAATTATCAGAAAACTTGTGTATACATATGGTGGAACGGTTGTGTTAGCGTGTGCAGCAACATCTACAGGCTTCATTTTCGCCCTGATCACAGAGAGAGAGTGATCTGCTCCAGTGATTTCTCGAACATTTCAAATACTGCTGTGTATGGGAGTACTCCTGATACATATAGTATTTTTATATTTCTTATGATCACAGTAATCTATGGCTATGGATATACTCATTTGACTGGGTCAAATCAAGAAGGTTTTTATTTATTTATTTATTAACTAATCTTTTTACTAGGTCGTCGTTTCAGAATTCTAACAGGGGGGGGTATTCTCTTTCAACCGTCTTTCTAAAATATATTTTAAAAAAGAAAAAAATAGTTGTAAATTATTTTGATGCGGTATGAATCTTAATATATTTTTTGAAAAAAATATTTAAGATATTTAAGATATATTGCGTTTCCAAAATGTTTTTTTTAAATAATTTTTATTTATTTTTTATTTTAAATTAAAAAATTTTAGTATTTTTATATCATGTACTTATATCATAAATAATTAAAATAAATAATATTATTTTAATATATTTATAAATAAAAAACTTTAAAAAACATCACTAATCAAAGAACTAAAAATCAACAAACCCTATCTAAGCTCAAAAAAACAAAACAAGGTCAAAATTACACAATAACGACATCGAAGAAAGGAAAATGATGTTCTTGAATGAATAAATGATCTTGTCTTTCCTTGTAGTCTTATTATTGCCCTTTTCCTTTCCTTTCTAGGCATAGGCAAGGTGGTAGGGTTCTGCCGGCCTCCTTCAATCGAAACTTTTTTTTTTCTATAAACAAATATATTAGCAGGTAGCTTGGTTATGTGACGAGAGTGAGTCTCTCCTTTAAATCTAAATTATAGCAGCAGACTTTCATGTCAACTTTGTATTATTAAGATAATCTTTAAATCAACTTTTTCTTTTTCAAAGTTGCATCAGATTCATGAGCTCACGTGGTGCTCCTCTGACCTCCACATTCAAAGTTGTGTTCATGTCCGTCGCACATGCTCGGTCACCTTTTCTCAACGTGGCTCTTTCACGGTGATGAGACTTGGCTGCGAGGTGCAAGTCTCATGATTGGCTACTGGGGCACTGACTGGTAGCTGGAAATTATGCAAACTGCAAGGATAAAGGTTCCAGACAAGCATATCACTTTTGGAAACCCTGCCTTTCCAAGTGGATTCTCAAGGTACCGCTCAAGTTCGTTCCTTTTGGGGAGCAGACCCCCCCTCTAATTCTACCGTTAATTTTCCAGTCCACGCAGTACCTCCTACCAATTATTGCACCTCAAAATAATAAAAATGGTGGTTTTCTTTAACAGGGTCGCTGAATAATACATAGCCTTGGCAGATAGCCCTCCACAGTAAAAAGAATTTCAGTGTGGTGATTACATTTGTATAGGGGGTATCTACAATCTACGTTTCGGTGTCGAAGGGAGAATTTACATAATTCCAGTGTGATCTACTCTCAGTAAACTTGAATCAGGCGAGAGTGTCGTTGGATATTCAGAAGTCATATAACACTCTCGTCCTTTTAAATAAAGGGAAATTCAAGATTTCATTATCCAAGTTTAATGTATCAAATGACACCTTGTTGTAAAATTATGATGCTGACTTGAAAGCAATCTTTTTTTCCTTACCTATTTCTTGCTGGTCAGCTGCTTGGGAGTTGCTTCCTTTTCAAGTTCATCGAATTCCCACTCACCAATATCCTCTGCTGCGTCTCCTTCGTCATCCTTGTCAATATCGGATCCTAGCTTTTCCAGGTCTGCCTGTGTGACTACATTTCCTCTCTTGACTGGAGGTGATCCACTTCCCTTTTCTTCTCTCTTTCCTGGAGTCTCTGGTGTCTTTCTGGAAGAAGAAAGTGGACCATCACGCGGGCTATCACTGGACTGTAAGTGTGATTGCTGCGTCGGATTCTCAGCTTCCAGGACTGGTCTCTGGATGGATTTAAATTCCTCTCTAATGTTTTCCATAGCACTAAATAGCTCTTTGACTCTCTCGTCATTTTTCCTGAAGTGGACGTGCCATTTCCCATTTTTAAGGGGGGGGTTGATCAATGCATCGAATGATAGAGCATGTGTGATTAAAGAAAAGTTACTGCACCTGTATACGCCTTCATAGTTGGTATAAAACTGCTTTTTCATCGCGTCCACTGCATTTGTGATGGTTAAAATCTGTCAGGACAAAGAGTGGCATGGCTTGAATTAGATAAAACTCCAGTAGATAGGAACAGCAACGCAGGGAAGGAAATCAATCTACCAACAAGAAGTGCAAGAGTGGAGAGAGGATTTTGAGGACAATATATGTGGGAAAACAGTATTTAAATGAACTAGAAAATAGGAAAATAAAACTGAGCGTTTGATATTGAAACATAGAAGGGATTTGTATGCTATTATCGAAGCAGACCCGATAAAACACCCGTACCTTTGCTTCAAGCTCCAGAAATTCCTCTTCAAGATTTTTTCTATGGTTGATTGCTCTTGACCCTTCATCCTTTATGATAGGTGCTATTTCTGACCTGTTGTAGAATAACAGTTTGAGACTTCTCTAAACTGAGTGACAAAAATTCCAAAGAATCATAATATAATACCCTTGACATGAATGCAAGTCTGCTACAAGCCCTTTCATACGGATGACTGAAGGCCCCAACTGTTCCTGATGAGAGGTTCAATATTTGCATGTCAACAACAATGCTTAAAACCTATGTCACAGCTAAAAAGATTTAATCGATTTTATAGAACTATAGTTGAAGAAGCCATACAGGAGTCATGAATATATTAACAATACCTTATAAGCAGAGAGGAGATGAGCACTCAAATTCACGAAATGATCACCATATCTCTCCAAGTCGCCACTTGAACATGCATGTGCAGAAAATAATCAAAAAGAAACAAATGACAAAAAGATTGGCACGACAGTATGGAAACACTAGACATACAGGGGGGAGAAAAGAAGGAAAAACGAATCAGATCTTTATGTTTTTGGAATGCATCTATCCTACAAAACCACAAGTATCAATCTCAGTAGCAAATCAGTAGAGAGAATATAGACATACTTGACCTGATTCTCCTTCTGCTCTGTGTCTGTAGTCTGGAGAACCCATGTAGCATCTAGAAAATTAATCCAAGAATTAACAACATCTGCCTCTGCCTGACAGGATGTAATCGACTTTGCTAACTCTTCTTCCTACGATTATAAAAAATGCTCAACATGATATAATAAGAAGATTCCTCATAGACTCTGTGATTTTCTTTTGGGAAATTCAAGTAGTTAAAAAGTTCTATTATGTACAGAATATGGTTCTTCTGACGAGGGAAGATCAGCAATACCTTGGCTTTCAGGTGAATCAGAATCTGGTTGCTAGCTTCATCAAAGTTCTCTCTCTCTTCCCTGGCATTGTGAATACGTGCCCGTGCCAAATTCAAAGAGTTATTGACCTACAATAATGCCAAAAATGGTTATAATCTCAGAAAAAATAGGATAGAGATCCTACAGAGTTGATTTCGCAGAGTGAACCAGTTCTCCCATCGACATCACCAATTCACTTCACAGTTTAAGCACACATAAGCAAAAATAGAAGTTATGTATCCACACTAAAGAAAACACATCAGATAATACTGCAAAGGGAATAAATGAGACTCCACTAAATAATTCCAGGAATGATAATATCATCCAGAACTGGATGACATTTTAATTAATAGACTAGCAAACAAATTCAGAAGAAGGATACCTTCTTTAATTCAGCTTCAAGTTCATCTTTCTGCTTTTCCATTTCTCTAATCTCAACTGACAATTCCTAGAAAATGCAATGTGACATGTTTAATAATATTCCTGGAAAAAGAATTAATCAAACTATGTCCCAAGACACAGGTCATGCAAAACTTAGTGAGAATCATAAAATTCCTCAATGATACGAAAAGGAAAAAGAATATTGTATATCCGAAATTTTCTCAGATATGGAACAATTGGATATCTTGTTATACTATATTTTCTTGCTAACAAATAGCACTCTTAAAACTGAAAGCAGGATTTTTGAAATGGAGATGCACAACTGTGAGTTCTGTACATTCATAAAGTCCTGAAATTGAACTTTTAACTCTTAAAAAATGAAATTAGGCTGCTTAAGCTTATGGTAGTGAGTGTTGGACAGTGAAGGAGCACATGCCCAGAAAATCAGTGTAGCTCTGTCGAAAATATCAAGATCCATATCAAAATAAAGAATGAAGGGTTCCATAGAAAAGTGGAGGAATTGGAGGAGGCAACCACGGAGATAAAAAGATGAATCATTACATCTAAGATATAGACTTTGTATTGAGGGGAGAAGGGAAACCATAAACAGTTACTAATTGAATCAAGTAAAAGAACAGATCTAGAATCACTCCTGCATAGTCCTGAACAAAACAGAGGCAAGATTCATGTTTTAAATTCCAGTGCCATAATGCATAATAGTAATCTATGTTTTTTCTCTAGGATGACAGCTACTTAGTTGAAAAGTTCTAAAATTCTTTGATCCATTTTCTTCATTTTAATAAAAAGTGACATTATTTCCTTGGAGGAAAGGTACCTTCTCAAGCTGACTAATCTCATCACCTTTAGCCACACGAAAGTTTAGAGCATCTTCTTTCTGTGACCTGCATCAAGATTGAGAAAGAAATTGAAAAGATATAAATGAAAGGATAGCATTAATAAAAAGTAATAAATAATAGCAATAAGAAATTCCGGGAAGGTTTGAAACAAAGCATCAGAGAAAAGCCTAATTATTATATATTTTCAAACTATCCATGTTCCTTTCGATTGTCAATAAGCATACTAGTAACGAGATGCTCAATACCCCAAAAAATAAATCATTCTAGATGTTCCATCACTAACCATTAAAAAGAAAACTACAGCACAATAAACATTATGAAAATGCAATGCAGGACAGCCCTCTAATAATACATTGCATATTGACTTAACAGCATGTTAAAATCCATGAAGAGTTCTTTTTTCAGCAATAAGCAAGCGTCCACTCACTGTCACAGTTGTGGGGAACACTTTCTATAGATTTAGGACCCAAGGCACCCAGCTTTGTGGAGTGACAATTCTTGTTCATCCTCCCCATCCCCACAAAAAAAGGAACAGTAAAAGTGGATGCAACTACACAAAATGCAGAAATATAGATTATATCCCATTGCCAACACATGCAAAAGTACATGCATGAACATACTAGAAACAAATTTTGAGATGCTAAGTGAACCTTTGTTCTAAAATGCGCTTTTCAGCTTTTGAGGTCGAGTTAAGAAGAGATTCTGATAAAATTTTCAATTTATCAACCTGCAAAACAAGTGTATAGTGTATTATTAAGAATACAGAAACAAGAGTTGACTGGCTAGAAATAAACTGGAAAAAAACCCAGAAAATAAAAATAGAATTGAACTGTGCCAAGTTGTATTATCTCTTCAATTCATAAGCTAAAAATAGACGAGACTGCTAATATGATTTAAATTCTTTCAGAACAAAGCATTTTACAATCTCTTTGAGAAACATTAGGCTTAGAGGATGAAATAAAAATGTCTAAACTCATTCTTTAATATTATTATAATTACCAATTAAAATTGAATTTGGTCTAAAGTATTGTTTGAAAATTGTGGTATTCTTCACCTAATTGATTTGTGTTGAAAAAACTGCTTCAAGAAACAATTTGAAATCCAGTGTATGTTCCAGGGGATTAGGTAACATTTATGATTCGCTATCTTCTGTTACTAGTAAATTTTTCAACAGTTAAGATTACTTGCGTGCATAATATGTCATTTTAGACATTAGAGTGGTCCTAAAACTATCAGTAGCAGAAGAATAATAATACTTGGTATGAAATAAAAATCTCAGTTGAAATTTGCATGACATTCCTGCCTCTTCTATGCAAGACATGCTTGACTTAAATAGGCTTTCCTCAGAATGTTTAGACAGATAGGTTTGTAAAGCTATGACTTCAGCTTCAAACTTCACAGGTTGCAGAAAGGTAGTTGTAAGTTACAAATGTCAATATATTCTTCTTTCCTTCTTTAGTTTTATATCCCTTAATTACCTCTCTAAGATATTCATTATTGTATATATTCTTGTTGTATTTATTGTTGTATTCCTTCATATAATAGGCCTAGGATTAAGGGATCTGATTATGTTTACTATATTAGACCCTAGAATTAAGGGATTGATCATTCTTGATGTATATATATTGTAATTCCCTTAGTGAAAAGGCAGTGAAACATTTACATAAATTCTGTTTATTATTCTGTCAATAAGCATCTATTAAGGAACAGCATGCAGGACAACTTTTTAAATGATTGAAACATGCTGAATTATCACCCAGTAATAGGTTACCAAGGAACATTTCTTAGCCTAGAAAATACTGTCCTAAAGCAATTCTTGTTTGCTTCAGATGCGTAGTTGTATGTACTTTAAACTCCTATTTTTTCTTTATTCTAGGGGTAAGATAGGGGTCAAACACTCGACAACCAATGCAAACTCTTTGCTCCCTATAAATGTTGTACTTTCAACTGCTCTAATGAAGTTATTTTGGGGATAAGCACAAAAAATTATTCCTAGCAAGCATTAGAAGTTATGAGATTTTTTTGCAGAATATGCCTCCATATAAGTACTTAATGAACAGCTTGGTTCAGTCTCTGGTGCATTCCAGGAACCATGAGAAGCAATGCCAAAAATTGACTTTTCCTAAACCTCTCTGAAAATTTAATGTTACTCTGAAAAGAGATAAAAGGCTCAATATAGTTCTATCACTAAGAATTCATACCTTCTCTACATGCATTTCTGGAGAATCCCCATTTCTCAAAGATCTCTTCTTTAGTAATAGTGCCTCCAATGTGGAACATAGTTGAATTTGTCCAAGTTTTTCTTCTAGAGCCTGGGAATAAATTGATTGTCAGCTTCTGTGATCAAGGACGTAAATTCTAAAATCAAATTCAGAAACTGTCTGAAGATGTAATAAGCATTAAAATTAAAAACCAACAATGAGACCTACGGATGCAATGATTGATCAAAAAGTTAAGTCTGCACAACTAAGATAGTTACCTGGGTTTCACGAATTTACTTTCCCTCATGGAATAATCTTAAGGAATCATTGCAAAGAATTTCAATACATGACAAAAAAAATCAGGCCATGGGAATTAAGCAAACAATATAAATGCATGGCTACATAAACCAGAATTTCCTTGAGATGCCCTTCCAAAAAACTGGAGTGTGGGATGAGAACGTGTAACATGCAAAACTAATTACAAACAGATGTTGCAAACAAGTTGAAAGGAAAAGGTCATAAGTTGATCACCAAAATAACTGATCAACATCAATTGGCAACTTATGAAACAGATGAATGAGTCAAACCGAATAATTCAGGGAAAAAAGCTAAGTTAAAATTATCACATGAACAGGGATACCCACTCTTTTAGAATCTTGCATGTTTGTGAAGATCTAAACTTGGGATAAGAAAGCATGAAAATATTTTGGATGAAAAAAATCAATTGAAGTCAGTGCTGAAGTTACAGTTATGTTTTTGAGTGAAAACCCAAAACCTTAAAATTACAGAAATCTTTAAGCTTTCTTCACACAACTACTTCTATAAGACTAGTGACAACAAATGACATGTGGAATCTGTTTGTACATGGAAAATTGTGAGTGTAGGATCAGCCTACCTCCATTGTCAAAGCAGTTGTTTCTTCAGAGGATTTTGCGCTTACTTCATTGGAAGGCTGATTGAGTGCCTTTGATTTCTCAAGTTTCTCCATTATGTTGTGGGCTTCAGCATCTATTCTGAGTGCAGAGAACATAATAAAAAAAACATTAATAAAAAATCATCTCTAGATGAAATCAATGCAAGAAACCAATGCAATTATGATTTGTAAATGAAGCTTAACTTCCAACACATTAAACATGCAGAAAATGACCAGGGACCGATACTCTATGCCCATTTATTTGTATAGATATTTTATATAGAAGATAACTTTAAATGAATACTGATCAGAAAAAGAAAGACTAAGCACTCGGATAAATGAACAGTGATCTACAATATACATACAACTCTTTTCTGGAAATAGGGCATATGAGTTTAAACTGTCAAAAACTTTATCAAGTCAAAAAATTTACTTCGAAAGTTCGCTTTACTAGTTGAAGCTGAGTCGACTAGAAAGTCAATGAATGTTTATCGTCTCAAATTTCATTAGTGAAGACAGACGAGCAGATCTCAAGCTCCACGATGCAAATGATTTGTGAGTTTTAACAAGGACAAAAAAACAGAGGAAATAGTAATCCACAATAAATTGGAAAGAAAAAAAATCACGGATCTTTCTTTGTGCTTTGCCAACTCCAAAGTATATTAGTAAACATATAAGAAATTAAATATGAATGAATGCATAAATCTGAAGAGCAAAGAGAATGGGGAAGAGGAGAGTTGGGATCTTTCCAAAGTTGAGATAGCAGGTTTAGATCATAACTGTCCTACGATGAGGCATTATTCATAATCACTTCCTTCCTAACATGTGAATACAGGTGTTAGTGTATGCAGTATAGGGGAAGCCAGGGGTATGACACCCAACCCAATTCACAACACAGCTTCTGCAGTAGAAAATGAACGAATATAGAAAGTTTTTATTTTTCAAGACGCATTTTCAAATCTAAGATACAACATCCTGAATTACCTTGCAATATCAGCATTTATTTTCAGCCCTGAAATTGCACTTTGAGCATATTGAAGCAACTCCTCTCGCTTTACCTAGACAGAGAGAAAAGGGGGAGGGGGTCATGTTAATCATAAAATTTCACTTGGAAATATGCAACCTATTAATCGAACTTCTTTATAGAACAAAAGGTATCCCTAACTTTATCCAAGCATATATTATATAGAAAAGCCAAATGTTATGCTGGATCATCTACTACTAACAAATAAATAACCATGAGGGTGTCTGCAGAATTAAACAAGAGCTCACTGTACCCTTATCATAATCATTTTAGAAAAGAAATCCAAGGAATAAGCAGCTATTTCCTGATGAGTAAAACCTGATAATTTAAGTAAAAGCCACACCCTTTCTACAAAAGGATGATAAGTTGTACAGAACACATAGACCAATAAAAAAAAAGGTAGAATAAGTAGTTTAAGATCTCTACAACTTTCAAAATGATTAGAAGGAATTTAAAATAAATCATCGATAAAGCCATCAGGCAGGCGAGATACCTCATAACCAAGATTAAGCCTATGAAAGGAAGATCACTTTCTTAGAAAGTTTAGCTGTCTGTAACTCTGTATCCTCTCTGATAAATAACGCAGGAGAGACAGAGGAACTTGGTTTCAAACTAATCATCCTCCCTTACCAAGGTAAATGCCTAAAATACTGATCTCCCTTGAATGAAGACAACTTTGGATGATTAAAAAGTAAACCAAAGGAACTTCATATTGATGAATACAATTTAAACCCATCATTTAAATGAATGGAGCAGATACTTGCAAGGAAAAAGATAGAAGTAGCAAAAGATACAGCTGTTAACTTGTAACTCTAGGATCAATGGGATGTAAAACATAAGTGCTCTATTTATTCCTTATCAGAAAATTTTCCATATTTTCATGATTGTGGCGCAGAACTTGATAAAAAAAAAGTCCTTCCTGAATCCAATTTAATACAGCAGATATTGATGAAATGAGTATGCAACTATTAACATAAAACAAACGAACATTTACAAGAGTATAATAAAGGCATGTTTATATATGGACTTGTACCAATACTTCATCCTCATAGCTGGTGAATGCTGTTGCCAAATCTTGTATGCTGCTCATCACTGCCTTATGTACTTCCTTCCCTCCTGCCAGACACAGCCTGTATATAAACCAAACCAAAAGGAAGGTTTACATGAAGTTCTATGCATTACACTAAAAGACAACGGTAATTTAAAGCACATTCTCTTCATTGTGACAACTTGACTCCACTCAACAAGCCATAGACCTAAACTAGATGCATTCAGCTTTTCTCCACATTAACAAAATGTGATTTCAAGCAACTACTTTAAAAAGACATAAATAGAAAATTACGAGAGTGGGAGGAATCACCCAAATATCTCCAAAAGCAATGAAACTTCTTCCTCATTCGGCACTTCAAGAATCTGAGTCATACAAAACAGTTAACCTGCGGTTAAACTCAATGGATCAGCAAATACAAAGCCTGGCTAAATATTTGTAAACTAAAATTTAAATTAAAACATTGACAAGTTCCAAAGGCATTAAATTTGTCCTTTTTCAATAGCAAATTAATAACACAATATACCCTGATCAACTTTTGTGTCAACCATCAATTATATGTCATGTTTATACAGCAGAAAACAACAATAGTGCTTACCATGGACAACGTAATACCTTCAAGAGCTTGACTATAAAGAAAAACATCTCGAAAATCCATCGTCCCAAGATCAGGATCCATATAATAAACCTGTGCAAAGTTATGTAGCAATCTTGAAAATAAGAAACCAATCACAACTTCACTAGAAAAAATTAGTAGATATTTTGTTCAAAAAATAAAATAAAAAGACACAATTCTGGCCATCAAACTTCTTTATCACCAAAACAGATAATGCAAAAAATCCATACTAATTACAACAGGAGTCTTATACAGCTACAACATGCCAATGGACAGACAAGATTTCTCCATGCAACAATTAAATTTAAAATTTGAAAAGAAAAGAAATGAAATGAATGGTAACTATATAGGAAGATGCTCACAATGGTAATTTTTTTAGGAGAATCCTTGAGGGAGTCATCAGCATGATGTTCATAATTAGGAGATGAAAAAAACATTCTTTCTCTATCAGTTTCTTTAAGAGCAACAAGCCATCTTCTCAATAACTGCACTCTCTCTTCACCTCTACATGACACAGATACATCCTCTAATCTTTTTGCTGTTAGCCTAAAACTTTGCAAACTCCTTGATGAAGCTCCCTACGTCATCCAAAATCAAATATTAATTATTACACATCCAATTCAATAAACATATATAAAGATCATCATTAGCATTACAATGCGGTCTTGGATTATTTTGGCTCCTTCAGAAACTGCATTTCCGGCGTGAAGGACGACGGAGTCTGCATAGCTACGGACGGTGCGTGTAATGTTAGTTTTTCCACCGACTTCTACCGCTCTGTTAACGGCGGTTCTTATCCACGACATTACTATTTACAACGTGATGGTGTTTTCGTTGCGTTTGGATTGGTGATGATGATAGTGTTATTGTAATTGGATTTGTAATTTGGGGTTAAGCAGCGAGGAAAATCAAGAGGAGGAGGAGGAGGAGGAGGAAGGAGTCAAGAAATTTTGCGCGTCTTTGGTTCGAGTCTTTTGCCTCCCCTTTCGGTTTGTTTTCTTTAATTTACTATATTGACCACTCCCCCAGACTTTGACTTTTATGTTTTAGTTTCGGTTAATGAAAAACTATTTCTAAACGTATAGATATAAAAATCAATTTAAATTAAATTTAAAATTTTTAAAAATCTAGCAGTTAAAATATGAAAGACTGAGTTTAATATAATTAAAAGTAATACGATATTTTTTATTTTCTTAAAAATTTTAGAAAGTATTTTCTGTCAAAAAAAAAACATTAACTAAGCCAAAATGTTTTTACTAAAATAAACACATTAAAGTTTAAAAATATATTTCTAAAATAACATTTTCCATTAAACAAATGGTACCCTACTTGGAAACTAAATTCTCTTTACGGAACACGATTTGACTTGTTCGTCACAGCATGCTGCATTAAATAATTTATATATTTATTTTGTGAAAACAATTTAAAGGGTATTATTGTGATAGTAACTGTATTTTTTATTTTAAAATATATTAAAATAGTATTTATTTAAAATTTATTTATATCATTAACACATCAAAATAATTTAAAAAAAAAATTGCCTCGTTGTTCCCGAGTCCATCTATCCTCCTTTATGAGGTCAAACAACAATGTTGTCCACGTTCCACTATAGCAGAGCAGAGAAACAAATAATGCAAGAGCCATTTCCGATTGCAACTCAAAAGGCAACCATGGAAAAACACCATCATCAAAATCACAAGAAGCTTTTATTAGCAAGGGGCTTTTTTCGAGTACCTCTTAACCTCCAATACAAGATGCATTGCTTACAAATCAGACACCAGCGCTGCGAAATGCAACACAACATTTCTAGCTAAAAAATGGAGCAAATGGAAGAATCTTGATCATATCAGTCCTTTTGTGGACATTTCAATCTACTTATCGTCTTGTTAGTCCAAGGGAACCCGTTTCTGCAAGGGCATAAACTAGAACTCAATCTCAGGCAATGGCACCTTCCAAAAATTCCATGAGTTGTAATCTTCCTGCAGATACAAGAGTCGAGGTCATTCAAGATTTTTGTGGATTACACCAGTATTTTGGGCATATAAACAGACGTTCGTCCTGTATCCTCCTGTCTGGACACTTTTTATTTCTTTTATTCTCACACTTTTCAAACAACACAATGTGTTCTAAAGTTCACAGGAGTATCGTACCTGCTCAGCTGACGATGTAGGGGGGAACATATCATTGACCAGAGTGTGCAAGGATGTGTAGGACTTCACATCGATGCGATGACTAATGGCCACCTCACCCTGCCAGTTTATGAGAGCTTATTAGCAATCAAAAAGAAAAGGAGGTAAATCCCAGATGGAAGACCACCAAAAAGGAATGTCAGTAACAAAAATCCAAACCTTTGGGTTTATAATAAATATTTTGCCCTTTGGGATCCCGATTTGCCTGTAACTAAACTCATCAGTATCTCTATTTCCGAAGCCCGCATAGAACGGGTTGTAATCAGAAGGAAAGAGACTTTTGATGTCCTACAAAACATGAAATTCAGAGCATGCTGTAAGTTTGGGATGAAAGGCAAATGCTTGCTTAAAGTATGCAAAGCAAGAACAAATTGTGGTTTTTCCCTTTTAAGATTACCTCTAGGCACGCAATCTTGAACTCATGAGGAGCTCTTCTTATGACTGATAATCATGCAAAGCAAGAACAAATTTCAGAGATGAGTCAGAGTATCATTTAAATGAGAAAAAGATGTGGAATATTAAGAACATGGAAGATGCAGACCAAGTCAAGCTGGCAGCCTGGATAAAAATTTAAAATCAAAAAGAAATTAAGAATTTTACACCAGAGGGTCAATGATGCAATTGAGAATGGACCAACAACTGTTGCATGGTCTCAAATGCTGGAGGCTCACCGGTGCAAGATTCATAAGACTCAAATTCCTGAAGTAACATAACAACTAAAATGTACAGTGTAGCCACATCTGAAAGTGAAGATACTTTATTGGTTGCAAAAATGGAAAAAAAAACATTTTATTTTTACTTTTCTTTTATCTTAGCTCTTCTTCTCTTCCACTTTGGAAAAACAAGATATGCAATGTTGTCCTTGATGTCCATTTGTAGCAGATTCGTGAACTTTAAAACCCATTTAGGTACACCTCACAAACATACACATATTTCAACATTTAGCCTTAGTAAATTCCATGATTTCCTCTTTAAGAATCTGAAATCATCAGTACCTGTATCATAAAATTAACTTGAAGACCAAGCAATTCCATATAGATTGGATAATTTTTAAAAAGACCTCACCTTCCCGGTACAATGAGGGAAACAATCCATCAGGAGAAATAACAACAGGTCCATTCGGTAGGGTTTTTCCATCCTGCAAGCAGAGTAAAAAGTCACTAATCAGTAAAATTTAGTGCAATACAGCAGCATCATAACTATAACCTCTGCAAAACCCAGTCTAAAGTAACAGAAGAGACAGACTGCACAACAGGGTAAAAACAGTGACCAGGAGCCACTGATATGATATCATCCATGAAACAATATTTGGTGGATGACACGTAAGAACTCAAGTATTCCACAATATCTGATGCAAACTCAAATCCCAAGGTCAACATATTCAAGCACATTCATTCCTCTGTCTCTGACTATTAGTAGCTTTTTCATCAAGAAAGTCACAGAACCTCCAACACCCAATGCTAAAATTAAGTAAACAAGCAAACAATAAACCCAAATAACATTTATACCTGCTTTACATTGAAAAGGAAACTTCTGGTTAGATATGCCTGAACAATTGCACGTGCACTCAGAAACAATAGCTGATATCCATTCTCCTGCACAAATGTGAAATGTGATATTTGATGTCCATTTACTGGAGAGAGAAAAACCTATTTTTTCATAAACATGCCAGTTGCAATTCAATGAAATAAAACATGGAACACGTCCAACCACCATTCCTACTGATAACATTTGTTGTGAAAAACAATGCAAGGTAACCGAAGAATCAACTGATTAAATTACTAAAACATAATTGGCTAGTATCTGTTGTCTGCATTAATTACTACTGTTCACTGTTACTGATTGAAGTAGCATGCCATATGCATGAAATATGTCCCTTTACAAAGTTATATTTAGAATGTCTGCCAGAAAAATAAACAAACAACAAAGAAATTCAATCTAACATAATAAGGATGGACTAAAGGAAGAGGGCTATAGGGGAAAGCAGATGTTATGCCTCCTTTTTGCTCTTAAAAAGGTTTGGCCCGAATAATTGATCCATTTAGCAGACCCATAGTAGTTTGAGATTGATGATCAGTTTTGTTCTTGACAAGAGATGATGACACGTAACGTGAATGTTCTTATACCACAATTAGAAATTGGTTTAGCCAAAACACTCTAGTCTATATTGAACTAAGGAAAGGCAGTTTTCTTCACTTTCAGAGGCTTGCAGCTAATATAATTGCACATTGGCAGAGCATTGAAGAATCATTATGCAAATAAATTCAGCGACCACAGGTTAGCAAGATCAAAAGGAAAACAATACCTTAATGGCACAAAAAAGTTTAGCAACTCCAGATTGTGTCCAATCCTTTCCAACCAGGGGCATGAATTGACCCAAAACATCAGACCTGGCAAGAATTATCAATTTAATACCCCAAAATCAAATATATGATTAAGTGAAAAACGTAAAGGAAATTTTTTTACAGTTGATCAGTTTGTACTTTAAAACCATTGCTAAGAATGCTTGTGGATGCTTTATTATAAAATTAATAGTGGAGGATGAGCTCTTTATTACCATGAGAAATAAAATTTTCCATTTTGCCCCTTTGCCCCAGAAGCTATTACCTAATCCATGCCATGTTAGCTAGAAATAAGACTAGACTTCATTCAGAAAGTGATAGAAGGGTTAGTAATTTAATTGCATTAAGATCTAGCACAGAGAGAAACATGTTCAAAATTGGCGAAGACCATGCCCAAACTCATTTCATTAAGTATCCACAATTCTGTCAATTTAGTGATACATGCAAAAACATGACGCCCACAAGAATCACTCAGCTGATGGTTACAGGTTTGACACATTACTAGTGAACTTAAGATTAGGATGAAGTGCAAAAGCCAAGACATGATAAAGGTAGTCCAAGGTATTCATTCTGAGTTTTTTAAAGGACATTTTATTTGAACTGATGATTGATATGTCTGAAGTGCAACATATAACCATTGATGGGTATCATGCTTCGATTAGATGAATGCCAAGACATGATAGTTATGTAGTCAAGGTATTTCTTGAAGTTTTGCTAAAGGAACATTATTATTTGTAACTTGATGATTGATATGTCTTGAAGTTGTGCCAAACATATAACCACATTGATGGGTATCATGCTTCAAGATTAATCTTAGGTGGTTGTTAAATGTGAATCGAGTCTTTTCATGGACTAATTTAACTCTTGAAATCAACTTCCTGTACCCAAAAGACAACCTAGAAAAGCCTAAGACCTCTACACCAAATGACTTTACCACAAATTCCAAATACCTCATATAAACCAAAGGCCATGTCATTTACCTGTCAACCATACTGGGTACAGTATTCCAAAGACATCTGGTAAAATAGACAACCACGCCAGATAAAATTATCCTTGAGAACTCTAGTATACCAGATGTTATTCCTTGCATTGTGGCCAACCTCCTTATCATTTGAGGGAGCTTTAATCGTTCCTTGTCTCTTGTGCTCAAGTGTGTGAGAGCTGTACCTAGCTTGTTTGTATACCAAAATTTGAATTACCTTGTTCTTACACCAATATTTGAATTGGATAGAATCTTCTCTTATTTTCCACCAAGGACAAACAAGATAAGCATTTCAAATTTCTTACTATGCTGCCAGCCTCATCTCATGGATGACATTTTTTATATCATCTTGCCTGAACCATGCAGTATACCAGACTTCCAAAATTAAAAAGCTCTTGTCCAGTTTTCTCTTACTCTAAACAGCTAACTAGCCACATTTTCCCATAAATAGATCTCCTTACACTTTTTATAAGATTATTGCAATCATTGGGTTATAATTCCTATTCGTACATAATCATATTCTTTCTACCTTGAGCTTACTCTTGATTATTCTCTTACACATTGATTGCACCTCCTGCCTCCTACCTCATGTAAAAAGAATTAGATTACACCTAAGACTAGAGAGCCTCTTTGTAATATATTCTTATGATTGTTGTTTTCATTCTATTACAATGAAACTTATTGTTAAAGTGTAAATGGTCCTATGACCACTTGGGTTTTGGTTGTGAGCTTGTTTAGGTTTTGGTCTATATATTTGGAAAAACCTGCCTATGGTTTGTCCTTGAGTCATGAAATGCATTTGGTTTCAATCTTCGTCCATTAAAAAGATTGGTTGGATTTGATCTTAAATCCGGTGTAAAAGGATTGGTTGTAAAGGTTTGAATCTTGAACCTGCAAAAGGATTCATTGGCCTAACCCATGAAATAGGACGCGAGTGATGGTGGAAGCCCAAGCTTACCGCTTGGGAAGTGGAGTAGTCAGTTAGTGCCGACCTACTATAAAATCCATGTGCAATCTCTATTCCCAATCCATTTATTTTTTTCACACTATTAATAACTTCTTGTTGTTGTGTTGATTGTGTATAGATAAACAAGTTGTTGCAGTGTGTGTTGGATTATTTGCTGACACATGTTAGTGTGCTTGAAAAGGTGGTTGTGTGGGGTGAGTCTTAGAACACCTACCCCCCTCCACTCCTAGGTGTCGGGCTTTCAGTTTTCACAGCCTCACTGAATTAAAGCAAGTTACAGCATCCAAAATTCCAGTTATGTAATTCAAGCTGGGGTGTCAGGAGTTACCTGGTAATTGTTCCATCCACATCTGAAATTACTATCCTTGCATTCCATTTCCATAAGTAGATATGACAATCAACCTGTTAAAATTGAATGTTACTTAGCAGCTCAAAATGGGTAGAGCATGAATTGCTAATTGCTATCATTTTTATAATGGAATATTTTATATGCTACATATGAACCAACCTGTTGTATACCCAGAACCCTGGTGGAGAAACTGAACGTTATCTTATTTTGACCCTCTTTCAAATTCAATGATGCTATCTGCTCACTAGTTGGAATATTTGTCCTTAAAAACTGTTTGTGAGGAGACTCGGAACCAGCACAGGATGCTGAAGTTGATTCAACATTTGAGTTTTGCACTCCAGATTCTGAATCAACAAATAACTCTTCACTTGATGAGTTACTGCTAGTCTTAACCCTTCTAAATGGAATAGGCCAAAGCCTCCATCTGCGGCTAGATGGTGTGGAAGTAATCCCAGCAGCATCATCCCTTTGCTCTAGTGTGTCATCCACTTCCACAGGAATTGCATCTTTGGGCTCAGCAGGTAAATCCAAACCAAATGCAGCCATTCCAAGCACAATAGGAGCAGCCTTTTCCCACGTGAAGTATTTCTCTCTGTATCTGATTATTAAATTTTCATTCCTGATAATTGATGTTGCAGAATTTTTAAATTCTTCAGCAGATATGCGATGTGCTACAAACACTTCAGCAGCAGCATCCATGCCCATACCTGCATGGAGTTCCTTTCCACAGAGGGAGATCTCAAACCCTACAAAGGTAAGGATGAAAGAAAAATGTAAAACAGAAGCTTCACACTCTACATAGACATAGCTCAGACTATAGTTACAGACTTCAAGATTCAGAATAGAACAATTAACTCTTACCTTTAATTGAACAAGTTTGCATCTCTTCAATGGAGATCGCTATTTGCGGTTTCACAGTCTCACTTTTACCAGACTCATCTTCAGGAACAGGTCCTTGCAGGCTATTATCCAACCCTTCACCTACTGTGGACATGTGATAAGACTCTTCACCTTTCTCACCTGAACTGATACCAATGCTAACAGAAGTACATGTGCTGTCAGCACCTATATGTTCTATCCTTGTAGCATTCTCTGCATCTTTGAGTTCAACCTGCAAGGTAGGTGATTCTTGAATGCCACTAGAATCAGAACTACAGCCATTATCAGTGAATTCAACACGATCTCCATTAATAGTTTGATCAACTGCTGGAGAACTACAAGAAGACTCCTCATGTGAATCTTTTTGCACCTCAAGTGAAGTATCTGTTTCCTCAGGATCAGCAATTCGACCCAGTTTGGCCAATTCCGGTAATGCCAAGCAGCTTTTGAAAACGTCTTCCCTATTTATCCTAACAGGTGTATCCGAATCACTTTGCACCAGAAGATCTCCTTCTGACCGAGGAATGTCCTGAATTTCTTGACTTTGACATAAAAGTTCCTTGTCACCTTCAGAAACTTCCAGTTGGCAAGCATTACCACCATTATTTACATTGTAAGCATTATCGGGTGCAAAATTAGACACAGATGCACTCAGTTTACTGATGTAATCAGCAGCCCATGCATCATCACCTGAATTAAACTCTCCAGTGTCATCGCCCAGGCCCAGATGGAACTGAGGGGTGCAGAATTGCATATTCTCGGTATTCTGTTCTGATTCCAATACAGGGGCTGTCAGGACATGACCATCCACACTCACCAAGATCACTTCTGAATCTGAACCTTGTGAAACAGCAGAATGCTCATCATCTATACCATTGTATATATCAGAAGCATACTCTGATAACTCAACTGAATCATCCATAGAGGCTTGCTCATCTTGAAAATCATAATACCTCCGGTCACCATCAGATTCCGCCCTTTGAAGTTGGGCTGCACCTGATGAATTATCTTCCACTCGCAACTGAATCACCCTAGAATCGGAAACACTATGCTCAAGCCTAGATATTCCAACAACATTACAATCACCAACACCACTAAAACCAACACAGACATCTTCATTTGACATTGCCATGCTATTAGAATCCTTTATAACCCCATTTGCCTCACTTTCTTTACCAGGCTCAACCTCCTTGATGAAATAAGCTTCACCAGAATTATCAAGATACATGTGAAAATTCGCTTCAATGTCATTGACATTTATGCGGACAATCTTCTCTGCTCCCTTAAGAACACCCTGAAATTTACCAAATCGAACATACCATGGGGTACTTCGAAATGTCCCATCCTGCTGTTGTACCACAATCACATCCACAGCCCCACCAAAAGGATGAAAAGGGATAACAAATGAGTACACACCTCGGGAAATTATACTGCCTACTTTCCCAACAACATTCATCTGGTCAGAGCCACTGATAACCTCAAGGATCACAATGTGCCAATAAATTCCCCTTCACTCCCTAATCTTCTTTATTCTCTTTTCAATTCAAGATTCCGATAAAATCGAATACAAATAATTCCCTCCAAGGAATGGAATGAAAATTTTTCTTTTATTATGCAGAATCTGCATTCAATTTAACAAATGTCAGGTAAATAAAGCCTCGACTAACAAGAACAAAAAAAAATCCCTTGAAAGGAGAATAAAACCCAATTTTCCATTTGGAATTTAGCTATAGAGAAAAGAAAAAAAAATGGCATAAAAACAACTCCGTCAACAAATGTGACAGCGAAAGAATCTTGAATAACTCTAAAGATTCCAAATTTCATCGATTTCTCACAGCCAAACGAAACATAAAATTCGATTCTCCCTCCAATTAAACAGATCAAATATAATTAAGAACTAAACTACAGCAGGCAATCAAAGAAGAAAGATAATAAAGCTAAAAGAAAATTCTTGAATTAAACTTACAGATTCAAAATTTGGAGGAAAAAAATCCGAGTCTCCTTGGAATCAATCAATCTCACAGCTCGAGAAAAAATGGAGCCAATTTGAGAGATTAGAAAATAATAACCTGTACCGCAGAAGTTTATTTAATTTTCGAATCTTTCTTCTTCTTTTTTCAATTTTTCTTTCGTGTTCAATGTTCTTTAACAGATAACATTCTTGGAGGCTTCGAAGTCTAGACTTGACTTGTCTATGGAGGATTTATATTTTCCTAAAAAAAAATGTGATAGCAAAATACAGTGTAAGTTAGATGAAATAACTCAGAAAAAAACGACATGTCCGGCCATTAAATAGGTAATCCTGATTTAAATTACGAGGACGGTCCCTTCGATGATGAGCTATAAAACGATGAGAGTGGGGCTATTTTCGGGAATGCCCGTTAACTTTAAGATTTATTTTGTTTTTCGAGTGAGCTATTATGGTAGGCAGGTAGATAGACATCCCTTGATTTGAATGATGCTGTTGCCGGACGACCGCCTCGTTGTTGTCGAAGTCAACAAATATTTATTACATCACTATCTTTTTGAAATTTCAAGATAAAGAGAATATATATATATATATATATATATATATAATTCTTGGGTTTTTGTATTAATTTTTTTGTTTTTGCCAGTATTTATATTTTGTCCATATTTATATATTTAGATTTTATTTTATTTTTTATCATTTTATTTTTTGTCAGGATTTTATTTTTATTACTTTCTGTTCTGAAATTTTAATTTATATTGGTTACACTGTATTTTATTTTTAAAAATTCATTTATTGTTTTTCTGTTTCAAGATTTTGATTTGTTGCAGTTTTGTCATTCAATTGAAATTAATTATATATATTGTTTTTTTATTTTAACACTTATTCTTTTAATTTTTTATTTAGTATTGATTCTTTTCTTTTCTATTTTTTTTATCTTTCTTGGACAATGTTTATTTTTTGTTCATATTCATTCATTTAAAAATTTGGATTTTATTTTGAATTTTTGTCATTATATTTTTATTGAGATTTTTTATTCAGTTCAATTCGAAATTTTAATTTATGTTCATGATCATTTTAAAATTAATATTGCTATATTTTTCTTTTTTGTTATCTATTATTTTTATCTAATTTTCATATTAAATTGATAGTGATTTATGACTTTATTGTTTGCACAATAATAGTGATTGTTTTAGTGATTTTTTATATTTTTTTTAAAAAATATTTTTTAATTATTTGAGTCAATTTAATAATTTTAACTGTTATAGTAATGATAATAACAATAATGTGGGGATGAATTTTTAATTTATATGTTTTTTTCTTTTTGGAGATAGAAAATTAACTACTTCTATTTTTATTTAATTAATATAGATTATTTCAAAATTTATATTTTATTTGTTGTGTTTAATTTAAATTGAATTATATAATAAATTAATTTTAATACAATGTATTCAATAATTCAAATATTGGAATCTTCTTGCTTTTTTTATATTAATAATTTTATACTGATTATTTCATTGAAATCTATTAAACAAAAAAAATTATATCCATTTAAAAAATGACAAATAATTAATATTTTTGTGATAAAAATATGATTCCAGCAGTGACGAGTAGCGGGTGCCATAGCTAGTATATATATAATCGTGGATTTGACATCTTTTCTAACCACATGAATTCTAGAAACTATCGGATATCTCGAAACTATACTCCTCTCGCTTCTAGAAAAGATTTTTAGGGTTTATGAGTAATTTTTATTTTTGTTAATATGAGAAAGAATATTATAACTTTGAAAAATAAATCTAGAATTTAAATTCAAAATCACATTCTTTTCTTATCTTTTTTTCTTTTCCTTGTATTTTTAATGTGATTTTTGAAAACTAAAATAAATCTTTATATTTATTACATATTTTTTTAGAGTCTGATCAACAAATTTTGATGAAACTCTATTTAAAACGTATATTAAAGTTAGGGCAAAACCTTATAAACAAAGGTTGAAGGTATATAGAACTCATCATGGAATGTACCTTATACAATAGGGTCTAATTTTTCTTTTTAGAAACTCTATTAAATTGTATTCCAAGAGGTTTTTATTGTAAATAAATCTCATTGTATTTTAAGATGATCTTGAAATAATCAACTTAAGTATTCATTATTTTGATCAAGTCAAAATATTTTGATACTCTTTCCAATTTGTTTTTCAATCTCATTAATGAATTGTTTGAACATTTCAAATGATTTAGACTCGTGGTTCATTTCATACAAATAACTATAAACTCAAATGGTCATGTATAATAAAATTATTATATCCACTTATAAATCTCATTGTATTTTAAGATGATCTTGAAATAATCAACTTAAGTATTCATTATCTTGATCGAGTCAAAATATTTTGATACTCTTTCCAATTTGTTTTTCAATCTCATTAATTAATTGTTTGAACATTTCAAATGATTTAGACTCGTGGTTCATTTCATACAAATAACTATAAATTCAAATGGTCATGTATAATAAAATTACTATATTCACTTACAAAACAAATTTTTATTGGTCCATATACATTTATTATATTAAATCTAACAATTCTTTTTACCTTTCACTATTTCCAATAAAAACGTTTTTGTTATCATTTTAATCAATAAACAATTTATCAAAGGTCTGATACTTATTATTGCATCTAGTTGTATCAAACAACTATTAAAGATACATATTAATTATATGGGTATCCATGTGCTTATTATTATTATTATTATTATTATTATTCAATTCAAGTGACATGGTAGCTAGCATGACACATATAGCCTAGCCATCGTCATTAGTATAACATTGATATTTAGTTTTTATTTTGTTATCGCATCAAAGATATGAGAAATCATATTTGTAAGAAAAATATAACATTCTTTCTTGTTTAAGAATAATTCTCATATTTTAGTACCAATCCAAGAAGTTTGGTTTAGTCAATTTATTTTCTAACAAATTAATAGTCTCAATATTAAATCAAGAAATCTTGCTTAGATCTTATAGTGGGAGATAGTCTTATTGTATTTATATGATCTTAAGTAACACAATAAATAAAAATAAATTAAATTATCAATCACATCTTTATGTAGCTCTTATATGAGTGAGGTGAGAACTTTTTGTTTTAATATATCATACATGTTTCACCTAACTACTACCTCTAATCTTATATGATCATAAGTAACTCATCCAAATCATCTAAGTTAGTTAAGTAAGACCTGATTATATAGCATTAAGCATATTTTATTAGCGATAGCCTTAAGTAGCTCAATAAGTTATCTATTAATAGAGCCATAAAATCAGAATACAAAAAAAATATGTTCTTACATGTACTAAATATATCAATCATATGTTTATTATCAATTTTAATTATGTCTCATTTCATAGCATAATTAATATATCATACATTACAATTATATGTTAATTGGATGATTATGGATATATTTCAAATAATTCTCTCAAGCTATAAAAAAAAAATTAAGGTGGTCAACACTTAGCTACAACAAATTTGTACAAGTTCTTTGTCTGCACCATGGTTGTATCCTTCCACTATTTTTTCTTGGATTAAAAACTAGTTTTTCTATTTAAATTCATATATTTTTAAATGAAATAACATTTACATAATTGAATACAAAAACCTCAATTTACATTCAATGGGAATTATATGAGAAAACAATTATAAAGTTATGAAAGAAAATGGAATTATATGAGAAAACAATTATAAAGTTATGAAAGAAAAATATATAAAAGGTAAACTATTGGACCTCATTTAAAAATACAATAATTCAACTATAATATTTTTTATATATATAATCATGCATAATATTATATTAATATGCATGGTAAATTATTTTGAGCTCCAATTCTAATTATTGGCTTTATGTCTAATTTTTTAAACAAAGTTTCTAGCATTAAAACAATATTAAATCAATCCAATCTCATAAGTACCCAAACTTAATAAGTTTTATTTAATATAAAAACATTTATTTCAAAACTTAATAATAAAAATAATCATATTATGAATCTTATCAATATCCAATTAAATAAAAATATTTTGGCTTAGAAAAACTATTTAATTTAGATAAAAAGTATTTTTCTAAACATTTTAATTAGATTCTAATCCTATTAGGATGTATCAAAACTCAAAAATTTTGAATTAGACATTTTAATTCAACCTTAATCTAATTAGATAAAAAAATATATAATTAATTTAATCTAATATTTTAATTGTAGAACATAAATCAATATTTGATACGTCAAGGGGGAAATCATAATTATGCTCCAATAATACCTTAAATGTAATTGTGTATTAGTTTCAAGGGGTAAAGTTGTAATTTTTCTTATGACATCTTTTTGTTATAGTAGTAGATCACAAGGCATAACTATCATGTTGCTCACAAGCACGCTTGGTGTAGCTTAGAAGTTGTTGCCTCTCCATCCTTTAGCAATCTTGCATATGTGTGTAGAACATATGAGTTATGCCAATGGGGAGCTAGCACCACTGTTTTTGTTTTTAATAAGATTTCAGCCACATTTGACATGATTAGTAACCAAATTTGTTTTTAAGAAAAAAAATGAGATTAAAATACCTTTAGAAAGAATAAAGCCTCACATTAATTGAATTCCCAAATTAATACTAATGCTTATTAAAACATACAATCAACAATCCTAATTGTCTAACCAAATTTTGATACCATTGTTGGGTTTCATAAAGCACATGTATGTATTGGAAATGATAAACTTAAATGTTTTTTTCAGAGAGTCATAATGATCCAGTTAAACAAATCTAAAGTTGTTTAAGATTTATGCAAATATTACCATATGAATATGTTCTTTTTGCTTTGAATATTTTCTTCAAAATCAGGTTATCATAAATCGCAAGTCATCCAAATATCTAACCTCTAATGGAAATCCATGAATCACCAATGAGAAATCTCTTAAACCTCTAAGGAGAGATTTTGTTATACCTTAGAGTGCTAACTCTTTTCTTTATGTTTTAGGTGTTTTTATATTATACTCTACTCACCTTCTCTTTTTTAGGATGTAAAAGACATATATTCCTACTTATAAATAAACCTTAAATCTCTATAAATGGTAAAATATAAATATTTTTAAAAATATTATCATATATATTATTTTAGGGTAATTTATAATTATAATCCCTTTGTATTAATTATATTTTTATCCTTAATTTATAAATTTATTTATTATGTAGTCACTCTTGATGGATCATCATATTTTTATTTCTAGACAATAAGTTTTATGTGTCTGGCCCATTAAGTTTCCTAAAAAGTTGGCCCAAATATAAATTATAATTCAAAATAATTTTAGTTTAAATAAATGAAATAACTTAATTTATTAATAATTCAATATGTGAGGAGAAATTTGACTAAAGAAGTATTAGGATAGAACTTCTAGGATGATTGTTGAGAATGTAGAAGCCTTTAAAAGTAATGGCCTACCAACTATCTCAAACCTTGTTAATTATAAACCTAATATTTTATCTCATCATTCAACTAATGAATCTTGTTCCTTACTTGTCTATAAAGTAAAGATCTATGGAAAAATTTGGGAGTTTTGTCTAGCAAGTTTAACTACTAAATCAATGACTTTATATTTGTAAACATCTTTATCCAAACACCAAACAGTTGAATAATAGCATATTATCCCCCATCAAATATTTTGGATATTAACCCCTTAGTATTTATTTATCCGAATACAGACAGTGAATAATAAATTCCAAAAAAAATATAAGATTTTTATATTTTTGAAATATTGGCCAATACCCTTTGGATTGTTACAAACATATTGTAAAATCTCAAAATGCAAGAAATGATTTTTCTTTGCGAAATCCATGCTAAAACACATTTCCCTTCAAACTCCAAGATTATATTCATTTTTTGAAAGAAAAAGAATTTTTAAAATATGCTAGTGTGTTGGCCATTGCAAATAAAACACATTTTTTTAGTTTTCACTTTATATTCTTTTTTTTAACAAAACAACATAAAAATTGAATAAAAACAAAACACAACACCCACACCCACACAATCTCCTTTTCATTTCTTTTTCATCACATTTTAAAAGTAAAATACAACTCACACATACATTTGTCTTTTTGCATTTTTTCCATTACATTTTAAAAATTATAAATAAATATACAATAAATTCAAATAAACACAAAAACACAAAGAAAATTACAAAAAGGAAATCAGGAACAGCTTCGGACACGATGGCAGAGGCGGCGAAGACGGTGGCGCGTCGACCCACTTGCCTCATCACTGGCGAGCACATGGAGCCCAGCAGAGGAGCAAGCCGGACAGGTGGGGCTGGATCTACCTCTTCTCTTAAAATCCTCGTCGAAGGTGGCCTCCACTGCGACCTACAAAAACAAACAAATACAAAACACAAACAACAACAAAAGAAACATCTTAAAATCAAGGGGGGTCCAACAGATTTGTCTCTTTTTATTTCCCCGACGGTAGCCTTTAATGGCGACCTGAAAAAGAGCAACAAACACAACACAAGCAAGCAACGTCTCAGTTTCCTCTTCTCTTTCCTTTAGGTCTGCATTTTCCTTTCTCGATTTGTTTTCTTCTTTATCTCCAAGTTGCTGGACACGGTGGAGGAGAGAAGGAGGCAGGGGCTGCGGGGCTGCAAAATTAATCGGTTATCCTCTTCTTCAAATCTTGGGTTTGTTCCCAGCTGCTTCTTCAGAGGGCTGGACTGGTAGCTGCGCCGCCGAGGAGAAGAGATGGAGACAGAGGAAATGGGAACGAAGTTCGCTGGAGAGAGTAGTTGTCTGTGCTGGAGCGAGGAGATAATGAGAAGAAGGGAAAACAAAAGCTGGGGGGTGATCGTGAGGCCATGATGGTACTGTCATGGCTGGAGAAAGAGATGAAACGGTGGCTAACGGGAAGGAGATGGAGGTCATGGGGCTGCTATGAAGAGGGTTGATGGCTGAGGAATAGAGAATCAGGGAGGATGGCTGGAGGAGTTGAGCAAGGAAAGGGGAAGAGAAATGAAGAGGGGTTGCGGCTGCTAAGATGAGGGTGGCGGCAGCAGCCCCTTAAAATTGAAAGAAAATTTTTGGTTATGGTTTTTTAGGGTTAGGGTTTTTATGAATGTATTTTTTTGGTCCCCTCAATTGTGGTTGATACCTCTCGATTTATAAAGGTTTTCAGAGGCAAAAATTCAAAATGAGCCCTCAGCTCGTGCGCTTATTTCAATTTGGTCATTGATTTCCAAATTGTGTGATTTGACCCTGCATTGACTGTTAAATTTTCAATTTATTCAATTTTGCCCCTGTAACAAGATATTTTTGGATTTTTGTCTGTTTTTTTCTTTTTCTTATGAAACCTAAAAATCAGTAGGTCAAAATTTGGGTAGCAGCAATATATTTGCAAGTAAAACCTAAAAAAATCATCCCTATCAGCCTATAGATTTAAGAATTTTAATATTTTAATCTTTGGAAGAGGACAAACAAATTGAATAACCATAATAACACTATGATCATTATGCCAAGTTTGTCTTGTGTCTGAATAACGGACTCTAACCATTTTCATTTATTAGAAATAATTGCTACAATCATCAAGGTGGTTATACCAAGTGAGATTACCTCTATATTTATCAATAGAGCTCACCATAACATTAAAATTAGCAATGGTGTAAACTAAATATCAATAACACATATCCTTAAATAATCCTACAGGTCCTGACACCATGAAGGAGTATGGAGTTTATAAACAAAAGTGATAACAAATGAGCATATAAAAACCAAACTAAAGACCTCACAAGTGATCCACTAATTAGATGAATGTAAGCGAACAATATTAAATACCATCAAGTCCCATCTAATTAGAATAAAATAGTTATAATTAACTAGGACATTAGAAATGAATTGTCTTAGTGAGGTATTTATAGCTGACTCAACCCCCTATATGGTTAAATTCAATCTTAGTCTCAAGAATGCCTATTAAGGTAAATATAGATAAATAAATATTTAAATAAATAAATAATTCCTCTAAGTCTTTGCTTTATATTTTGTAAAGCTATTATGACCTCTAATATTTAAGGTTTCTATATTATACAACAAAAGGAAAGGAAAAAAAACAAAAGGCTATAAACCTTTTTTCACTCTTTTTTGTTTGGTTTCATGACTAGAAGAACCAGATTTTCTTGTTTCACTTGCTTGAGGAAGTGTCTATGTAAAAACCAAATAAGCATTAAATCACTTGTTAATAATGTATGATAAGTTATTCTAGGTGAGAAATGGATGAAAATGGTCTAAAACACATAGTTAAGATAATATTTTTAGGAAGAACCCAATAAAGCATGTCATTGATGAAAATAAACCATAAATTATATAATTATCATGCATATGAAAAAGTTTCAAGGAAATGGATTAAAATTGGTTGAAATCATAAAAGTGTTATCAAGAATGCCTAAAATGTCAACCATTATCAAGCCTCTAAAGTTGGTTTTATTGGCTCCTAATTTTTTTTCATCTCAATAGTTCACTTTAATATATATAAACACATTTGAATGAAAAAAAAATTAAAAACAAATATCAAAACATTAAAAGCAAGCTTGAAGTAACAAATCCAAACAATAACATTATATGCATACTAATTTGATGTTTTTGAACAAGCCCATACATGCTAAGAATGAACATCCTTGTATTAACATACATAAATTAAGTAAGGACACAAACTAAGACAAATTGTATATATCAAAAACAAACTCAAAACAATAACTCTATATATCACAAACATGGAAAAAAAAACTTCAAAATAACAACATTAAATGCAAAACACAACAACAAAAAAGATGAACACAACATCAATTGTTTAAGCATTCAAAACCTCTCTAATATGCTTGTAAACATAGATGCGGAGCAAAATAAATAAATAAAACAACTGAAGTAGGCCATAAATGCCTACATTTAGGTTGGAGAAACACCTAAAATAACTATTTTCTTCTCTTTTTTTGGCAATTGATTCTCCTATATTTTACATCCATGAGGACATGTAGTTATAGGGATTTTTTAGGATAATAGGATGTTTTTAATTCATTTTTTAACTTTGATCTTGATGGATGTGTTTTATGCCCTTGATAGGAAACCCTTGAAGATTCTTTGAGTGTGAACAAATAAAAAGCTTAATGTTATTTACCTAGTGGTTTCACTACCAATGTTGACCAAGTGAACCATTTTCAAGGTATTGTTGGGGCAATTATGACATCATTGTCACCTGAAATTACCATATATTGGTAGAGAAGATGCACAACTTTCATCTAGATCCAATCTTATTCAATTTGAAAGTTTATAGCTATATATTCACGTGTTTGAAGTTGCTAATTTAATCAACCAAAACTTCCAAAATCAAAGACTGAACGACTTGTCATATAGACTCTCTTTTTCTTGTATGACTGACGCGTTGTCTAGGAAATATTAAGGTTGTTAATTTGGGATTTTAAAACTCTCAATCGATTCCCTATTCTTTTAATCTCTTCTGATTGCACTTCTAATTGCCTTTAAACTCTTAATTTCTTCAATTTCACCTTCATTGAACTCAATTGTCACCCCCTAAGTTGTTTGCCCTTTTCATTTTGGTAACTTGTTCTAAATTTATGCATTTTTACTATTAATTAACCAATAACCTTCTAATTTCTTTAATTTGGTCCTTGATTTTAGATTTCTTCAATCAAGTCCTTAATTTCTCATTAAACTTTAATGTTCATGCAATTAAACTCCTAATTTGACCAAGTTAACTGATAAAAATTGCATTCCAACCCTCAAACTTTAATTTCTTTCAATTAAAATCTAAATTGACCTCATAAATCAATTCTCTCATAATAGACGCTCAATATATAAAACAAACCTTGAAGATTTTAATTAAATCCTGAAATATCCTATTTTGAATTTTTCTCCTTGATTATATTTTTTTTAATCCTATCATTCTAGGTTATACCAAACCTTGAAGAGCCTGATATATTTGTTTTTCAACATTGTTTCGTACTTTATCTCCTTTTTATTTATTGTTTTGTTTATATGAGGCTCCAAAATAGATAATAACACTCATAATAAGGTTAAATTGGTATAAATAAGTAAGAATTTTGAAGGTAGTTTTGGTTAGGAACCCCTAAAGAGGTTCAAGCTAGAAGAAAAGTTTAAGGTGGGAAATGCTATATTAGAAATCTTGATGAAATAATAATGTTAATACAACCTAAATGGTTGTAAGATTAAAGGATTTCCATTACGTTGAAATATATATGAAATATATTAATTTTGATTTTAGGGATCATATTGGGAATTTAGAGAAACTAGAAAGTAATATGAAAATTGAACAATAGACATAAAAAATAAAAAGTAAGGAGAAATGAGGTGTTAAAATTAAAGAGAAATATCTAGGAAGAGATGCGGATAGGTTTGACCGGTTAGAAAAATTCCCTACGTGTAATATTTGTTTGGAATTATGTTTGGGATTATGTTTGTCATGATGATATAAACATTAATAATATGATAAAGTTAGTTTATACCTAAAAAATTAAAGGAAAATGAGTTTTTAAATTCTTGAATGCTAGAATCTATGGTAATTGAGTGTTATTATTAAAAAATAATCTTTTGGTGTATTATGCATGCAACTTGTATATTATAAGAATTGATTTAGGGGGTACAACACAAATTAGTTGCAATGGTGATGATTTTTGTTTGGTAAAAAAAGAAAAGAAAACTTTTCTAGTAGTGTAAATGGGCTAGCTATTTAGATACTGCTTTCTAGTAGTTTGATTTTATGTTTTGATCTTTTCTTTGAATTTTATGGGTGTAAATGGGTTAGCTATTTAGCTACTTCTTTCTGGTAGTTTGATTTTATGTTTTTATCTTTTCTTTAAATCTTATTTAAGAAACATGAGTGATTATTATATATAAAACAAAAACATAACATGTGTTTATGCATGAATATAACTTACATGATAGTAAGAACATGTGTATTTATGAGTAAAAGGTACTTAAATTGTTGAAGGAATATTGAAACGTAATTTCTTGATATTTAAATAGTGAAGTTAATGCTAGATTTTAGGTGATGTTGGGGAGACATCAATTGTGGGACCCTAAGAAAGTAGAACAAAACCAGTGAAGAAAAAGAGTGTTTTCTAAATCCTTTTAAACTTTTCAATTTTATATACAAGTTTTAATTCTTCAAATAACATATTAATGATGAATTTTATTTTGTGCGTAACGCATTGGTAAAAGAATGGTAAAATTTTATTGTGACATGTATCATGATGGTCATGTTACAATATGGTAGTTTGGCAAACAAGTGGGGTTGTAATTTTTTTCGTAAAAATCAGGGCATTACGCCCTACTAAATTAAACAAGGAACCGTAGACCCAATAAGATCATAGTACAACAAAATGTAAAGACCTGTTGGGGGGTTAGTTATAATATTTGCCCCTCGGTCTAACAAATCTCTAGTTAACCCAAAATTAGCCAACCAATCGGCCACACAATTGACCTCCCTGTAAACATGAACTATTACAACTTCCCAATCCCTGCCCAACATATTTTTAATTTTCATTATTAGATTATAATTTCTATCCCCATTAATGAGTCCAACTACCACCCTAGAATCCGATTCCAAAACCACTTTTCAAAACCCTTTATCCCATACCAGCTAAAGCCTGCTATAGATAGCCCATAGCTCCATAGTCACAGACGAACACAAACCAATATTTCTTGCAAATCCCCCTATCCAAGACCCTATATGGTCCCGAATAACTCCTCCAGCACCCGCCAATCCTGGGTTACCCTTACTGCATCCATCCACGTTGAGCTTGATCCATCCATCTGCTGGATACTTCCACCTATTTGTGTAACATCCTTACCGTCATGCATTCCACCTCAGCCACTCCTTTGTAACAATTGACTATCTTTACTCATTCTTTTTATCGCTAAAGTCGTCCCAAACCAATTTCCCCGATCCCCCAAAAAACTCTATTGCATCTCTCCTTCCAAATATACCATAGTGCCATGTCGAAAACCATTTTCCATTCTCCATACCGCATACATGTCTTCCTGGATGATAAGTTTGAAATCAACCATGCGTACCAATTTTGGTTGAAAAACAACTCTCTTTCCTCTATCCTAACGAAGACCTCCCAAATTTTTCATGCTTTCGGACAATCCCTTAAAACATGTATTACAGTTTCCACTTCTTTAACACAATCACCACAACATCTATTATTTGATATCCATCTTTGCCATCTCGCATCATTAGTCATAACCGCATTATGAGCTACAGTCTATAGAAACACTCTAATGTGTTCCATTCCTTTCCACTTCTCAATAATCTTCCATATAGGGTCTCTATTCATAGCCTCCCCTTCCTCTCGAACCATATAAGTTGTTCTAACTATAAACCTCCCATTTGAGGATTGATCCCATACCATTGAGTCAGTACTCTCAATTTGCCTAGGAGGAATAAACCCCACAATACCCATCAAAGCCTATACTGGAAGCAAATGAGCAAAAACATCCCATTTTCAATTCCCCTATTATCCACAATGCCCACCACTATATGGTTTATAGTATCCACCTGAGTTCTCGGAAGTACATTACTTATTAGAGGACCAGAGCTCTCCAACCATCTATCTTTCCAAAATAATACCTTTTTATCATCTCCTAAATTCCAGATGACATTCGGATGCACCACATCCCATTCCTGACATATGGATTTCCACAACACTAAGTCTCGTGAGTTTGCCACCGGCTGCCTTTCTCTCCTATTTGAGCTCATATACTTGTCTTTTAGGAATTTCACCCATAGACTAGTATCATGCATTATTCCCCAGACCAATTTCATTATAACTGCCTTATTCATCTTTTCCATATTCCTTAAGCCCATACCACCCTCCTCCTTGGGTTTACACATCATCTTCAAATTCACCCAATGGATCTTATCTTTACCTTCCTTGTGTCCCCAAATGAATCTCCTGCACAATTTCTCTATCTCCTTGCATGTCTACTTGGGGATAGTTGTGGCTTGCATAGGATACAACGGAATAGTGGCTAATACAGCTTTGCATAATGTGATCCTGCCTGCTAGAGACAAGTTGCTAGCTTTCCATCCAACTAACCTTTTCTGCATATTCTCCAATAAGTACCCATAAGTCTCCTTAGTAACTCGTTGATGAAGCAAAGGCACCCCCAAATATCTTCCCAAATCCTTAGTGACTTGAAACCCACTCCTCCTACTAATACATCTGCCAAGGAGGCTGACACATTCTTGGAGAAAAAGATTCTTGTCTTTTCCGCACTCACCTTATGGCCAATACTGAGCAAAACAAATCAAGATAATTCACGACTCTATCCAGTTGATCCATTCTTGCCTCTATAAATAAAAGCATGTCATGTGCAAAAAATAAGTGAGAAATCTTCAATCCATTCCTGCGCGCACTAAACGGCTTCCAACTATTATCCTCTACACCTTGATTTATAAGTTGCGTTAATCTTTCTAAACAAAGGACAAATATATATGGAGATAAAGGATCTCCTTGCCTGATACCTCTGCTAGGATTAAAAGTTTGAGTTGCACAACCATTCCACAAATCACTCAGAGTCGAAGATTCAATACATTGCATTATGACTCTTACTAGTTCCCCATACAGTCTAACAGCATATAGAGTATCTCTAATAAAACTCCAGCTTAGGTGATCATAAGCTTTTACAAGATCAACTTTTATTGTCATAAAACCTTTTCTACCTTTCATTGTACGCATGGAATGAATAATTTCCTGGGCAATGATGATATTATCTGTAATATACTTTCTAGGCACAAAACTACTCTGCACTTCACTAATCAGCTGTGGCATCAAATTTTTCAGCCTCCCCACTATCACCTTAGTAACTACCTTGAATATAACATTACACAGACCAATAGGTCTAAATTGGTGCAGATATTCAGGCATTTGAATTTTTGGAATCAGGACCAAATATGAATGGTTAATTCGAGACATATCCACATTACCTGCCAAAACCTCTCGAATATATCTGCATACAGACTGACCAATCACCTGCCACTGGGATTGATAAAAATTGGCTGGTATCCATCCGGACCTGGCACCTTGTAAGGTTTCATTCCGAACATAGTTGCCTTCACCTCTTCATCTATGACTGGATCTACCAATTGCTCCATGTAAATGGGATCAATTATAGGGAAATGACCTTCCAATCTTCTAGTATCCTATAAATCCCCATGATCCATTAGAAATAGTTTTTGATAAAACTTCTGATCCATATCCTTTAAACCGTCCTCCTGCCACACACATCCATTATGCTCATTCTTCAACGCCTTAATTTTATTTCTTTGTCTTCTAATAATGGTTTTCGTATGAAAATAGGAAGTATTCCTGTCACAAAACAAAATCCATTGACAACGGGACTTTTGATACTAATGAATCTCCTCCTGGTGAAGAATTTGTCGATATTCAGCTGATAGAGTCTCCTCTAACCTGTATAAATAAGGATTTCCTCTCCAAGTTATAACTTTCTGCACTCCTCATAGCCTGGCCAAAACCCTTCGTTTCCTCTGAAAAATGTCATCATAAACCACCTTATTCCATACTTTCAATTGAGATGCTAACCCCTCTAGAGCCGTTGGAACCTCTATTTTTCCCTCCTAGCTTCTTTTAACAAAATCTGCAAAATCGTTGTGCTGGATCCACACTGCCTCAAACCAGAATGGTCTTTCTACACCTCTAGCCCTTCCTCTCTGCTCTTCGAACTCTACCAGTATAGGGTGATGATCCGACCTAATCCGTGGAAGCACTAATACAGTTGCATCCTGATACATTTGTCTCCATTGAGTATTGCCAAAACACTTGTCCAGTCTTTCATACACCCTGTTGTAGCCCCTTCTAACTCCCCTTATCCATGTAAACCTCGACCCCTTACTGCCCAAGTCTATCAGTTGAAACTTTTGAACCCATCTACCAAACCTGGAGATTTGATGATTATCAGCAACCGCTCCCCCTACCTTTTTATGGCCAACAAAATTTCATTGAAATCCCCTATGACCATCCACGACCTTCTAATGTTTCCTGCGAGCTGAGTAATTCCATCAAAGCATTGCTTCTTCAATGTAGCATTAGGTTTTGCATACTCACTATAAATAACCAAGCATTTATACCCCCTTCATTTCACAATGTAGTGTATAAAATGTCTAGATGAATCAATAATCTTAATATTAATTCTTGACTGATTCCACAACAACCATATTCCTCCTGACATCCCTTGAGCTTCCACCCTAAAATAAGATTCAAATTTTAAATTTTCAACAATTCTATCTGCCCTTACCCCATTAACCCTAGGTTCCACCACTGCCAACACATTACAATGCCATAATCTTCGCAAATCATGCACAACCTCACAAAACCCACTATTTCCAACCCCTCTATAATTCCACAATAAGAAACTCATAAGATAATGATTAATAATTTTTTACCACTCAGCCCGAGCTCATCTTCAATAAGGGTTAGTCTCCTAGACCTCCCCCACTTCCATCCAATTGTCTCCCTTCGGTGTGCCTTGGCTTTTCCCTCTTTCATCTTCTGCACTCACCATTCTTTCGTCATCCATCCAAATGGTACCGTCTGAGGGGTCTTGTTCCAGGTTCCTTTCCTCCTCAATATGCACCATTACAGTGTCTTCCTTGTAATATGGTTGCAAAGACTCTAGGCGTGCGACATTACATGGTTTCTCAACCATATTTCGTGTAATTTGGCAAATTTTTGTGCTTAATCTGTAACCTTCCATCTTTTCCTTTCCTCTTTCCCCACCTGTAGGCACCCTCACATTTGAATGCTTTATGGGTTGCCTACTCCCATCCAATATTCCCAACTCTCCAGTCTTCGGCCCATCCTTCCTTGGACCCCTGCTCATATTATTGGTCCTACTCACATTTGTTTCTCTTGGGTCACTCACAACCCTAGATTTCTTATGGCCCACAAGCCAACCTCTCTCCCTATTAATCTCATTTTTTGCAGACCCTCCACCTTCTTCCCCTCTCTCGCTATTTTCACCTTCCTTAATGGTCTATACTCCTTTAATCATGTTGTCTTTTTTAGTAGCCATTAAAGCAGCATAACGGGTGAAAATGCTGACTTGGCTATCCTTGATTGCCTTAGATAAAACCCCTAGATTCTTGGTGTAATCAATGCTCTTTCCACCTGCCATGATCGGCTCCACCCCATTCCCTTTGTTCAGCCGGCGAGTTCTACGTTTAGCAATCATCCATGTGCCAAAAGACTCTAATATTTCTGGTCTGACGTGGGGAATATTAGGGACTCCAACCGATTCCATCTCCTTTGCTACCTCTTGATCGGTTTGGGGAGCATGCGGGCACAGTTCTTGTTTATGGCCATATTGTCCACATTGGAAACATATTAGATGCAATCCTTCATACATTATGCGTCTAATTCTTCTGCGTAATTTGAATTTTGCCAATAATGGCTTTGTGAGATCCACCTCCACACACAATCTTGCAAAATTCCCCCTTATTCCAACAGATATAGCTCGATCTACTTTTAGTGTTCTTCCAATCCTATCTCCTATCTTCCATAACACTGCAGTATCAAAATATTCCATAGCCAAGTCCGGCAACCTGACCCATACAACCACCCTGTCAATGGAGGCTTCAAAGGGATCAAAATTAGGGTGCCATGATCTGACTGTCAAATAATGGTCTGCCACCATCCATGGTCCTTCAAACAGCACATGTGCTCTATCCTCTGTATTAGCAAACTTTGCTAAATAAAAATCATTACCCAAGTCTGTTAAGGTGAAGTCCCCTCGCAGCCTCCACAAGTTTTTTCAGGCATTGGATGAGGAACATATATCCCACCCTTCGACCCATCAATTTTATTATGAGGGTCTATTGCCATGGTTTCCTAATCCTCTTCTTCTCCTCCATCGACAGTTTGATTACCGGGCAATCTTCCTCATCACAATCATCGTCATCATCTTCTGAAATGTATTCAGATTCATGCATGTTTTCATCCACTTCTGGTGCAACAAATGAGTTGCCCATAAGAGATCCAATATAGCTGTTACTCCCTTTGTTTCCACCTTTGACATCTGCATCTTCAATTTTTAACTTTCTTGCTTGATCTTGTTAACAGATCAACTTCATCTATTGTGATCTCCGATTCTTAGAGACAGAGCATTGCTTTTCTTTTTTAGAGCATAGATCATGCGGAGCTTGTCAAGTAGGGTTGTAATTGATATCTGATAATGGTTATGTTGAATCAAATGCTATATGAAGTTATCTAATGAGGGTTTTAGTTATAGACATGTATTAAAGATACAACTATGAAGTCAACCACACAAGTGCGACTAGAATTGTGATCCTTAGTTAACACTTTTTACAGTGTTATCCTAATTTTATGATCCATTTTAAGGATTTGATACCATAATCTAAGTTGAATAAAATAATATATTTTTTAAAATGTTATCCTTAAGCATTAAGCTAACTATAAATTCACCTTTATAATTTATTTTGATTTGTTTTCTATGAAGTTATTATAGTTTTATGATCAGAATATATATTTAATCTGAGTTGATCTAATATATAACTATTTTTTATTTTAGAAATACATTATCCAACCATATCAATATGTTTTTATAAATATATATATATATATATACATTAAAAACAAATTATAATTTCCTTGGAATGGGCCTTTCAGGAACTACTGTTGACAATTGGTCCTGACTCCTGACTGCCTGCGTGTATGAGGCTTCCTTGTGGATCCATTCAGGTCAACACGGTATACACGACGTTGAATACTCAAGCTCTCTTAACAGGCAATATCCCGTCTCAACCAACTGCCACCATTTAGCATCGAATCCACATCCCTGAGAAAACTGTCTTTCCTCCACCATCTTCACAGATCCACCATCAAATCAACAGCCACCTCTCAAAATGACTAAACCACCGCACCTCCTCCTCCCTCTCGTCCTCTTTGTCCTCCTCTCCCTCACCACCGCCGAGATCAAAACTCTATCAATCACCAGCGACTCACGCGCCATGATCCTCTTCGAAAAATTCGGCTTCACACCAACTGGACACGTGACAATCTCCGTGCACTCCGTTTCCGTTGCCTCTTCTGTTAACGCTCCAAATCCCGTCTCTTCACGCCTCGGTTTTTTCCTCCTTTCCGAAGAATCCCTCCTTCAAGTCATCCTCGAGATCCAGGAGAACCCTAACTTCTGCGTTCTCGATTCTCACTACATTCTTTCTCTCTTCACTTTCCGTGATCTCTCGCCGCCTCCGCTCTCGTCTTTTAACCAGTCTTATCCAGTCACTGCTCCGAATGAGTACTCACTCTTCTTCGCCAATTGTGCGCCGGAAACGCGAGTTTCCATGTCCGTAAAGACGGAGGTGTATAATCTAGACCGCGACGGGTCTAAGGATTATCTTTCTGCAGGTTTAACGCAGTTGCCTACGCTGTTCACTCTTTATTTCCTTGCTTATGCTGGATTTTTAGGGTTGTGGATTTATGTTTGTTATAACAATAAAAGATCCGTTCACCGGATCCATTTATTAATGAGTGGGTTGTTACTTATGAAGGCTCTTAACTTGATCTGTGCCGCTGAGGATAAACATTATGTGAAGGTTACTGGGACTCCACACGGTTGGGATGTGTTGTTTTACATTTTCCAGTTTATTCGTGTGGTTTTGTTGTTCACTGTTATAGTCTTGATTGGGACTGGTTGGTCATTTTTGAAGCCGTTTTTGCAAGAGAAGGAGAAGAAGGTGCTTATGGTTGTGATTCCACTTCAAGTTCTGGCTAATATAGCTTCCGTTGTGATTGGTGAAACCGGACCCTTTATTAAGGATTGGGTAACTTGGAATCAGGTGTTTCTGTTGATCGATATCATTTGTTGTTGCGCTATTATTTTCCCAATTGTGTGGTCGATTAGGTCGTTGAGAGAGAATTCGAAGACGGATGGGAAGGCTGCTAGGAATCTGGCGAAATTGCAGTTATTTAGACAGTTTTATATTGTGGTTATTGGGTACTTGTATTTCACAAGGATTGTGGTGTTTGCATTGAAGACGATTGCTGCTTACAAGTATCAGTGGGTGAGTAATGCTGCTGAGGAGACTGCTAGTTTGGTGTTTTATGTGGTGATATTTTATATGTTCAGGCCTGTGGAGAAGAATGAGTACTTTGTTCTTGACGAGGAGGATGAGGAAGCTGCAGAGTTGGCTTTGAGGGATGAAGAATTTGAGCTTTGAAATGGATAGGAAGTGGTGGGTGATTTCACTGCTGCAAATGCAATGTTTTGCTGGTGCTTACTGGACGTGCTGATAAATTTTTGGGACAGGTCTGACACTGCAGCTACTACTCGTATATTATCTCTTTAGGTCTTCTCAATTTCGTTTCCTGCTATAGAAACACATTTGATATTTACTTAGTGTCTTTACTTTTGGTTAATGAATTTTCCTTGTTGTAAGTTGATAATTACCTGCGCACTTTGTATGTTGTCTTAAAATGAAATGCCATGCATTCTGTTATTAATGAACTTGATGATGCCTTTGTTCTAAATGAACTGTACAATGTTTATGTTTGCTTTTCACAACACAAGGACGATTGCACTGAAACCACATGTTTATTTTCTTATAGTTTTTTGTTTTCCCATAGTAGTTGCACGTTGCTGGCATGTATTTTCCAATGGTATGATATTGTTAGCATTGTGAATTTTGTTACTATTTCTGTATGAAAACTTACCGATACGTGAATCAGGTTCATTATAACATTATCCTTCAAAAAATGGAAAGAAGTTGGCATGTCTTTGAAACTGGAAAATAAGATGAATGTTCTATAAAACCCTTAAGCACTCATGTTTGATTGAATCAGGGTATTCCTGCTCACAGAAGAAATGTGTATGATATGAGTTTTCTTGAAATAAGATTATTATTTACATGTATCTGTGCTTGCAATCTGGTAATCTGCTCCCTGTCAATCTGAAAGAAGCAAATCATAGCAATGATCATTGCAAAGTTAAAACTGCTAGCTAGCTATTTGATTTTGTTGGCAATATCTTTGATGTGTTCAAGGAGTTATCTATCTGGTGTTTTGAAGAGTTGTTTATTGATGTGTATTATTATGGAGCCAAGCCTATGTACATTATTAGAAGTCTTTACTACAGGAGAAGTCCTATTCCTGCCTATATAGTTACTTATGGCGCTGAAAAACCAAAGAAAAAAGAATGCTTCATCACAACTCTCCAAGTTTCATTTCTTCTACTCAAAAAGCAATCTCATTACAAATTTGCTTTCCCAGCTGTTATTAGCTGCCTGAGGCAACTAGGCTGAATGCATAACCTGTCCGAGAATGCATCTTCCTTAGTTCTTAATGGTTAGGATGCCATGATTTTAAGTTTTCCCAATGTCAATTCCCAAGCCTGCTTGTATGCCAAACCATAAGGATTTGGGTATCGTGTTGCTCACACGGCTCTAGCGCCAGGCATGCATACATAAACTTTTGACTTGCTATGGGATGGGGCTTTCATGTCTGGTTGTCTAGCAGGCTGTGACACACAGATAGCCATTGGATTGATGATTTGCTGTCACCAAGAAATGTCCAGAGTAGATGGTAAGAAATAATAATAAAACGCTACAGAGGTAGATAGTGAAATGCATTATGCATGGCCTAGCTTGTCTATTGTCTATTTTGATACATTTTAGAGTAGTTCTTTCTTCTTCTTGAAAACATATTGAAATAATATATTTTTTATTTTTTAAAATTTATATATGATATTAGTTTGGATTCCAAATTAGATAGGATTACCAGAGGCTAAAACCTAGTCGTTAGACTAGTTAAGAATTAAGATAGATGCGCTCGGACACCTATATTTCACAAAAAAACAAAATGTTGTGATATGCTTAACACGTGCCATGGACTGTGGTTTCTAGAATCTAGATTGATCTTTAGCTGAATGACTCTTTTCTCCTGTTCCTATAACGAATGAGTGTTGATTGGGTGTCACGTTCTGTCAAATGGCACATTCGGAAGGTGTAAAATAGCAAATTGCATAACATAAGAAGGCCCCGTAGACAGAAGTGCCCGAAAGCCCCCTTGCTTTCTCCCATTAAACCGGGTAAGAATTGATTTAATATAACGTGGGTTTAAATGCAACCCACACAAAACTCGGTTTGCTTACAGTTGGTTTTTCAAGACAGTAATGATTTAACTTGTTGTTCTTAAATAATTAGATAATAACAGTCTGGATCAACTTAGTCAATTAGCTAAATTCACAACTTGGGTCCATAATTGAATTTAATAACTTAATGTTATTTTTGAGTCTATTTTTTATTTAATAATACAATAATAAAAACATAGATGCATAAGAAAGCCAAATAAAGATTTAAGGGAAAATACCCATCATGGAGGGTTATAAAAAAAATAATTAAGGTCAAAACAAAATTAATTCATTCGAAAACAAAATAAGAATTGAATGGCATTTAATAAGAGATTTTCACATATTTACTATATATTTAAGGTCAAAACAGAACAGAAACATGAATCTGGATGGCCGAATGCACATTGCCCTTTCAAAAGAAAGCCAATAACGTGGGCTTGTAAAGCTAAGCTCTCCACTTGAAAAGCCAATAACGTGGGCTTGTAAAGCTAAGCTCTCCACTTGAAAATCTTTTTAAATCCTTTTCTTTTCCTTGATGTCATCTTCCTATAATCGTGTTCTAGTTTTTGCTAGTTAATTGCATCCACTATGCTGTGGATTGTTCAAATATTTTTTATAATTGTTAGGATTAAAATAATTAATATATTTTGCTTGTTAAAAAATAAAATATAACATTTATATATGCAAGGTTTGATATAATGAAATACATCAACATATCTTATTATAACAACAATAACATCAAAAGCTTAACATCTAAAAATATCATGATTATAATTTTTTTGGATAAGACGAAGCTAACCACGGGTATTCAGGCTGTTGGGCCTGACTAATCCCAGGGGTGCACAAGGCCTCGGTAAGCATGTTTCCCACAAGTGCACCACGGTTAAGTCAAGGGCTTCGCCCAAGTCCGACGACCCCAAAAAATTGTTTGCACCTGAGCGGATTCGAACCTAAGACCTCATGGGGAGCACACCCACGAGCCCTAGTCCTCCACCGCCAGGCCAACCCCCTGGAGTTATCATGATTATAATTGCTAAAACAATAAAGATTATTAAATTATTCCGAGTAGAAAAAAACTCAAAAACATTAATAAAAGAAGAAGCAAGAAAAAAAACTAAAATTATTATTATAATTATTATTGTTATTGCGTGAATAATGGGAAAATAAATTCAATAAAATAATAAAAAAGCCAAAAAAATAACAAAAGAGCAAACAAAATAAAAATAAAAATTATTAGCTATAAAAATCATTTGACGTGAAAATAAATAAATAAAAAACTAATAAAAACCAAAAGAAAAAACAAAGGAAAAAAAATAAGAAATATCAATTTTCAAATGATCATAAACACAAACTAAAATTTTAAAACAATTGTTTTGAAAAAAATGTCATATCAACAAAAGAGAAAATAATAAAAATTAAAAACTAAAACTAAAGACACACATATATAAACATGGACAAAAATAGGAATTATAAAATTAAAGGAATTAAAATAAAAACTCAAAAGTATAAGGGCCGAAAACAAAACCAATTATATTATCAATTTCAATCAAATGAAAAAATTGAATAAAGTATAACATCTATACATGCAAGATAATGAAACACATCAACACACTCTATTATAATAACAGGAACATCGAAGTCTTAACATCTAAAAATATCATTATTATTACTGTTAAAACAATAAAAATTATTAAATTATCCCCACGAAAAAAAATTAAAAACTTTAAAAAAAGAGGAAGCAAGAAAAAAAAACTAAAATTACTATTCTTATTGCATTAATAATGGGGAAAAATTCAATCAAAGAAAAAAAAGGACAATAACTTTAACAAACAAAAAATGAAAATAATAATAATCTGAAGTCAAAATAAATAAATAAAAACAATAAAGATCAATCAAAAGAAAGAAAAATGAAAAAAATAAAAATATGAAAAATAAAAAAAGCAAACAAAATATGAAAATATAATAAAATTATACGCAAAACCAATACATAGTAGGCGTGCTGGCAGGGGTCGAACCCTCCCCATCTGCTTAGAAAACAGGCTCCTTTCCACTAAGCTACAGGCATTTCATCCATGTGTACTCCGCAAAATTAAATCAATATCATAAAATAGACGAACCAACACTGCATAAGGCAAGTACAAAAGACTTACACGCACGTGTGCGTGCTCTGTCGGTTCTAAGCTAACTTAAATCTCTCAAGGACCATCCATAAAAACATGTTTTCATTTTCATTTCAAAAACTTTAATCCGAACTCTCTAACCCAGCTTCACCTCCTCCAGCTACTTCGAATCTGGCTTCACCTCCTCCAGCTACTCCGAATTTGGCTCCACCTCCTTGTACTACTCCTGATTTGGCTCCACATCCAGTGAAACCTCTAGTAATAACTCCAAATCAGGCTCCAGTTTCTGCCCGACCCCAAATCCAGCTTCAATTCTTGATTCCACTCCATCTTCGACCTCAACTGCCTCTACTATTACCCTTACGTCTCATGTTTATGAAAATATCTCCTTATCAAAGAAAGTAGTCGAAAAAGGTGAAACCTTTTACAAGCTTGCATTTTGTTCAAAGTCTAGGTTTTGATTATTTATTTTTTTGGACTATTTGAATGAGTTTCTGATTGAGATTTTATTTTGCGTGGAATACAAAGTTTGTATCTTGAAGCTTTCTCCCTCAACCCCCATTTTTCTTACGAAACAAACAGAAAAAGAAATTGAGTTGAATAAACTTAAAAAAAATCACAAAAACCGGGACCAAACCGCCGAACCAAACCGAACAGAGTTAAAAAAATGAACAAAACCAAAATCACTATTATAATCCACAATAAAAACACTCACAATGCACAATGAATATCTGATCTCTTTTAGTAGATGAAGCTTTCTCCCCCAACCCCCATTTTTCTTACAAAACAAACAGAAAAAGAAATTTAGTTGAATAAACTTAAAAAAATCATAAAAACTGGGACCAAACCGAACCGAGTTAAAAAAACGAACCAACCCAAAATCACTATTACAATCCACAATAATAACACTCACAATGCACAGTGAATATGTGATCTCTTTTATAGGTGTTATAATAATATATCATATTAAGTCTCATCTAAGACGGACGAAAAGATGCGTCTCGAATATTTAAACATAAAAAGCTTATTTTTAGATTTCTTTTTACATATAAAAATAATAATAGAAGGACCCTATAAATCTTAATAAATCTATATCTAACATAAAAAAATTTATCTAATTAATTACAAAATAAAAAATCATCCTAAAACATAAAACATTATGAGCCTCAATCTTTTTTCCTAATAAAATAAAACATTAAAACAATCGCACAAAATTCCTATAGTCAATCGTAAATCAAGAATAACGAGGTGACTTGCCCGCGCGCAACACTGAGCTTTTTTCTATTTAGAAAACTGATTAATTTTTTTATGTGTTGTAATTGGTTATCTTAATATTTAATTGGTAAATTTGTAATTGATAAAATCTGATAGAAATGAGTTTTTTTCCTCCTAAAAAGAACATTGTAATCGAAACGTAGTGGAAGTGGTTCGTGTATTTTTTAATTGTAGATATTGGGCAAATTTGTCTACCTATTATATTTATGTCATATTAGATCTGAAATATTATTCATAAAAAAGTTGTGAAAATTATTTTTTAACTATATATATATATATTAAGACGTTAATATTAAATAAATATAAAAATATATAATTAGTCTCACCTATTTATAAGAAGAAAAAACTTACAAATAATCATTATCATAATTTTGAATGTTTTGTCTATAATAGTTAGAAATTTCAACACCTAACAATGTTAACAAAAACAATAAATGAAAAAACAAAATAAATATTATTAGATTTTAAAAAATTATCTGACTTGAAAATAAATCAAAATAAAAAAAGAAAAAAAATAATAAATATCTACCAAAAAAAATAAAATTAGTGACTTGATATGACAATTATCATATTATAGATTAGAAGGAGGTAAACCAATTTACACTCCTTTGTCTATGATAGAATCACGTAGTCTACATGATGACAATGCTATTACTTATTCCTCTATTTACAAAAGTGTTATGGGTGCCTTGTAGTATCTTAATTCATGCATAAATCATCTCGTACTCACTGGTCTGCAGTTAAAGACTACTTTGCTACCTCAAAGGAGCTTTATATAATGGACTACATTAGCTTTTCAAAAGTGTTTATCATGCCGAAATACATCAAAATGATTATAAAAACATATTTATTTAAAATAAAAAAATATTTTTTTTTCAAATTTCAGCCAAAAATCGATGGAATCACAATACCAAACGGGCACTCTTTGATGCTATTCATCGATGGTTGTCGTTGTTAGTTCGTGTACCATGGAAGTCACATTAATTTTATTTAGAAATATAAATATACTTATAATTAATAAAGGTTTTTTCTTTATCTTTGATTAATAAAGTTAATGTTTTTTTAATCAATCTAAAATGCAGATAAAATTCTTGGAACAAAAATATTTTGTAAGACAAATTACAAAGTGATTATAATTATGAAATTCTCATTGCATATTAGATATCAATTTAAGTTGTGAGACTAATTATTATCAAATTCTTTTTTTTTTGTATAAAAAATATTATTCTTACAAGTTACGGTGTGAGGAAGCAACGTGCATTTGCTCGTCTCTGTAACGAGGAAGAGTAGCTAGTGTCGTGCATCAGCAGCCATAATTTCTGAATTTAGGTGGCTCTCCTCTCTTTTTAACGCAGCAGCCATAATTTCTGAATTTACTCTTATTTTCTATGACAATACTGACCCAGTTGATTTTATTTCTAGTTTAAGACAGCAAAATCACAGGACAGTAATCACGACAATAGCAACAGATAATTGACTGTAGTTACAGCTGAAGCTTCGACATTCTCATCAAGATCACTAGGAATCTCAGCGGTAATACCATGATTACACAGCCTACAACTCCAGCAAGATCACAGACAATTCCAGCAATTACACGGGTTGCAGTCACAGATCCGAGTAAAGATATTGTCCCGGCAGGTTCTAGCACTTGATAAGCTTATTATCCTCCAAATTAATCACATCATATCGTATCTGTAATGCCAAGTGTAAATCATATCATCGTGTCATGGATAGCACTTTTGTATATATCCTGGTGGTAATGGATGCGACCTTACGTGACCATGCCGGAACTGAGATGCCTAGTGGTGTTTTTATCATTAAATCACACAAGCACAAGACGGAACTCGATCGGCACGGTGAGCTTTATGGCTTGGCGCACCGAATTCGAAAGCATGATTCTGAATTATGGCCTTTTGGCTAGGGGGTTGAGATCACTGATGAGGAGATGGAAAAAAGAAAAGCATGATTTTATAAAATTGCAGTAATGATAGCTGATAATTAAGAAAGCCACTGTTTCTTCTCTTAATTTTATGGAATGAAGTAGCATGACATCATTATCTTTGTTTGGGACATGCTAGCTTCTTCATCAATTAAGGTGTGATTGTTTGGACACTCATCAAAGTTGTCAAGAAGGTAAAATTAACACAACTATTTTTTAATTGATGCTAATTAATAGTCTTAATAATCCACTCAACCTAGTTCGTGTGTAAATTTCCAGTCCATCCACTGAAGATCAACTTCGATACCTGGTTTGTTTCAGGGGAGAAATTAATGTTGTTTTTCTGTAAGAACCAGAGCCTCTGTCGATGGCAGGCTTCATTAAATTAATCAAGGACGAATTGGGTGCTGAGAATTGATGATGAGGCTGCTGGTTAAGCTCCCTAATCTTGCTGGAAGTATCTGAAATTGCTGATTACTAGAGGGACATTTTCTGATGGCCTAAACTCATGATGAGGCCCATGGAAAGCACGCATGTATGGGAAGCATACTGATGAGCCCCGTAGAACCCAAGTTTCAGCAAAGCTAATGCTGTGTTTGGTGGATGCTATCATTGTTCTTATTCCATCTTTTTCCAAGCCTGGACTTGTGTCCAAGGCTGCTTCTTATCTTTTATAATCAATGCATTAAACCATTAAACATTCCTGGTAAGAAACTGTTGACAGATCAAATGTGGCTTTTTTTTTTCTTTTTTTTTCCTCCACCCACAGGAGATACATGGTTTCCATAATGACATGACCCCATTATTATCGAGCACGCTTTCTTGGTAGGTCTAGCAAGGACCAGTGGGAAAGTCCTGAAGAACAGCGGTAGATATACAGTAGCTTGTATCAGAATCAAGACTGTTTGATGGAAAGTTTTTGCCGCAACATTAGGCTTTTCCTCCAGTTATACTTGTAGACAGGCATTTTTTTGACCCGAACGGAACATTACAGTCCCTTTCACTGTAGGTTCACAGATAACTACTTTGCTAATTAATTGGAAAGTGAAAATGGAATCCGAGGCCAATCAGCACATACTATTTCAAATTCAAATCGTAAGTCGATAAGAAATGTAAATGTTTAATGTACATATTAAGCTTAATATTAAGCACAGACTAAGCTTAGTCCATGGAAATCCATCTCCAAATGGGCAGTTTTTTAATCAATAAACATTTACATGGCTCTTTTAATAATCTATTTGTATTAGAAAAAAAAAACTGCCCATTTGGAGATGGATTTCCATGGACTAAGCTTAATATTCAAAAATCAATCTTTGTCTAAGCTTAGACATAGAATCCATCTCCAAATGGGCAGTTTTTTTGTTTATATAAATAGATTATTAAAAGAGCTATGTGACTGCGCGCTTGACCACCCAGAGGAACTGGAGAAGTCAAAATCAAGAATCCAAGAGTTGAGGTTGAGAGAGAGGAAAGGAATGGATGAAGAACAAGATACGAAAACCACATTATCATTTCTCATCACCATTACTGAAAATCTAGACAAATATATTGTTTCTAACCAAAACAAGCACATGATTTCTGCCACATTTAATTTCCCACTCAACACCGATCCCTTCAGCAAATTCATAGCAGTATTACAATAGAACAAACATCATCACCTTAAACATAAATAAGAAGAAAAAAGAAAACAGACGAAAGTGATTATTGGCCATGGACCTTGACTAATCATTTTGATCCACAACATCTACTGTAGCAGTACAGGACAGCAACCTGTGAAAGATCCTAAACAAGGCACTGCAAGATACTTCCTTGACTTTCCTAAACACCAAACACTTCCTTTTACGACCGCCCTTAATCTGATCTATTCTCTTCTTTCCATGATTTGTCACCTTCTCCTTCACTCTTCCCAAGCACTTCTTTGTCTTCTCCGGCATACTCTCTTTTCTTGAAAACGTGTAGCTCCTCAGATACAACTGCCTGCAGGAGATGCTGTCCACCACTCTTGGGTGGCCATGCAAACCATGGCCAGCTACACGGCGGACGGATTTTATGAACTCAGCATCAGATTCTGACCACTTGTAGAGGTTCACGTAATTGGCTCGGACAGGCACCCGAGGGTCACGTGTATCATTCACACAGTTTGACATGCAAACTGAGCTCATTTTATTCGCGGGTTTGCTGTTGTGATATCAGAGCTGGTTAGAGTTTTGTTCTTGATTTTGGACTATATATTGTTACAGCTTACAACGCTTAGATTGCAAGAAAAGACATGTGGAGGAGCGAGAGAGGGAGAGAGGGAGGGAGGTGGTGAATTGCTAATGGGAAATGGTTAGAGAGGGAAAGTAGAAATTTTTATCAGGTTATGATTTAGCATCCATCATAAGTGGTAATGAATGTGTTCTAGGGTAATTTGTTTTCTTGTGTGTAGGGCAAGAAAGTCTACAAAGTTAATTAATTTCAATGACACTAACACCCCTGCAAAAAGTGATTTATGTGGTGAAATTCGAAGGCTTTAATGGGGTAATCACATAACTCAAATGTGGCTGCCTACATTTACAGGCATCGAGTATCACGTTGTGTTGTGTGAAACCTTTTTTGTAATGTACGTGATTGTAATTCATTTTATTTTTAAAAATATTTTTTATATAAAAATATATAAAAATAATTTATATTATTTTTTAAAAATTATATTTGATATCAACAAATAAAAATAATCTAAAAATACAAAAAGATAATTTAAAATAATAATAAAAATTTTAAATTTTACAAAAACACTTTTAAAATAAATTGTCAAAAAAGAACTTTATATAAAAAAAAGGGTTGTGACATTTACCCAGGGTCTGGGAGGTGAAAACTAATTTTATATTAGCTTGCTTTGTAAATTGTAACTCGCAGGCCGACCCTTTTGTCCTTGTTTTACAAGACAAGGTAAAGAACAAAGGGTTAATGCTCGAGGTTATAAAATTTTACTTGTGAACAAGTGTGGGATTTTCTTTTTCCTGAACGAAAGCTTTTGTGTTTTCAATGGCCTGAACAAAAAGTTTAATTACCTCTACATCCTTGGTAAAATGACACCCAAGTCCCCGAACTTCCTAAGCTTATAGATTGGACATTAGGGACTACTATAGAGAGTATGGAGTAAAATTTTAAATGAAAGATGAAGATACTAAAACTTCCCAAGTCCCCCAGTTTTATCGAATATTATATATGCATGGGCTTTCTTTTAATTATTAATAAAACTCTTAGTGTAGGTGATTATAAAAAAAATTAAGGAACGCCTTTTTTTCTCTCATATAAAACTTTTATATATTTTTTTTAGAAAATATGAGTTGACTAGTCTACGTGTTGCGCTAGGCTTTTTTGATGTAGCAAACTGATTAATTCTTCGGACTGCAAAGAATTATTTAGTTGGTAGATAGCAAATTGTAATCGTTAAATTCTGTTGTATTTTTTTATCTGTATTGAATTAGTTGGTTGTTGTTATCAGTTTAAGTGCTCAGATAATAATTTAGTTGACAACTCTCAAAATTATAGTCGATAAAATCTATTAAAGATGAGTGGATTGTATTTTATAGCCAATTCAATAATGGGTGAACTTGCTTAAATATTTTATCGATTTATGTAATTTACATATTAAAAACTATAATTTATTAATTATTAGGCGTGTTTTAATTGTTCTGACAATTATTTAGTTGGTGGATGTAAACTTGCAATTAATAAAATGAATAAAAGATGAATTATTTTTTTCTTGTATCGAACTTGTTGATGATTGAGTTTATTTTAACGGTAAAGAACGATTTAACCAGTAGATAGCAAACTTGCAACCGCTAAACTCTATCAGAGATGGATTATTCCTGGTTGATTGCTATTTTGTGTTGATTTATTTTATTCATAGATTGCAAAACTGCAATTGATTGATTGTTTGGTGTGTCTTAATTGTTTTGACAATTATATAATCGGTTGATAAAAAAAATCAATTAGAGATGAATTACTTTAGTCAATTGGGCATTCGTTGGCGGTTGGGTGTTTCATAATGGTTCGGCTTATTATTCTCTTTTTTCTTTTTTATTTATTCTTCAAGTTAAATATTTTTTTTAAATCTAATAATATTTATTTATGTTTTTTCGTTTATTTTATTTTTTATTTTTTTCAAATATTATTAGGTGTTGAAATTTCTAATTATTGTAGATAAAGCATTCAGAATAATGACATTAATTATTCATAAATTTTTTTTCTTTATAAATATGTTAGACTACTTATAGATTTTGCTATTTATTTCATATTAGCGCCTTAAAAATAATGATAATAACTATTTGTGATTTTTTCTCTGATAAATATGTTAGACTAATTATATATTTTGCTATTTATTTCATATCAACGCCTTAAAATATATATATATATATATATATATATATATATATATATATATATTCATCATTTTTTGGAATTGCAATCTCCTTTAGGTATTCTATAAAATAATAATAGTCGTGGTGTGTGTAAGCTGATCCGGACACCCTGATTATATAAAAAAAATATATAAGTGGGAAAAAAAGGAAAAAATGAGTTCAAGGATTATTTGTGACGTGCTCAGTTCCAGGAATCAAAAAAAAATATACCTAGGATGAAAAAATCTTGGTGCGCATAAGCTAACCAGAACACCTCGGTTGGAGAAAAAACAGAAAAAATTGTATTAGTGGCAAAACAAAACAGGGAAAAAATGTATAAAAAAAGTGGATCCGGAGATTAGTCGTGGCTCGCGTAACCTGGCCCGAACACCTTAGTTATTAAAAAAAATTTGTTTTTTGTTTTTTTTTAAAAAAAAACACAATCAGTTTTGTTGTCTGAGCGACTCGAACTCTCGCGCGCCGAATCTGCCAACGCACAAACAACAACTCGCCCACAGCTACTCCTTTGTCATTTCTACTATACCAATAAAAAAAATAAGAAGCTCTAACTAAAAAACAAAAACAAATCGAGTTCATGTAGGCGCGATGTACCAAACCAATTGTCCACTCCATAATAACAAATAGTGAACAACCGATCTCCTTTAGCTCTTTGGCGAGCGAACTTGCCCGCGCGTTGTGTTGGGTTCTATTTCTGTAGAAAATTGATTGATTTTATGTGTGCTATAATTGGTGATTTTAATATTTAATTAGTAAAATTATTGTATCGAATATGTTGATGGTTGGGTTTATTTTAATGGCAACGGACGATTTAACCGACAAATAACAAAATTGCAACCGCTAAAATCTATCAAAGATGAATTATTTCTAGTTGATTGCTATTGTGTGTGGATTTATTTAATTCATAGATTGCAAAACTGCAATTGATTGATTGTTTGGTGTGTCTTAATTGTCTTGATAATTATATAATCGGTTGATTAAAGAAATGCAATTGACAAAATCAATTAGAGATGAATTAGATAATTGGGCATTCGATGGCGGTTGGGTGTGTTGTAATTGTTCAGCTTATTATTCTTTTTTTCTTTTTATTTATTCTTCAAGTCAAATATGTTTTTAAGATGTATTAATTTTTTTTGTTTTGTCATTTATTTTATTTTTTAATTTTTTTTTATAAATATTATTAGGTGTTGGAATTTCTAATTATTGTAGATAAGGCATTCATAATAATAATAATTATTATTATTCATCAATTTTTTTCTTATAAATATACTAGACTAATTTTATATTTTGCTATTTATTTCATATAAGCACCTTAAAAATAATGATAATAATTAGTTGTAATTTTTTCTCTGATAAATATGTTAGACTAATTATATATTTTGTTATTTATTTCATATGAGCGCCTTCAAATATATATATTCATAACGTTTTGGAATTGCGATCTCCTTTAAGTATTCTATAAAATAATAATAGTCATGGTGCGTGTAAGCTGATCCAGACACCTTGATTATATAAAAAAAATGTATAAGTAGGAAAAACAAACAGGAAAAAATGTTAAGAAAAAAATAAGACCAGGGATTATTCGCGGCGCACTCAGTTGGCCAGGAAGAAAAAATATACGTGGGAAGAAAAAATCGTGGTGCGCGTAAGCTGACACAGACACCTCGGTTAAGAAAAAAAATGTATAGGTGGAAAAACAAAATATGAAAAAAAATTAAAAAAAAAGTGGATCCAGAGATTAGTCGTGGTGCGTGTAAGTTGACCCAGAAACCTCAGTTATTAAGGCAAAATTTTTTTTGTTTTTTGTAAAAAACAACTAGTTATTAAAAAAAAACCAGTTTTTTTTACAAAAAAAAAAATTGTTCTTAAAAAAAACCAGTTAAAAAAACAACCAGTTATTAAAAAAAAAAAGCAAACCAAATCAGTTTTGTTGTCTGAGCGGCTCGAACTTCGCTGCGCTAGATGTGGTAGCTGCGGACAACCGCTCGGCCACAACCACTCCTTTTTCATTTCCACCATAACAAATACAAAAAGCAACCATGTGCAAAAAAAAAAGAAGAAAAAAAGAGCACATAGTCGCACGAAGGAGGGGAGGAAATGGCCAGTCCACAGTGCACGAGTGTGCGTGAACAGTGGCTGACCTTTAGGTTATTTGTAATGTGTTTTTATTTTTTTATCCTTTAATTTTTATTTTGCTTTTGTTATCATTTTTATTAAAAAAAATATTATTGCATATGGCGTTGACTAATGATTAAACTTGATGATTTATTTGTATGACTTTGTTTGTTGACTTTATTTTGTATTAAGTTAGTTCTTGATTTTACAATGAAAGATTTGCTTTAAATATTTGCAAGAAATTAAAACACAAGAGGAAAAAAATTGAAACTAAGGTGAAATGACAACCAATTGTTTTTTTTTAAAAAAGCTCTACTTTTTAGCTCATTTATTTTTGTCTCTAACCATTGAACTTTTTATTTATTTATCTTTCCACATTTTATTAATTAATCATTTAGAATAATGATTTGTTTTATATTGATTTTTATGAGGTTATCATAATCTAAAAAAGCTTGGTAAAATAACAATTATTTTTAAAAAAATATGGTGTCAGCGCCTTTTAGTCTTAGTATTTATTCCAATTTCTATTTTGAACACTTTAGTTTGAAAACTATGTCTTAGTGCAAGATTTTATTTTATTATATTTTAGTCCTTTTATTTGGGAAAATAAAAGGTCATCTAAAAATTACGAATGAGAAATAAAGAAGTTAGTTGTTCCGATTTTGTTCACAAAAATGATGAAATTTGTTATAGGCTTTCATATTTCCTAAAAACATATATTAATATTCAAAAGCTCTTTTCGTTTTCTAAACCAAATTAAGTTATTTGAGTTAGGGAATTAGATTTTTAGGTTATGAAAGTGTTTTAAAGGTATTTTTGGTGAAAATATATTAAAAAAAGGTTTCAGGTTAAACAATTACAAAACCTAATTTTTCAACCATCTTTATGGTGGCTAAAACTTTTAAATACAGATTATGCATCTTTGACTTTATTTTAAAAAACATTAGGAAAATAACATGTCGTCCATTCAATTTGAAAAAAGAAGAGGCTCAGTTACATGGACTTGGGTTGACAAGCCCACTTGCCTAAGTGTATTTTTAAAAGCATGAATGTGTGGCCCACTAGACACTGCTTTTATAAGATTTGTTTTAAAAGTTTGATTATTTTTAAAAGCATGAATGTGTGGCCAACCGGACTCGCTTATATTTTATTAAGTTTTATTTGATTTTTACTCTATTATTGAACAATGTTATTTTATACAACCAATCATATTTATTATTTTTATTTTATTTGGTTGCCAATAATAATCATTGATTTTTTTATTATATAATTAAATATAAATTTTTTGCAGAAAATTAATCTTAGTAAAATCAATGGAGTCCATGAACCATGTCTTAGATTTGACAAGTTGACTTAAATTAATTAGATATGTTGTGCCTCAATATAAAAAAAATTATTGTCTTAATTTTTTTTAAAATAAATTCATGTTTTTACTAATCATTTGGTATATATTCAAACCTGTCTGGTCAAATGTGTCATATGATTTTAACATTTATAAAATTTAATTTGAAAATCGAGCTAAGAAAAGATTTGGGTGAAAAGGTTACCCTCAATTTGTTCTATTAAATATTTATATTTTCCTGACTTAATGATCAAGATTTATCTTACTATTACAAGAATATTAACAACACTTGAATATATTTTTACAATGAAAAAATAAAATTTGTGAGACTTATGATATATTGTAGGCAAGTTCACTTCTCTCTCTCTCTCTCTCCCTGTCTCTATTATTTACAATGATAAATATATTTGAAAAGTGTTTTTCTCAAAAGTATAATTAATCTCTCTCTAAAGTAATATTGATTTAATTATTGGAGAATTCTTATATATATAGGAGATTTTTTTATAAATAACAAACATAATTTACCAACCACTTCTTAACAAAAGGAAACATTAGATTATGAAATTAACAATTTCATTACAGCCTTAGCTTGGACTTCAAGTCCATTGAATAAAAACAAAACTTCATCCGAGTTAGTTTTTTTCCATATGGATTTAGTTTTTAAGTTAATAAAATGAGACTCTACTTTTACTTAACAAAATGGTAGAAACTAACTATACAACCTTTTACCATTTTATTACTTGGAATAGAATGTTGTTAATGAGGACCATCTCAAAACCAAGTGTAATTAGGGAAATGACTCATTGAAAATATCAAATGGGCCTATTACAAGAGCCAAAGCAAAGAAACATTGAATGAGCTAATACAAAGCACGTGGAGTAAGATAGTTCTCATTCAATTTTCGAAAAGACCTGACATGTTAGGTCATATGTCAACTTTGATTTGAGTTTGTTTTTCCTAATATGTCATGGAATCCATGTCCATATTACTTCCTAGAAAAGGGAGGACTATTAGCATTCAAAAGAAGAAGTTTCCTAATTTAGAAAGGAAACCTAAAACTTCACCAACATTCAAGACTAAATAATTTTTATCATATTTTTATATGACTACAACTGATTCAATCATATTATTTGATAGTTTCACTCACATTTAACTACTACTTTTCCCATGTTTTTTACATATAACGCCTTGATATTCTTTATTTTATGTTTTGAAGGTATTTTTGGATGAAACATGCAAAAAAAAGGTAATTGACAGATTTGACCTTCAATCGATGTTTTGTGCATAGAAGAAGCTCTAAAGCTCAAAATAAAGTGATTCTAGTAGCATTAGAAAGCTAACATCCATACTCTTATAGAAATATATTGCAAGAAAAATAAATAAAGAAAAAGAATGGAAAGTGAAGCTATAAAAACCCCAAATTTTTCTCCTATTTGTTTATCTTTCCCTATTTGTTTATTTGTTAATCTTTCCCCTATATTGGGAGATCCCAAGTTATCAATAATGCAACCTGCACACAATTTGAATCACATCTCATCCACAATCACATCCATGTTTAATACAATCAATTGCATAATTCATTCCAGAATATGCTCAGGACTATAATCATTCCCAAACTCCATCTTACATCACACGCATAAGATAAAAATTAAAAGAACCAATTCGCACACGAAGATTTCACACATAGATACATATATACATATACATAAAACATAACATAGTTTAATATTCTAAGATAATCTAGTACTTTCTAATATCGTGAGCGTATGTTGATAAATTTAATATTCCAGAAACAAAATTTACAAATATACTATTCTATATAATTTACATGTTCTTCTACATAACAAAGTTACACCACAGCTCCCTAAGTTCCTAACTTATACAAAAAGGGATTAAGGCTTAAAATCTATTCCTAACGAGAATGGGAGGAACCTACAAAATATAGATTTTCCATATAAGTAAATACAAGAAATTTACAAAATATATTTAAACAACATATCTATCAATCTACTTAAATAATGAAATTCTAAATACAACCATATACACTATTTTAAGGTTATATAAAAGAAAACTTATTTCTTTTGACTAATTCCCCCCTTCCACGTCGAAAAGACTATAACCGACACTAATGACCTTTATTAATGTCTTTAGTTGCCCATCCTGGAAACAACTAATCATTTTCATGAAAATGCCGACACGGACATAACGGTTTATGTCATTAACTATTTTTAAAACCAAAATAGTTAATCATTGTTCCGTATTACCCTGGAGAGGCTCTAGGGTATGCCGATGTCAAGAATTCTTGGCATCATCAGCTTTCACTTCGGAAAGCTAGTCAAGTCTATAAATTTTGCCGATATCGACGTCACCCACAAATATCATTAATTATTCCAAAACTGAATAGTTAATCAAGTTTATAAATTTTGTCGATATCGACGTCACCCGCTGATATCATTAATTATACCAAAACCAAATAGTTAATCAAGTTTATCAATTGTTGTCGATATCGACATCACTCGCCGATATCATTAACTATTCCAAAACCGAATAGTTAATCAAGTTTATAAATTGTTGCCGATATCGACGTCACCCACCGATATCATTAACTATTCTGAAACTGAATAGTTAATCAAGGCTATAAATTATTGTCGATATTGACATCACCCGCCGATATCATTAACTATTCCAAAACCGAATAATTAATCAGGGTTTATATTTCGCCTCCCACGTACGGTCGTTATATATATATATATATATAATCTCTTAACCTTTACTCCTTTCTTTTCCTCATCAAGAAGCAGCAAATTATTTCGTATAATTCAATACTTAGTAAAAATAATTATTAGCTAGATGAGATATAGGTACCAAGTACCTACCTCCTGTGAATGCTCGACTTGCGTTCCCCTGTTGTTGTCCTCCTCCCTTGGTTCCTCTTGATGAAATCTTGACTTTACTTCACAATTTTGAAAGAATCTTAACCTTTTTCTCCTTGTAAGGAACCAACCACTCTTCTCCTCCTTTCTTCCCCAAATTCTTCATTATCTTCTTGTTAATTCTCCACCCAATTGTGTTCTTCCATTATAGAATTCCAATACTTGTAGGGGTTTTCAATTTTTTGGGTGTTTACTCTTACTTTTTATGAAGTGAAATTGAAATTCTCCCTCCTGGAAACAACTAATCAGTTTCCATTAGTGTCTTTGTTACTCGTCTTAGAAACAACTAATTAGTTTCATGAAAATGCTGACACGAACATAACTGTTTATGTCATTAACTATTTTTAAAACCAAAATAGTTAATCATTGTTCTATATTAACTTGAGAGGCTCTAGGGTATGCCGATGTCAAGAATTCTTGGCATCATCAGCTTTCACTTCGGAAAGCTAGTCAAGTCTATAAATTTTGCTGATATCGACATCACCCACCGATATCAATAACTATTCCAAAATCAAATAGTTAATCACGTCTATAAATTTGCAGATATCGACGTCACCCACCGATATCATTAACTATTCTGAAACCAAATAATTAATCAAGTTTATAAATTGTGCTGATATGGACGTCAACCGCCGATATCATTAACTATTCTGAAACTGAATAGTTAAACAAGTTTATCAATTGTTGTCGATATCGACATCACTCGCCGATATCATTAACTATTCCAAAACCGAATAGTTAATCAAGTTTATAAATTGTTGCCGATATCGACGTCACCCACCGATATCATTAACTATTCTGAAACTGAATAGTTAATCAAGGCTATAAATTATTGTCGATATTGACATCACCCGCCGATATCATTAACTATTCTAAAACTAAATAGTTAATCAAAGTTTATATTTCACCTCCCACGTCATCGGTCTTGTATATATATATATATATATATATATATATATTTCATCCCTTAACCTTTCCTTTACCCCCTTTTCTTTTCCTCATCAATAAGCATCAAATTATTTTTTATAGTTAATAATTAGTAAAATTAATTATTAGCTTAAATAGATATAGGTACCAAGTACCTACCTACTATGAACGCTAGACTTATGTTTCTCTATTGTTGTTGTCCTCCTCCCTTGGTTCCTCTTGATGAAATCTTGACTTTACTTCACAATTTTGAAAGAATCTTAGCCTTTTTCTCCTTGTATATAACCAACCACTCTTCCCCCTCTTTTCTTCCCCGTTTCTTCACTTATCTTCTTGTTAATTCTCCACCCGATTGTGTTCCTCCACTCTAGAATTCCAAGACTTTTATGAGTTTGCTAATTTTGGGTGTTTACTCCTACTTTCATGAAGTGAAATTCGAAATTCTCCTCCCCTCTTTCTTCTAGTTTCAGCTGGGCATGGCTTGTATTTGCCTTGCGAGTATGGAGACATTACTTGTATGGAACACAAGTACATATTTTCATCAACCATAAAAGTTTGAAGTTTTTAATGTCGCAAAAAGAATTAAACATGCGGCAGAGGAGGTGGGTGGAATTGATAAAGGACTACGAATGCATAATTGATTACCATCCTTGCAAAGCCAATGTAGTGGTGGATGCATTAGGTCATAAAGGGAAAGCAGTGATGGGTGGTACAGAAACTTCGGAACAAGCAAATGTGATGGAATTGAAAAGGATAGGAATACAATTAAATGTGGGTCCTGAAGGGTCACTACTAGCTTATATAAAGATCAGATCGGTGTTACAAGATAAAGTTCTAGAAGCTCAATTGGTAGATGAGGGTGTACAGAAAATTAAGGAAAAGATAAAGCAAGGAAAAGAGTTATCCCTTAAAATGTTGCCGGGAGGGTTGGTGGCGATGGAAAAATGGGTTTATGTACCTAAGAATAAGACCCTAAAGGGTGAGATATTGAAGGAAGCTCATGAATATCGGTTTGCAACCCATCCTAGGAGCACCAAGATGTATAGAGAACTTAGGGAATATTACTGGTGGTCGAATATGAAGAAGAAGGTAGCATAATACGTGTCAGGATGTAGGATATGTCAGCAGGTGAAGATAGAACATCAAAGGCCGGCAAGAGAATTACAACCACTACCAATTCCAGAATGGAAATGGGAAAATATAGCCATGGACTTTGTAACCAGATTGCAAAAGGTATGGGTAGTGGTAGATCGATTGACAAAGTCAGTTTTGTTCTTACCCATCAAAATGACAGACCACTGAGACAAGTTGGCCAAATTATACGTGAATGAGGTAATTAGACTACACGGAGTCCCCATATCAATGGTGTCAAATTGAGACCCGAGGTTTACCTCGAGGTTATGGACATGCTTACCAGCTTTGGGAGCCGAGGTGAATGAGATCAGCATTCCACCCCTAGACGGATGGCCAATCTGAAAGAACCATCCAAACACTTGAAGACCTTCTAAGGTCATGTGTGTTAGAGTTTGAGGGAAACTGTGAGGACTTGTTATCGTTGGTAGAGTTCACGTATAATAATAGTTACCAAGCTTCTATCGAGATGGCTCCATATGAAGCCTTTTACGGGAGAAAATGTCGCACTCCAATATTTTGGGATGAAGTTGGAGAAAGGAATCTCTTGGGTACTAAATTGGTACAAATAACAACTGATAAAGTAAGGGTAATCAGGCAAAGAATGAAGGAAGCCCAAGATAGACAGAAGAGTTATGAGATAAGCGCAGGAGACCTTTAGAATACCAAATAAAGGACAGAGTATTCTTAAAGGTGACACCATGGAAGGGCATCATTCAGTTTGGAATGAAAGGAAAGCTTGCTCCGAGGTACATTGACCCATTTGAGGTGATAGCTAGGATAAGACCGATGGCTTATCGCTTGAAGCTACCAACACATCTAGCGAAGATTCACAATGTATTCCATGCATCACTATTACGGAAGGCAGAAGTGGATCCTTCCCGAGTGTTACCTCTAGTTCCTATTGAAGTAAAAGAAGACTTGACTCTCGAGACCAGGCCAATCAAGATCATGGATCGTAGTGAAAAAATATTGAAAAATAAGAAAGTATCATTAGTAAGAGTGTTGTGGAGAAACTCACAAATTGAGGAAGAAACATGGGAGAGAGAATCAAAGATTAAGGAAAAATACCCCCACCTATTCCTTGAGTCGGGTATGTAGTTTAAATTTTGGGGAAAAAAATTTTATTAGGAGGGGAGAATGTGAAACCCGAGAATAAAGTATACAAAGAGGTAGGAGGTTTATAATAATTCAAAATGTTATTATAATACAAAATTTATGCAAAGAAAAAAAGGCAAAAAAAAGGGGCCAAAATGGAATTAATAAGAGATGGGACTATAAATACCCATCCCTTCTCTCAGTCATGTCCTCATCGAAACTAGAAGAAAGAGGGAGGGAGAATTTGGAATTTCACTTCATAAAAAGTAAGAGTAAACAACCCTAAAAATTGAAAACCCATACAAGTCTTGAAATTCTAAAGTGGAAGAATACAATTGGGATGAGAATTAACACGAAGAAAGTGAAGAATTTGAGGAAGAAAAGAGGGAGAAGAGTGACTGGTTCTTTACAAGGAGAAGAAGGCTAAGATTCTTTCAAAAATTGTGAAGTAAAGTCAAGATTTCATCAAGAGGAACCACTGGAGGAGGACAACAACAACAGGGGAACGCAAGTCGAGCATTCACAGTAGGTAGGTACTTGGTACCTATATCTCATCTAGCTAATAATTATTTTTACTAATTATTGAATTATACGAAATAATTTGATGCTTATTGATGAGGAAAAGAAAAGGGATAAAGGAAAGGTTAAGGGATGAAAAATATATATTTTAACAATGCACGATGCGTGGGAGGTGAAATATAAACTCTGATTAACTATTCAGTTTCAGAATAGTTAATGATATCGGCGGGTGACGTCGATGTCGACAACAATTTATAAACTTGATTAACTATTCAGTTTCGGAATAATTAATGATACCAGCGGGTGACATCGATATCGGCAACGTTTATAAACTTGATTAACTATTCGGTTTTGGAATAGTTAATGATATCGGAGGGTGACGTCGATATTGGCAACATTTATAGACGTGATTAACTATTCGGTTTCAGAATAGTTAATGATATCGGCGGGTGACGTCGACAACATTTATAGACTTGATTAGCTTTCCGAGGTGAAAGCTGATGATGCCAAGAATTCTTAACATCGGCATACCCTAGAGCCTCCCAAGGTAATACGGAAAAATGATTAACTATTTTAGTGTTAAAAATAGTTAGTGACACAAACGGTTATGTTCGTGTCGGTTTTTTAATGGCACGGAGCATTCAGCCATTCGACTGAACGTAAGAATTAACAAGCCTAGTATTACGGCCATTCGTACGAACGGACGAATTAACAAGCCTGACTGTTCCATTGTGAATGAATCAACGTTGTGAGTTTTTGCAGTAGGGGACACCGATTTAGATTTTTCAAGGAAGTATACTCATTTCTTTGAGACGTGTTTAATTTTTACAAATTAATATCATGAAAAAGTTCCCAAAGAATAATTTGATGATAAAAAATTCAAATAAAAATTAAACGAGTACATATTCTTATTTGAAACTATTTATAAAACAAAAATATAACTAGGAGTTGCAAAGGAGAATAATAAAACTTAGGAAGAAGAAAGAAAAGCAAAAGCAACAAACAAAATAACAATGAAAAACTCACCAAACGATCCCTTAACAACCCTAAACTGAATAAAAACAAGATATAAGAAAAGGCATCAACATGAGCAAAAATGTGAAAAGGTAGAAGAAAATAAAATTATTGAACGTCTAATGATTAAAAGGAAGCTACAGAAAATTAAAGCAAAAAAAAACACTTAATTGGGAATTAAAAAACTTAACAAAAAAAACTTGCTACTTAAACACCAACCACTTGTTGTCATCTATTTATCTAAACCTTTTTCTATCTAATACAAAAGGTAAAATTTAACACAAAATTTTGCATTGTCGATTAAAAATTGCAAAGCCTATAAAACATTTAAGTTCATTATTTACCCAATCAATCTTGTTCATATTTACACCAAAGCAACGCATAAGGTCCTTGCCTCTGTGAAAGTAAAACACAAAGAAAAAAGCAAGGCAACAATTCACAAATTGACAAAGAAAATAGGCAAAGAAAAAGTGTGAAGCACATATCACAAAAGATAGTGAAACAAAAAAAAGCAAGGTAAGAAATGGGTTAAATTAACAAAACTTACAAGGAAAAAATAACCTCACAATTCAACCAAATCACCCGCTATCTTAGAATAAATTAACATTTGTCCACATTACAAAAGGATAGCCTCCCAACAATAATATGCAGTCATTTAAGAAAACATACAAGAAGTCAAAGTTAAACCCTAAAAAATTACCTAAAACAATAACAACCAATAAACCTGGTTAAAAAAACAATTAACTCAGTAAAGAGAAACATTCCATTCAAACCTAAAACTCAGAATACATCGAATTGGAAGTTGTAACCTTGAACTCTTTCATTCCAAAAAAATGGATTGGACAATAGAAATCAATAACAAACAAAAACAAAGTTAACCCTACCACATCATATGGATAAAAATGAGCTAGTGTCAAACTTGTAAGAAAAAAACTGAATCAAAAAGAACCTCAACACAAAAGGACAACACTATTTTGAATCCTTATAACAAATTAATCTAAAGGCCCATTACAATGTCCGAACAAGATGATAATTGACGTATTCCTTAAAATTATAGTCTTTTCACTAAAATTATATCATGTGCATAACAGTGACACAACATAAACACTAACATGAACCTACCTACGAATTAAATTTAAAATAATAACACCATATCCCAACATCAAAATTTCAAAAACCTAAACTTAGTACCAATCGTAAGGGATTTAGAGATCAAATAATATCATTTGTTATGTTGCTTCACTAATATATATTTTGCTTTGTCCGGTGCATTCACGATGAAATATATGTTCAATCGACTAGGATTTCAGTTATTTTCCTTTTAGCGACTTAGGATGCACAACAAAACAAAGAAACATTCTTTAAATACAAAAAAAAAAGCAACAACACATCCCATCCAGAAACTTAAAGATCATCAACACAAAAGTTCAAAGTGATCCCAAACTAAAAGGCAAATGAAATTGAAAATGGTCTACCGAAGCAATCCCATCCATAAACTGAACAACCATCAACATAAAAGTTAAAAAGTGATCCTCAATTAACAACAATGGATGAAAAATCAACCCAATGTGGCCTCACTTAGCACGCTAGGATGCACAACAAAGCAGAGAACCATCCTTTAAACTCAAATAAACCTAAAAAAGAAAGAAACAACGCACAACAATTCCATCAACAAATTCATCAAATCATCAACAAAAAAGTTAAAAGTGATCCCGAACTAATAGGCAAATGAAATTGAACTTGGTTTAACGAAACAATCTCATCCACAAACTTAGCATCCATCAACATTAAAGTTAAAAGTGATCCCAGCTAATAGCAATGGATGAAAAAAAAACTCAATGGAAAAAAACAACAAATATGGCCTGACTTAGTAGTCTAGGATGCACAACAAAACAAAGAAACATCCTTTAAATGCAAAAAAACAAAGAAAGAAAGCAACAACATATAACAATTTCATCCACAAACTCACAACCATTAACACAAAAGTTAAAAAGTTATCCCCAACTAAGAGGCAAATGAAATTGGACTTGGTCTACTAAAGCAATTTAATCCACAAACTCATCAACAATCAACATAAAAGTTAAAAGTGACCCCCAACTAATTGCAACGGATGAAAATGCAACCCAATGAAAAAAAAATGTAGACTCCCTTAGCAGCCTAGGATGCACAACAAAACAGGGAAAAAATCTTTGAAGACAGAAAAACCAAAAAAAGAAAGTATGAACACATAGCGATTCCATCCATAAACTTAGCAACAATCAAAACAAAAGTTAAAAATGATCCTCAACTAAGAGGCAAACTCTAATTGCAAGGAAAATGCAATGACAATGCAAGATGTTAAGCATGATGATATATCTTCTTCTCTTATCTAACATCCATAAAATCCTCTTACGACAACATTAAAGGAACAATTTTTTATACTTCTTATGCAAGAAAAAACATTTCAAAGCAACCATGTGGATCACATATAAGTTTGACACAACAAATGCAGAAAGTCGAAAGAGGCGGTGGGAAGTTCATTAGCTTAGAAAGTGAAAACCAAATACCCATTCCAAGTACAAGTAAAAATTAATTTCAACACGGCAACAAAACAAAATATGAAAACATGAGAATATGATTTCATAGCTGCCAAAGAAAATACCAACACGAGATTTGAAAATTACAAACCTTTCTTCATAGTAACAATACTTTAGGGTTATAGATGCAAGATGCAGGATATGTACACCTAGAGACTACAATCGCATATTACAAAAATATACTGAGAACAAGGAGAGACGTAGTGCAACTAAAAGATAATTAAATTTCAAGATGGGTAGATTGTAGGGCTTTGACTTACTTTGACGAGGGCAACATTACTTGTGCGGTTCCTGGAAAATCATAGCTCCTAATAGATTGGCATTTCTTCTAGAAGTGGTTGTTAACAACAAAGTTGCATTGAAATTTTACAATGTTGCTTGCTGGTAACAAGCACCTAGTTGGTAACAATGACCCATTTGAAGGATTTGGCTACAATCGACTCCAACTTCACAAGCATAATCTAAGTTGTTATTAACAAGGACCATTAAAAATAAAGGAGATCATTATAGTGTAACTTACTTGTTTCGACCCTCACCTTGCATCACCTTAAATTGTGCAACCAATCTTGCATGTCTCGTTGATTCTTGCATCTTTATAGCATCAAAGACTTGAATAAAAACAAGCACCACTATTTGTCCATCGATTAACTAAAGAAACTATTTAAATGTAAAATCAATTTACGAGCATGTAAAATTTGAAGACAGGGATTCAAGACGATCACATACCAATGTAATTTTCATTATATGACCCATAAGGTCGAGAAATCCCTCCAAGTGATTTCAATAAAAAATAATATCTACATATATGACGATGTGAAAACAAAACAAGAGCTTGCAAAAATATAAACAATAATGACATAATACTATATACATGTAATCTTGTCATCTTGGGAAACATGGATGAAGAACTATTTCCACATCAATCTTAATACATCGTACCATGATTACGAGTGGATCATAGAGTGGGCAGCCACCATAAAATCAAGGAAACAACAAAATTCTTCCATATACATCATATACAATATACTAGCTATGTTACTCACTCTCAATTGCCGACAATACTTTCACTGCACATGCACATAAATTTGAGTGGTGTTTTCGTGAAGAAAAATGAAAGTAAGTGTAAAATGATACTTCATTTTATATTCTTCGACAAATAAAACCCAACAAATGCATTTGTGATGAAAAAAGAAATTCTAATATCTTAAAACGCCCTTAAGATTTGAGAGGTAGACACACAAATGATTAATAGAAAAAAAAACATGGGCAACAATCCATAAAAAAAAATGGCAGACTATTATTTCTCAAAAGTGAAACATGAAATTGCAGCAGAGAGATCACAACTAAAGTGTGTGTGGTTGTTGGGCGATTTTGAAAGATTGGACAATCAATGATCCAACAATGAAAAATGCACCTGTCAAGTGATTATAGCAATTTGAGCACAAAAAAACTCAAGATAGTAAATTGCAGCAAAAGAATGGAAAATGGCTGAGAGGATAGGCACCCGAAAGAAGTTTTAATTTAACCCCAATCCAATTGTAGCATAAACAAAGTGAAACTAAACCAAAGCAACAATTGAGGGCACTGTGTAAAACATAAAATGCAATAGCAAACACGATGACTCAAAAATTAAATAGCACAATAACAACCTTCTTGTAATAATAGAGGGAAAATAGGCCATCCATATCAAATTTTTTAACTAGGTTGTTTTGCAAACATGCCTTCTTGAAATGTGCATTGGTCAGGTCAAGTGAGGTAAAAGGCTGAAAAATATCATTGTTGTTTTTTTATACTAGTTATGCAAGAATAAAATGTCAAACTATAACTCCTTCTATTGTCTGAAAATTGTCTTCTTCCTAAGGGATTATTGAACTGAATATATATCCTACAAGAATAGACTTTTCTGCACCTAATATACACATAACAGTAACCAGCACCACCTACAATTGAATACTTAACAAAATAGCTGGGAGTAACGGACAAGAAGTTGTCCGTTGATGACTCCTCAAATTGATGCAGGATGGTCAATCAGCATCAATTTGCGATGTAAGAAACAATGTCGTTGACGTGTGAGGGCTTTGGTGAAGATATCATCAATTTGCAAGTCGGTGGATATATGAGGAAGAGTAATAACACGAGCGTCGTAGGCTTCACGAATAGAGTGACAGTCCACCTTAATATGCTTCGTTCGCTCATGAAAGACAGGATTAGCCGTAATCTGAATAGCACTCGTATTATCGGCATGGAGAGGTGTAGGGTCAGTGGCAGAAAAATTAAGCTCATCAAGCAACCCTCGAAGCCAAATGATTTCAGAGCAAGCAAGAGACATTGCCCGATACTAAGATTCTGTAGAGGACTTAGATACTTGATCTTGTTTCTTACTCTTCCAAGAGATCAATGCATCTCCTAAGAACATACACCAACCAGTGACGGATCAACGAGTATCTGCACAACCTGCCCAATCCGCATCGCTATAAGTTGTAAGGAGAAGAAAGTTGTTTGTAGGAAAAAATAACCCACGAGCCACCGTGTCGTGAACATAGTATAAGATCCGATGAACAACATCCAAATGAAGATGGCGAGGAGCTTGAAGAAACTGGCTGACTTGTTGTACGACAAATGAGATGTCCGGTCTAGTAATGGTGAGATAAACAAGGCTGCCTACCAATTTTCGATATAAACTGGGATCAACAATTAATTCACCCTCTTCTTTACGAAGCTTGATATTCACTTCCATAGGAGTATCAACCGAAGTAGCATCCCGTAGACCAGTTGTAGCCACCACATCACTAGCATACTTATGCTGATTTAGAGAAATGTCCGAGGAGCTACGATGCACTTCAAGACCAAGAAAATAAGAACCTGTAATCACAATGTCATCAACATACACCAAAAGAACAACAATACCCACTACTGATTTCCGAAGGAACAAGGAAGTATCATGCTTGCTCTGTTGGAATGAGAACTGTAGTAAAGTGGTGCGAAATTTATCAAACCAGGCCCTTGGAGCCTGTTTGAGACCGTAAAGAGAGCGACGAAGCTTACACATATGTGAAGTCGGAGAAGAAAATAATCCCGGAGGTGGCTTCATATAAATGCATTCTTTAAGATCCCCATGAAGGAATGCATTTTTGACATCCATCTGATGTAGCGACCAATGACTAGAAGCAGCAAGAGCCAGAATCATACGCACAATAGTCATTTTAGCCACTGGAGCAAACGTTTCTTCATAATTGACCCCATATTCCTAATGATTCCCAAACACAACAAGCCTGGCCTTGTAACGGTCTAAACTGCCATCAGATCGGACTTTGATTGAGTAAACTCACTTGCAACCCAGGGGAATAATAGATGACGGACATGGCTCAATGTCCCAAGTGTGATTAGCCTCTAGAGAAATTATTTCTTCTTACATAGCTTGTCGCCAACAATCATGCTTGGCAGCGTGTGAGTAGCATGTAGGTATATCAAAATTAGACAGTGCAACAGTAAGAGCTGAAATTGAGTTACCAGAAGTGGGAACCCATACCTATCCGGGGGTACGGACACGGACACTTGAGATGAGTGACGTACCCGGGGTTCTGGTGGTTCATCATTTGTCTGAATTTGGAGTGTGGGAGGAACAGATATCAAGTTAGCCGCTAGAGGAGACTGTGGGCGGGAGCGTCTTGTATACACAATATCTGGTTTAAAGCGAGAGTTGACTGGATGAAGATCAAATACTTGTGACTCAAATGAAGGGAGGACCACAGTAGAAAGAGAGGACAAAGAGGATACCAGAAAGAATAGTTGATTCTAAAAAAAATAACATTCCTAGAAATACGTGTACGTTATAAAGTAGGATCGTCACAGATAAAGCCTTTTTGACATAAATTATATCCCAAGAATGCACATCGTATAGATTGAGCAGATAATTTATGTCGCTCATGAGGTGGTAAGTGAGCAAAACAGACACAACCAAAAATACGAAGATTATCATAACTAGGTTGTTTGGCGAACAAGTGAAAAAATGGAGGCTCCATTTGTAAGCCTTGAGAGGGTAAGTGATTAATGAAGTAGGTAGCAGTTTTTAGAGCTTTAACCCAAAACATGGAAGGAACAGAGGATGCTAACAAGAGAGTACGTACCACATCAAGAAGGTGACGATTTTTGCGTTCAGCTACTCCATTCTGTTGAGGAGTAACAGGACATGAACGGTGATGAATAATACCATGAGATGCCAAGAAAGCCTGAAACTCAGTAGACAAGTATTCACCACCAGAATCTGTGCATAGTGTTTTAATAATAGTAGAAAAATGATTAGCAACATACGCTAAAAACTCAGTGAAGATACGATAGACTTCAGATTTAGAGCGAAGACAATAGACCCAAGTAAATCTGCTATAATCGTCAATGAATGTCACATAGTATTTGAATTTTTCTTGAGAATCGACCGGGGAAGGTCCCCAAACATATGAATAAGATCAAAGCAGTGGGAAACACGACTAACATGCAAAGGAAATGGAAGAATTTTGCTTTTACCAATTTTGCAAGGATCACACTCAAAAAATAAAGAAGGATATGCTTTATTACCAATAAAACTAGAGTTCAATACATGAGATAAAATCAGATTATTGGGATGACCTAAACAACGATGCCACATCATACTAAGAACAAGAATTTTATTACAAACAAAAGACTTCATGGGAGAAAATGTTGGAACAGGTAAAAATAGTGGAAACAAGCGCCCCACTTTAGGTCCCCTCGTGATCGGCTTTCCCGATACCTGGACTTGCACAACACAGCCAGCACCAGGAAAATGAACATTACAATTATCATCAACTAATTGTCCAACCGAGATAAGATTCGAGGAAAGTTTAGGAGCAAGAAACACATTAGTGAATGTAGAAGAGGCATCACCAACAGCAATAATGGGCAAGAAACTACCATTGGCCGTCTGAATAGCCGATTGGCCATCATAGGGTCGAACCCGACTCAAGACAGCAATAGTATTTGTCATATGATTTTCGGCCCCCGAGTCTATGTACCAGAGTTTAGTAGAATTTTTACCTTGTAACCCCATGGCAGATAATGCAGAAATTAGCATTTGTTGCACCATTTCTGGTGTACAATAATTTCCTGCTGGAGGTGGAAGAGTGGAGATACCACCTGAAGAAGAGGCATGTGTAACATAATTCTCTGCTGGAGGCACATTAAGAGAGGCGTGAAATGCTCTGGACTGACGATTCTAAGGACAGATACGACATTCTTTAACAACTCACCGAAACAGATGTCAAAAGAAGGAACAAGAGATCTATTCAGTAAAGAAGACCAGACTGATTCAAATTCTGGTCGCAATTTCATAAGAAACTGATCTCGTCGGCTATTGTCATGAAGACTCTGAATAGTTGGAAGAGTGGCAATAGGGACATTCGCTGTAACCAAATCAGAATATCCATGCCAAAGGGTCAAAAATGTAGAGTAGTAGTCCTGAATAGAAAGATTTCCATGTTGAAACATGGCAATAACATGTTCTAGCTGAAATCAATGAGCACCATCAACTTGATGATACACTCGCTTCAAGTGCTTCCACATAGATTGAGTAGTACGATGTGCTCGCAAATTTGGAACAATGTGTGGTTCCACCGAACTAAGAAGCCAAGACATAATTCGGGCATCAAGCATAGCCCAAAAGGGAGAATCCCTAGGTTCTTTTGCTGTATCATCTTTTGGGGCAGCATCAGTGCCATCAATATGGCCCCAAAGATCCTTTCCTAGGAGGAAAAGTTCAAATTAAAACGCTTAGGTAGAGTAATTTGTCCCCAAAAATTTGAAACATATAGGTTATGAATCCATCTCAAGTAAATATATAACCCAAGACAAATAAACACACAAAGATTTTGACAGACCGAGAGCAAGGAATAAAACCAAGAGCAATAAAATAATTTTTTTTTAAATAATAATAATAATAATAATAAATAAATATCTAAGATAAAATAAATAAATATCTAAGATAAGAACCTGGAAATTTAATTTTTATTTTATTTTTTATTTTTTAAAAAATAATAATAAATAAATAAATATCTGATATAAATATCTGAGAGGTGGTCGAGAGCAATATATCTGAAGAGTGAAACTAAGACCAAGAAATAGAGGAGGATGAAGAGAGCAGAAAGCAACGTGGAAAGGGAAATGTAACGGACAACTTCTTGTCCGTTACTCCCAGCTATTTTTGTTAAGTATTCAATTGTAGGTGGTGCAGGTTACCGTTATGTGTATATTAGGTGCAGAAAGTCTATTCTTGTATGATATATATTCATTTCGATAATCCCTTAAGAGGGAGACAATTTTTCTCAAATTGAAACCAAGAGCAAGAAGAATCTGAAGATTTTGACAAACCCAGGTGCAGAGATGAAAAATTTCTTCAAATTGAAACCGAGAGCAAGAAGAACCTGGAGATTTTGACAAAAACCGAGAGTTTGAACAGAAGATACCGAGAACCAAGAAAATCAATAGATTCAATCTGTTTTGACAGACCCAGAAGGTGCCGAGAGACCCAAAGAAACTTCAAGCAGAGCCAAAATCCAAGAAACTGAGAGGTGCTTAACCAGGATTACTTTACAAACCGAGAGAGCTCTGATACCATGTCAAACTATAACACCCTCTATTGTCTGAAAAATTGTCTCCCTCTTAAGGTATTATCGAACTGAATATATATCATACAAGAATAGACTTTCTGCACCTAATATACACATAACGGTAACCTGTATCACCTAAAATTGAATACTTAACAAAAATAGCTGGGAGTAACAGACAAGAAGTTGTCCGTTGACATAAAACATTTCAATTCAACCATGTGAATCACATATAAGTTTGATAGAACAAATGAAGAAAGTCAAAAAGATGCGGTGGGAAGTTCATCAGCTTACAAAGTGTTAAACAGGAGTTGGTGTTAAACAGTACATGAAGTCCTTATTGTAGCACCAGGCGCTTGCAATCCTGTGTAAATCCAATAGGCAAATCTATAAACCATAAGACACTAAACGAAGGCCAAAAAAAAATTGATAAGGTTTTGGGGGTAAAAGAAATACCTCTAAAACAGACCTACAAAAACCGCCAAAAACCAAGTCTGTAACAAACACTTATACCCCATAAAAAAACCAAAGCAAAACAACTCTGGAATAAATAGAATGTAAAAGAGGGAAACATATTTGAAAAACAAAACACAAACAACATAAAAAGTGGAAAGGAAAATAAAATACGGTAGCTAATCATTTCAGGAGCCACATGAAGCTGAAAATACCAACCGAGAGGTAAACAAAACTGAACTTGGTATACTTAAAAATTCCAATGGCAAACTCATCAACCATCAACATACAGGGGACAATGATCCCCAAATATTGGAAAAATACAAGTGTATCAATCAAATCAAATAAAGGTAATGACCAATGAAAGGATCATAGACTCCAAGAACAAGTATACCGAACAGTTAAGACAAAAGCAACATGAAAAGAACAAATTTAGAAAAGATTTTACAAGTTTTAATTGTTGATTTTTTTATAAACAAAAAGCATACATAACTTAGCCATCAGTTTTGCCTATTCTAGGAGCTTCATATGTTTTATCACAGGATACTAGTCAAATTCTGTTTATTAGATAAGATATTAGATTATTGTGAATAGTCAAACCTTAAGTTACCAATAAGAATTTCAAGAATTAAATAAAAATAATTGAAGAGCGGCAATATATCTAAAGAAATTGGAATTCAAATCCATGAATTCCAAGCCAAACAAGTTAGATAATATATAGGTGCTTTATATGTGTGCCAAAGTTAGCATTATCATTTTTTATCAAACACTTATGCATGATTACCAATGGGAAGCAAATAAAGTCATTTATACCATTACTTCGAATTATATTTGTTTTTATAACTAATGAGATGTGGATATTATATAGTCATAAATTCCACAAGTTTAAATTAGATATCAAAGAAGTGGTTAACAATATTTAAAATCTTATAATTCTACAAAAAACTATAAAGATGTCATGACATAGTCATCTCATTAATAAAACTTGCATTGATGGGTTCGATATTTAACACTTTTATCATTAAAACCATTGTTACATTGATAGAATTCATCTATCTAGAATGTAATGAATTATCATATTGTCACCGTACAACCAATTTGTGAACATGCAAGTAAACTAGTTCATGTGGCACGATTGTGTAGAGTTTAATGCATTTTCTATTCTTAAAGGTTGGAAGGCCTAATTAAAGAGGAATCAACTTTATTTTCCCCTTTTGACAAGGAAACAAAGAGCTAGAAGGGGTTAATTCTTATAGTTTAGATTTATTTGGACTAGCTCTTTCTTCAAACTAAGAATTTTCCAACAATGTATAGCATAATTGTGGTTCTATTGTTTTTTCAAGCTATGTTACAAATTCAATTCAAGTCTTGAACAACTTCATCATTGTTGGAAACATGCAACATAAATTTGTAATTACCTGATGACATAAGATCTTTAAATTCCCCTGAGTTCTTGAAGAAGTGTATTTGGGTAGACTAGTGGAGAACTTCTAAAAAAGAAAGAAATCAAATGTGAGCAAAATTGTATAGAGCAAGAGAGCAAAGTTGTTGAATGATTTGAACTACTCTTGCTTGATGATAACATGACATTTATTGGTGCCTCTTGCAATGCCATCCCTCTACACACCTTTCTCCTACAGATACTTGTTAGAGTTCTAACTCATGGCTTTTATTGGTATGGGATGAAGGAATTTGAATGGACACCCTCCAACTCTTAGAAAATTAGTCATGAATAATTAATCATAAAAAAAAAAAAAACATTGATATACTCACTGAAAAATAAAACATTATGTATTATGCATGCTCACATATATATTTTATTTGAAACAAACTTCATTTACCTAAGGAATACCCAAAATGTTGGATAACCTTGAAAACTTTTAGTCACTGACCAACTAGCTAAGAATTATTATTGAAGTAACATTAGTATATAGAGGACTGAAATAAACATGAATTCAGTGTTATTGTCAGTAGAAGAATCCACCCACTAACTTGCCATAAGTATCATAAATTTATCTGTACAATCTAGATATCTAAAAAAATCATGAGTTCACATGGCAGAAACAATCAAAATTCCACACATGTTTCAGCTCATCAATCAGAGTGGTCCAGGCAAACCAGAGTTACACCTTCCCCATAGATACTTGCTGGAGTTCTAACTTGTGGCTTTTATATATATATATATATATTTTTATTGGTATGGGATGAAGGATTTTGAATAGACACCCTCCAACTCTTAGAAAATTAGTCATCGGTAATTAATCATCAAAAAAACATTGAATATACTCTCCGAAAAATAAAACATTATGTATTATGCATGCTCACAAATATATTTTATTTGAAACAAACTCCATCTCACCCATGTTGATTATAATTTCAACTACTAACTAGAAAATCATAATACTGAACAAATCCGAATAAAATTTATGAACAAAATAATATGGTGTTAAATACCCCTATATTGCAATATTCAGTAAACAATTAACAGATAGTAGATATCAAGGGAAAAAATCAAAGCTCCAAATTTTCAAAAGGTAGAAAGACATCAATTTGCAAGTGAAACCACACAACTCCCCACAATCTCCTATATAAATGCCAATAAAGCATACAATAAACTTATTCAAATCCAAAGAGACAATCATCCAACAGAAAAATAAACGAAAAACTAGGAAAGACAAACATACCCAAATAGAAATTAGCATGTCGAGAATCCAACCAACAGTATCAAAAACCCAACCAAGTTGTCCATTCACTGAAACATAAGTCAACCTAACTGCCAAAGCAATATTTCCCAGCAGCCTGGCAGTACCACTATTATCTTTTCCACCACCAAACCCTTGATTATACCTCACCAAAACCACCCTGCTCAAAAAAGAGAGATATATGGTAATTTCTCAAAAAAAAACACAGGCGCGCGAGAAAAAATTAATGTTGAGATATCAAGATTTCACTGATTATCTTAAAACCTTGTCTAAAATCTATCTCAACACATTGAAAAATTCTCATCAGATGAAAAAATCAGAACCTAACAAAAGATAATAATCAAGATCGATATAAAGATAGCCTGTGAACTAACCTTGTCTTTATCATCAATGCCATCTGCAGAATTATCCTAAACCACGACCACCATCTCCACCACCTCCACTAGAAAACTAGTAAACCGCGATCAAAAATATCACAACCATCACCTAGATGCGCTAAAAAAACCAGCATTGCAGTTTAAACCAATCCACCTCTGTTAAGAGTGCATGTATTGTGTGTGTGTATACTGCACAAATTATTCCTCATTGTACAGCCTAATTGTTAGTTAGAATACAACTCATGGTGTCCTAGTTTATTGGGACAATTTGTTATTCTTCTTGTATATATACCCAGCTGATAATCAATAAAGTTTATCACATCACATTCAATATTTCTCTCCAATTTACATGGTATCAGAGCAACACTAAAAGATCCTATTCCTCTCCATCACTCGTCTCTTCAAAGACATTCTCTACTGTCCAGATTTAGCCTTTTTTCTCAATCAACATGGCCCAAGAAAATGCCTCATTCATTCCTTCTGTCCATGGCAAAGAGATTGCCAATTCAAGCACAAATTCAACAAGACTAAATGTCTCAAGTCCCTACTCTTCTCATCATTCAGACCACCCGGGGTTGGTTCTGATTTCAAAACCCTTGAATGGGAACAACTACTCTACTTGGAACAGAGCTATGACACTAGCATTAAATTCCAAGAACAAACTGGGTTTTGTTGATGGCACAATCAATCCGACTTCAAAATCAGAAAACCCAGAAGAATATGCAGCTTGGTCCCGCTGCAATGACATGGTCCATTCATGGATCATAAATACCCTAGACCCAGAAATCTCAGACAGTGTGATTTACTATGCCATTGCCAATGAAGTATGGGAAGACCTACGTGAAAGGTTCTCTCAGAGCAATGCCCCTCGAATTTTCGAGATTCAACGTGACATAGCCTATTTTTGACAAGACTAGCTCTCGGTCTCGACATACTATACAAAATTAAAGGGATTTTGGGATGAACTCAGTTCCTACAGTGATGTAATGCACGGAGCACAACATGATCAACAGAAATTGATGCAATTTCTAATGGGTTTGAACGATTCTTACGGGGGAATTTGTGGTCAAATCCTCCTAATGAGTCCCCTTCCTTCGATTCGCCAAGCATATTCATCTGTTTCTCAAGAGGAGAAACAACGTCTCCTAAGCTTGACTCACATTACAGAGAGCACTGGGAGTGCATCCATGGTCGTCCATTTCACGAAGGTTTGCCAAAACTGGGTCACAGAGCTTCAGAACAGCTTCCCCAGACCTTTTTAGTGGGGGGAGAAATTTCAGTGGACAAGATTACAGTGGGGGAAGAAACTTTGGTAACAATGGTGGCAGTGACTGTGGCTTCGATGGGGGACGAAGGGGAGACGAAGAAAGAAGATGATCTAATTTTGGTGGAAGAGGCCGGCCAATTTGCACGTATTGTGGGCAACCAAGCCACTAGGTCCAAAAATTGTTTTCAGCTGAGGGGGTATCCAGCGGGCCATGGGAAGGCTAGGCCCACGGGCCACACTCAGCCCTTATGGTAATGGGCCGGTTGTCAATCAGGTGCCCGATTGTTCTAAAGATGACATTGGCAGTTCAGTTGTTGGAATTTTGGAAGCCCAGATAAAGCAACTTTTATCATTACTTGATATCAAAAATGAAAGGTCCAGTTCTCAAACACATACCGTCACTAAACCAGGTTTGTCCAAAATTGCCCGTAATTGGATCATTGACAGATCACATATCTTCATCGAAAAAATTATTTTTCCACAAAAATAATAAATGCTCATTACCTCTGGTTTTATTGCCTAGTGGAGACAAAGCAAAGATCACTGTAAGAGGATCATTGCCTCTTAATTCCGTTTATTATCTGCATAATGTGCTATTTTTACCTATATTTAAAGTGGATTTGATGTCGGTTTGCCGTTTGACAAGAGGACTGAATTGTTCAATAACTTTTTTTCCTTATTGGTGTATTTTGCAGGATCTGGCTACGAGGAACATGATTGCTTTGGGTAAGCAGCGCAACGGGCTATACTATTTGGTGGCATTGGCAGCGAATAAGCCCAACATAAATTCCCCATCCACACATCATATATCCTGCAACCTCACCACCTCATCCACTGATCTTTGGCATAACCGTTTAGGTCATGTATCCCCACCTTGTTTAAGTTTCATTGCGAAGAATTTTCTAAATATTTCAGTTCAGTCTAGTAAAATTTGCCCCATATGTCCTTTGGCTAAACAGAGTCGTTTACCTTTTTATCCTAGTGTCATTTCCTCTGTAAAACTTTTTGACATAATTCATTGTGATATTTGGGGTCTGTCGCACCCCAAAAATGGTGGTATACGGTGCCGTGGCAACTGGTCCCCGTGAGCGGGGACATTAAATGTCGGGGGATTATTTATTTTTTGTAACAAAGGGAGTCGCCACCTAGTATTACGGTTACTAGGAAACCTAGGACTGGTCTTTCAGAGATTCTAAGGTAAGGGACTGGTTGCGTAAAGGAAAGGTTTTAGCACCCCTAGTACGCCCTACCTAAGGTAAGTTGCTTGGTGTTTTTGTTTGTCTTATGATTGCTAAGATAAAAAATATATATATTTACATGTTGATGATATATCATCCATGCTGAATATTTTGGATATCAACCCTTTGGGATTTATCTATCCAAACACCGATAGTGAATAAGAGCATATTATTCCCGCCGAATATTTTGGATAGAATTTTTCCAAACACCGAACCATGAATAATAGCATATTCCCACCGAATATTTTGGATAGCAACCCTTTAGGATTTATCTACCCAAACACCGATAGTGAATAATAGCATATTATTCCCGCAGAATATTTTGGATAGAATTTATTTATCCAAACACCGAACCATGAATAATAGCATATTATTCCAACCGAATATTTTGAATAGAATTTGTTTATCCAAACTCCGAACCATGAATAATATGAATCACCGAAAAGTTTTTTTATATTTTTTTGAATATTGGTCAATATCCTTTGTATTTTACAAACATGTTGTAAAATCTCAAAATGCAAGAAATGATTTTTTTCCCTTTGCAAAATCCATGCTAAAACTCATTTTCTCTTCAAAACCCAAGATAATATATATTTTTTTTTAAGAAACAATTTTTAAAATATGCTAGTGTATTGACCTTATGCAAAAAAAAAAAAAAAAACACATTTTTTTTATAAAATATTTTTTTGAAAATTGTATTTTTATATATATTTTTATATTATTTAATTATATATGGGAGGGTGAGTCTGTCCTAGCACTTTGTGAGTGAGTGCACGACCACTTCGTGGCTTGGGCTCGGGCACAATATCTTCGGGACTGGACCTCAACTTAAAACGGGCCTCAAACCCATCTTATCTCGGTTTGGGCTTCCAGCTCAATGGGCTGGAAGCCCGGTTTTCGCCCGACCCGAACGGCCCAGCGAGAGTGAATGAATTCACTCTCGCTGGTGCATGCAAAGAGGTAGGGGACGATGAACAGTGATTTTTGAAGTGTGATGAATGGTGATTCTGTTAATACCTTAGTGTAGAGGACGACGAGGTGATTCTTCTGGTCGAGGTTTCGTCGGAAATTGTCGCTTGTGGTGGCCGGAAATGGAGCTGGAAGGCGTCGGGCTGTGTGGCTGTCACGGCTATTGCTGCTGCTGCACTTGGATGAGGAGGTGGCTGTGATGCTGGAGTTTAGGGGAGGAAACTGATGGGGATGAGGTTGCAGTTGGGATGGCCGGAGCTGGTGGCCGGAGCTCTGAACCGAAAGGGAGAGAGAGACAGAGGTCTGCGTTTTTTAGAGGGGGAGACGGTGGCCCGAGAGAGAAAGAGGCAATGGTGGTGCTGAGAGGGTGTTGACGGCGAGATGAAGGCGACCGAAGATGGTGTTTTTCTTTCACGCCGAGAGGGTGACGGAGAGGAACTAGTTGCACTGGTTTGAAGAGAGAGAGAGCGAGAGCGAGGCGAGAAGCGAGAGAATAGGGGAGACGAAGAAAAGAAGAAGAAATGGAAACCGAATGCCAGAGGAGTGGAAAAATCTAAATGAAAAATTTCAATTTTTTCACGTAAAAATCTTCCCTTCTTTGAGTTTTTTTGCTTGTTATTCCCTTCCTTCCACTGTCTAAACTTTTGCTCTCCTCCTGTTTCTATTTTCTGCCCTCCTTTTTTTGCTCCTGCCTGAACTTTTGCTTCCCCCCCTCTAGTGCTCTTCAGCTTCATCTATATATATAGCTATTTGCAGGTTACCGTTGGTGACCTGCAGTAGCTTTTCCCTATTTCATGGCAGGTGGCGGGGAAGTGGTCTGCCATATGGATGGCTTCGGGTGGCTCAAAATTTATTTATTTATATTTTTATTTTATTTTTTAATATATATATATATATATATATATATATATATATATATATATATATATATATATATATATATATATATATATTAACTAATTCATGGCAGGTGGCAGGGGGAGAGGTCTATAATATGGGTGGCTTCGGGTGGCTCAAAATTTATTATTATTATTATTTTTATTTTTATTATATATATATATATATATATATATATATATATATATATTAACTAATTCATGGCGATGTGGCGGGAAGTGAGTACGCCATATGGATGGCTTCGGGTGGCTCAAAATTTATTTATTTATATTTTTATTTTATTTTTTAATATATATATATATATATGCAAAATACGATTTGATCCCTGAATTCGTAACTCTTTTAATTGCAACCTCAATTGAACTTAAATTTATGATTTTATGCAATTATGTCCTTGTGAAAAATTCAAAGTTAACTTTATTTTGCGCACCTTTGGTCCTTGATTTTTATTTGTGCAATATAGTTCCCCACTCGACCATAAAACTCTTAATTTGTTCAATTAGGTCCCCGATTTCGCTTAATTGGCTTGAAAAAAATTCAAATTGATCAACGAAAATTCAAATATCACCAATTGAGCCCGAATTAATTTTAAGAACTTGATTTCGTATTGACTAAGCCTTTAATAGAAATTAATTTGATCAATTTAAAGTACAATTAAGTCGTCAAACTTAATTAAACTCTCCAATTGGACCTAAATTAATTCCTGAATATAATTACACTTTTATATTAAATCAACGACTATATCAAATTAGTCCATAAAAATATAATTATATTTTATGACTTAGTTTATGCGCGGATTTATCTTATAATAAATTACTTTAGCTTTGGATCCGCGTTTTTTATTTTTTGGCACAAAAAGGGTACAATCGAACTTTCAAAAATGTCCAAAATTTTAACTTGATTTTCTTCCCGACACCACCCTCCATTTATTTATTTATTTATTATATATATATATTTTCCTTCTTTTTTTTAGCTTTGGGGCATGACCCAAAATTGGGTTACAACAGTTGCCCCCTTCTTTACAATGCTTACGACTAAAGTTTTTATAAAAGACTTTAGCTTAGTAAGTGTTGTAAAGAAAGAAAAAAAATGGAGTTTGTCTTATTGTGATGCATGGCTTACCAGTTAGGAGAGTCTCGATAGTGACGGATGACTTACCCGGGTCTCATTGTGACGGGTGACCTGCCCGAGTTAGTAAAGTCTCGATAGTGACGGATGACTTACCCGGGTCTCATTGTGACGGGTGACCTGCCCGAGTTAGTAAAGTCTCGATAGTGACGGATGACTTACCCGGGTCTCATTGTGACGGGTGACCTGCCCAAGTTAGTAAAGTCTCGATAGTGACGGATGACTTACCCGGGTCTCATTGTGACGCGTGACCTGCCCGAGTTAGTAAAGTCTCGATAGTGACGGATGACTTACCCGGGTCTGATTATGACGGGTGACCTGCCCGGATGAAAGATGGAAGGGTCTCATTTTTACGGGTGACCTACCCGGATGGAAGATGGAAGGGTCTCATTTTTACGGGTGACCTACCCGGCTAGCATGGCCTCATTTTTATGGGTGACCGACCCGGCTAGCATGGCTTCATTTTTATGGGTGATCGACCTGCTATCATGGTCTTATTTTTTTTGGGTGACCGACCCGGCTTGCATGGTCTCATTTTTATGGGTGACCGACCCGGCTAGCATGGTCTCATTTTATGGGTGACCGACCCCTATCATGGTCTCATTTTCTGGGTGACCGACCCGGCTCGCATGATCTCATTTTTATGGGTGACCTACCCGGCTAGCATGGTCTCATTTTTATGGGTGACCGACCCGGCTATCATGGTCTCATTTTTATGGGTGACCGACCCGGCTATCATGGAACGAAGCAACACTGCACTTCAATTCACCTTCCGCGACTTGTTGATCTGAGATTCTCTTTAGAAACATAGGCCTCTTTCTTTGATGCACCATTATCAACATGATGTCTTTGCCTAATCTCCAAAGCTTTAACAGGCTTTTCTGATTGGATGGCTCATTCAACAACTCAAACGCAAGCACCTTGCTTATTATGGGCTATCTGCGATGACCTTTGCTTTTATCCCAATCTGACCATGCCCCCAAGTTTGGGGTTGCTTGATTTTCCATTTAGCGTAGAGTTCGATAATCATTCTTTTATTGAAGTTCTGAGCATTATCAGTTATGATCTTTTCTGGTGGTCTGCATCGACATATCAAGCAAATTTCTTCAACACCTTTTACGTTACATGAACAAATGACCCAGCTTGTATCCATCTTGTGAAATAGTCAATAGCCACAAAAATAAACCTATGATCATTGTTGGCTTTTGGTTGATATACCCAATCACATCAATTCCCTCATTTGCAAAAGGCCACGGAGATATCAAGTTAATCATAGGAGCCGAAGGGACATCTATTTTGTCACCACGGACTTGATACTTATGACACTTGCGAACATAGTCAATGCAACCATTCTCAAGGTTTTCTTCTCTTTTGGATTTCTCGTAACACGTTTCTGGCTTCAACTCCATCTAAGCATCTCAGCAAAGAACTGTTAGATGACCTCTTATACAAAACTTCTCCATTAATGTAAAAATCCATCGTTAACCTTCTCAAGGTTTTCTTCTCTTTTTGGATGCCCCAAGGGGATAAGCCCGTTTTTGGATGAAGTTCTTGATATCGTAGTATCAAGGGTTTCCATCTATTTCTTTTTCAACTGAGCAGCAATGAGTTGGTTTATCTTCTGATATCAATGTGTATCGGCATCATTGACCTCCTTGCTTTTAAGGCTACCTTCATCTGAGGATGTAGAACTCTCCAAATTCTTCTAGCTGCTCTTACCTTCAATAGATTTCTTTGTTCCCTAGAGTCAAGTTTCTTCTCGCTTCTTTCTCTTCCCTTGCTTTCATCACTAGTAATGGATTCCACTGGAATTACAAACTTGACATCCATTTTTCCTGGAAGATCATGGTCCTCTCTGGCTTTTCTTTTGCTACTTTGGATATAAAAATCCTTACCGTCTCCAGCAATGGTACTATGGAATCGAGTCAAATATAGAGTTTTTTTTTGTGCACCTTCTGCTCATTTTGTCTGCCTAGTTTGCCACTGCTTCTAGACTTTTCAGCATACCTAGACAGTCCTGAATGACTATTAATACTTTCTCTTTTGCAAGCATCCCCAGGAGCTGTTTTAAACAAAGATTCATATGGCGGTTTTGCTGAGATGGCCAAATTCGTCTATTTAGCACCATTTACTAGAGCTGCCCAGTTCCACATTACCCAAAATCCAAAGTGAGAGCTTGGCTATTGTCAGAGCAACATTCATCCGTCTTACATCAGCGACGAACCCAATACTGCTGGAGCTCATTCCATTCATAGATGAACTTAAATCAGCTACTCTAACAGTGGAAAGTATTAGTATATCATCCTCTCGGTCCTCCTTTTGAAAAATCATTGCAGCTCAACTGCAGCTTCAACCTTACGTTCATTATAAAAAGACGATGCACCGGATTCCTTACCGCGAAGCTCCTGGCCACCCGTAATGTCATAGAATAAATACGGGCCAAGAACCCCAATCTCATGAAATGATGCTGATTTGTTTGACATTTGCTCTCCGTTTGCTATCATAAAAGTGCAAGGAGGGAAACTGGTTGATTGAAATATCAAATTTGTGTAAAACAGGTCTCAAGACAGTGATATTATTGAACCAGTTCGGCTTATTAATGATATAACCAGGCTCCGCACCAAAATTGAGATTATCCTGTGTTGCCGAAATCTTTAATTACTAGTTTGCTTGGTAACAAATATGGAGATGCAAACCCACCGTGATTAGCGTGAATCAGGTTTCTGATGACATATTGTAGAATGCCTCCATGATCAAAATATGCCAGTCCTATTGTCTGTTGCTACTGTAACATCTTGACCTGGTCTAATCTCACTTGCATTGCTACGCAGATCAATGTTGTAGTGCTCATGCCTAGTCAAGCTAAAAGTTTCAGCATCCTCCATGGCCTAAAAAAAATGGAATGATACCCATTCCCACCAGATTACTGCGGTGAATTCGCTTAGAGATCTTGGCTATCACTGCTTTCACATCCAGTAGCTTTGGACCCTTGGCAACCCAATCACGAGAACTTCCACTCCCATACTCAGCACCAACCACAATAGTTGTATCATGCTCCTCACTCTTGTACCTCATGGCAGCATCAATCACATATAGTTTCTCTCCAGTTGAAATATGAATTGTTTTAGGCCTAACTTTTCCTCCCAATAATTTATTGCCAATGCGAATGTTAGTAAATGTGCCTCTTGCCATCATTTCATCATTACCACGGCGATTGCCATAAGAATCGAAGTCTCTTCTATCAACGCTAGCAGCATGATTGTCCTTGTGTATGCTGTCAGCTGGTGAACTGTGATCAGTTGTAATACTATCCCCGAAGTTTGAGCAAGCAGTAAGCATCGTTCACACCATGTGGTCTTGGCCGTGACATGGTCATGCTTTTGAAATATGGTGGATCATGTATGTATGTTGATTTGGAATCCCAGGCGTACAGATTGCCTGAAGGAACAAGTAATTGATTCCACATGAGATTTCCTTTGGTGATTGCTTGATATGTAGCCTTAAACATATCAGGCAGAACACTTGAATGAACAACTTGAGCAACTTCATCATTGGATGGCCAAATATCACTGAAAAAAATATTTGTTTTCCATCTTTTCCACACCAATTGGCTCTGTTTCAAAATCAATACCCACCGTTCCAGCAAGTGCATAAGCTACCATAAGTGGTGGAGAAACAAGATAATTAGCCCTTATTAGAGAATGGACTCGACCCTCAAAATTTCTATTCCCATAAAACACAGCAGCAACCACTACATCATTTTCAGTGATAGCTGATGCCACTGCTTCATCTATATCTCCAGAATTCCCGATGCAGGTGGTGCCTCCATAATCAACAGTATGAAAACCTAGTTGATTCAGATACTTCTGCAAGCCACTCTTTTCTAAATATTTGGTTATAATCCCCAAAACCTGGAGCATGGTTTCGCTTCAATTCTAATTCACAAGCTTTCTTCGCAACTAAAGCAGCTCCAAGCATGACACTAGGGTTTGAGGTATTTGTGCAACTAGTAATGGAATCTATAACAATATCACCATGTCTAAGTTGGGATTGAGACCCACGAAAACTGAATTCTGCAACCTTGCCTCGAGATTCCTTAGGTATAGCGAATCCCCTAAATCCGACCATGTTGTCCAAGCATGCATGTCAATTAGCTTTCATTTCTCTCAAAGTAACTTGATCATGTGGCCTTTTAGGTCCTGATATACAAGGTTCCACATCATCAAGATTCAATGCTAGACAAGAAGAGTACACTCACTGTAGTCCACAAAAATCTTGTTTGCTCTTATATAGGACTCTATCAAAGAGACAGTTTCATCACTTCTGCCTGTCAGTTTCAGATATTGCAGTGTGACACGATCCACAGGAAGAAAACCCATGGTAGCACAATACTCATGAGACATGTTGGCAATAGTAGCACGATCTGCTAGTGACAATTCACTCAAGCTCTATTTAAGGAGGGGCAACGATCTGCTGGTGACCCAGGAGGAGCAACAAACATGTTTTTTGGAAAGCATTTGAGCCTTATTTAAGGAATGCACATCTTTCTTTGTTTCTTTGGAACTCAAGCTCCATATTAGTCTACACTGCATTTCCTGATCAACCTGAACTGAGTGATCAATAACAAGATCAACTGAAACCGATGGGTTGATCTTATTAGAATCACCTCCCAGATTATTCATCGCATCTCGCATGCAAGGTCAACAATAGCAGGAACACCAATAATATCTTGAAGAAAGGCTCTAGAAGGCTTGAATGGAATTTCAACTAATTTAGGATCAAATTTCTCCCAATCCATAATCTTCTCAACATCATTACTCTTAACCTTGAAGCTCATCGTAGTTTCTAGTTATCGATTCCAAAAGAATCGTTGAATATGGCCATCTATCCATTCTTCGGTCATTGAGAGCAGGCAATCTATAGTACTTGCCATATTCGTCACCGGGCAAAAATGCTTTTTTTAGGGTTTTTTATTCAAAAGATATTATGGAACATACATCCTAATGATAGGTTCTAGTTCCTTTACGTGAGACATGGGGGTAGGTTTACTATTTGGGCTCTAAAGAGGGTCTCTCGCTGTCCCAGTGATCACCTTCGTAAAGGCAATATGGGGTCTTAGTAGATAATGGGATGGTACGTATACCAATCACTATCATCTAAGCTCTCAGCAAAGAGTTGGGGTTTACACAAACTTCAACCTTGACTCAAGTCATAGGTAAGTTGCTAGTCCCCCACCTAACTTAAGGTTTAGTGTGTGATCTCAAAATAATGAAAAGTGATGCATGACGAGACATATTATGATGACAGGATGAAAAGATGTATGCTAAAGCTTTTAAACAAATATATAAATAATTCATAGCAACATGAGAATAAATGAATGAATAAACACATAAATAATTAACATATCATAAACAAACAAAATTATCAAGCTTAGTCCAAAGTCCCCAGCGGAGTCGCCATTCTGTCGGACCCCAAAAATGGTGGTATGCGGCGCCGTGACAACTGGTCCCCATGAGCGGGGACATTAAATATCGGGGGATTATTTATTTTTTGTAACAAAGGGAGTCGCCACCTAGTATTACGGTTACTAGGAAACCTAGGACTGGTCTTTCAGAGATTCTAAGGTAAGGGACTGGTTGCGTAAAGGGAAGGTTTTAGCACCCCTAGTACGCCCTACCTAAGGTAAGCTGCTTGGTGTTTTTGTTTGTCTTATGATTGCTAAGATAAAAAATATATATATTTACATGTTGATGATATATCATCCATGCTGAATATTTTGGATATCAACCCTTTGGGATTTATCTATCCAAACACCGATAGTGAATAAGAGCATATTATTCCCGCCAAATATTTTGGATAGAATTTATGCAAACACCGAACCATGAATAATAGCATATTCCCACCGAATATTTTGGATAGCAACCCTTTAGGATTTATCTACCCAAACACCGATAGTGAATAATAGCATATTATTCCCGCCGAATATTTTGGATAGAATTTATTTATCCAAACACCGAACCATGACTAATAGCATATTATTCCCGCCGAATATTTTGCATAGAATTTGTTTATCCAAACACCGAACCATGAATAATATGAATCACCGAATTTATTTATTTTTTTGAATATTGGCCAATACCTTTTGGATTTTACAAACATGTAAAATCTCAAAATGCAAGAAATGATTTTTTTTCTTTTGCAAAATCCATGCTAAAACTCATTTTCTCTTCAAACCCCAAGAATATATATATATTTTTTAAAAGAACAATTTTTAAAATATGCTAGTGTATTGGCATTATGCAAAAAACAACACTTTTTTTTTATAAAATATTTTTTTGGAAAATTGTATTTTTATATATATTTTATATTATTTAATTATATAAGGGAGGGGCTAGGTTGTCCCAGCCGCCTGTGGGGCTGGGCTGCCAGCCCGCCTGTGGCTTGGGCTCGGGCACAATATCTTCGGGACTGGACCTCAACTTAAAACGGGCCTCAAACCCATCTTATCTCGGTTTGGGCTTCCAGCTCAATGGGCTGGAAGCCCGGTTTTCGCCCGGCCCGAAAGGCCCAGCGAGAGTGAATGAATTCACTCTCGCTGGTGCATGCAGAGAGGTAGGGGACGATGAACAGTGATTTTTGGAGTGTGATGAATGGTGATTCTGTTAATACCTTAGTGTAGAGGACGACGAGGTGATTCTTCTGGTCGAGGTTTCGTCGGAAATTGTCGCCTGTGGTGGCCGGAAATGGAGCTGGAAGGCGTCGGGCTGTGTGGTCATCCACGACTATTCTTCGTCTTGCACTTGGATGAGGAGGTGGCTGTGATGCTGGAGTTTAGGGGAGGAAACTGATGGGGATGAGGTTGCAGTTGGGATGGCCGGAGCTGGTGGCCGGAGCTCTGAACCGAAAGGGAGAGAGAGACAGAGGTCTGCGTTTTTTAGAGGGGGAGACGGTGGCCCGAGAGAGAAAGAGGCAATGGTGGTGCTGAGAGGGTGTTGACGGCGAGATGAAGGCGACCGAAGATGGTGTTTTTCTTTCACGCCGAGAGGGTGACGGAGAGGAACTAGTTGCACTGGTTTGAAGAGAGAGAGAGACGAGAACAGGGGCGAGAGCAGAGAACAGGGGAGACGAAGAAAAGAAGAAGAAATGGAAACCGAATGCCAGAGGAGTGGAAAAATCTAAATGAAAAATTTCAATTTTTTCACGTAAAAATCTTCCCTTCTTTGAGTTTTTTTGCTTGTTATTCCCTTCCTTCCACTGTCTAAACTTTTGCTCTCCTCCTGTTTCTATTTTCTGCCCTCCTTTTTTTTGCTCCTGCCTGAACTTTTGCTTCCCCCCTTCTAGTGCTCTTCGGCTTCATCTATATATATAGCTATTTGCAGGTTACCGTTGGTGACCTGCAGTAGTTTTTCCCTAATTCATGGCAGGTGGCGGGGAAGTGGTCTGCCATATGGATGGCTTCGGGTGGCTCAAAATTTATTTATTTATTTTTATTTTATTTTTTAATATATATATATATATATATATATATATGTGTGTGTGTGTGTGTGTGTGTGTGTGTGTGTGTGTGTGTGTGTGTGTGTGTGTGTGTGTGTGCAAAATACGATTTGATCCCTCAATTCGTAATTCTTTTAATTGCAACCTCAATTGAACTTAAATTTATGATTTTATGCAATTATGTCCTTGTGAAAAATTCAAAGTTAACTTTATTTTGCGCACCTTTGGTCCTTGATTTTTATTTGTGCAATATAGTTCCCCACTCGACCATAAAACTCTTAATTTGTTCAATTAGGTCCCCGATTTCGCTTAATTGGCTTGAAAAAAATTCAAATTGATCAACGAAAATTCAAATATCACCAATTGAGCCCGAATTAATTTTAAGAACTTGATTTCGTATTGACTAAGCCTTTAATAGAAATTAATTTGATCAATTTAAAGTACAATTAAGTCGTCAAACTTAATTAAACTCTCCAATTGGACCTAAATTAATTCTTTAATATAATTACGCTTTTATATTAAATCAACGACTATATCAAATTAGTCCATAAAAATATAATTATATTTTATAACTTAGTTTATGTGCGGATTATCTTATAATAAATTATTTTAGCTTTGGATCCGTGTTTTTTTTATTTTTGGGCACAAAAAGGGTACAATCGAACTTTCAAAGATGTCCACAATTTTAACTTGATTTTCTTCCCGACACCACCCCCCATTTATTTATTTATTTATTATATATATATTTTCCTTTTTTTTTAGCTTTGGGGCATGACCCAAAATTGGGTTACAACAGGGTCGTTATAAACAGTCTTCTCTTTCCGATGCTTATTATTTTCTCACTATTGTTGACGACTTTACACGTTTTACATGGATTTTTTTGATGAAACACAAAAGTGAAACACAATCCCTTATCATTAAATTTTTTAATTATGTCCTCACACAATTTGACTCTCATATTAAAACTTTTTGAAGTGACAATGGTGGAGAGTTTATCTCTCTTCATCCTTTTTTCGATAATCATGGTGTCATCTTTCAACATTCCTGTGTTTATACACCTCAACAAAATGCGGTTGTAGAACGCAAACACCATCATATTCTACAAGTATCCCGAGCTTTGAAATTTCAAGCTAACCTTCCTATTTCTTTTTGGGGCGAATGCGCTCTTACCGTTGTTCACTTAATTAATTGTCTTCCATCCCCAGTTATTTCTTTCAAAACACCTTTTGAACTTCTTTATTCAAAACCTCCATCTTTCTCTCATTTGCGTGTTTTCGGTTGTTTGGCTTACGCCACTAATGTGCATACTTCCCATAAATTTGACTATCGCTCCATTCCTTCCATTGTTATTGGATATCTTATTGATCAAAAAGCTTACAAATTGTATGATTTATCCACTAAAAAGATTTTTACGAGTCGCGATGTTAAATTTTATGAGTCAATTTTTCCTTATGCCTCCATTCCTACAAACAGAGCCCACACTACAACCGGTCCACCTTCACCCATTCATCCTTTACTTTCCTCGGCCCAGCCCATTTACCCTTATCCCGAGCCCACAACTAATACACCAGCCCAACCCACATCACCTTCCCCTCCAGACGACATGTCATCCACACCCCTCCCTTCTTCACCGATCCCATCTTCCTCACCCCATTATCCTCCACCTATAATCTCTGATACCCACCTCTCTGCACAACTCATCACCGAGAACCCACCACCCCCACCACCTCCACCACCTCCAATTTCCGATTACCCCTATCCTCGCCGTTCCAATCGCACCACAGCTCCGCCATCCAAGTTCCGCGACTTCGTCTGTCCCACCATTACCACCACCCAATCATCTTCCCCGGCGCCTGGTCCGACAAAAGGTACGCGTTTTCCATTGGCCAATTTCGTCTCTTATCACCGTTGCACACCTGCTTTTCAAGCTTTCATTGCACAGATTAATGTTGTCGTAGAGCCACAATCATACTCAGAAGCTGCCACCAATCCTCAATGGCAGGAAGCCATGGCTTCTGAGTTACAAGCACTGCAAGATAACGGGACATGGTCTCTTGTCCCTCTGCCACCAGACAAGGTTCCAATTGGGTGCCGATGGGTGTTCAAGATTAAACACCATGCCGATGGGTCTGTTGAGAGGTTCAAGGCTCGTCTGGTAGCCAAGGGTTTTACTCAACTCGAAGGTGTGGATTATCAGGATACCTTCTCTCCCACTGCCAAGATCATCACCGTCCGCTGCCTCCTTGCCATGGCTGCCTCTCACAGTTGGCCAATCCACCAACTCGACGTCAATAACGCCTTTCTTCATGGCGATTTGACTGAAGAAATCTATATGACAATGCCACCAGGGCTTCGGCGACAGGGGGAGAATAACTTGGTGTGTCGCCTTCATAAGTCTCTCTACGGATTGAAGCAGGCTTCTCGGCAGTGGTTTGCTAAATTCACAGAGGCAATTTGCTCCGCAGGCTATGAACAATCTCGAGCCGATTACTCAATGTTCACCAAGAAGCAAGGCAAGTCTTTTACCGCCATTTTAATATATGTTGATGACATTTTGGTTACTGGAAATGACCCTGCTAGTATTACTGCAACTAAGACATTTCTGCATAGCAATTTCCGAATCAAAGAACTTGGCAAATTGAAATATTTTCTTGGTATTGAGGTGTCTGCATCTGAAAATGGAATATTTATTTCTCAACGTAAATATGCATTAGAAATTATTGCGGATGTTGGTTTGTTGGGAGCAGCTCCTGTTGATACTCCCATGGAACGAGGATTGAAATTGTCAGATAAAAGTGAATTGCTTAAGGATTCCAGCCGTTACAGGAGGTTGGTTGGTAGGTTGATTTATCTGACTATTTCTAGGCCAGATGTAACATATGTTGTACATGTTCTAAGCAGATTCATGCATCAACCTAGGAAATTACATATGGAAGCAGCCCTTTGGGTTGTAAGGTATTTGAAAGGGGCTCAGGGTAAGGGTCTGTTTTTCTCCTCGAAAAATGATTTCAGATTGAGGGCATATTGTGATTCGGATTGGGCAGGTTGCCCACTTACTAGGAGATTGACTACTGGTTATTGTGTCTTTCTCGGACCATCAATGATATCTTGGAGGTCAAAGCGTCAGAAAACTGTATCACTCTCTTCAGCCGAAGCAGAGTACCGAGCCATGACAGGGGCTTGCTGTGAGTTGACATGGCTTCGATGTTTGTTGAAAGATTTAGGTCTCCCGCACAAAGAATCTGCATTGTTGTATTGTGATAACAGGGTTGCCCTACACATTGCGGCAAACCCAGTTTTTCATGAACGGACTAGACATATCGAGATGGATTGCCACTACATAAGAGATAAGATTCAGGATGGTTCGATAGCTACAAAATATGTGAGTTCTGCACACCAACTGGCGGACGTCTTGACAAAGCCTTTGGGTAAAGATTTTTTTGTTCCTATGATACACAAGTTGGGAGTGCAGGACATCCACTCTCCAACTTGAGGGGGAGTGTTAGAATAAAAAGTTGTTAAGAGTGCATGTATTATGTGTGTGTGTACTGCACAAATTATTCCTCATTGTACAACCTAATTGTTAGTTAGAATACAACTCATAGTGTCCTAGTTTGTTGGGACAATTTGTTATTCTTCTTGTATATATACCCAGCTGATAATCAATGAAGTTTATCACATCACATTCAATATTTCTCTCCAATTTACAAGTATCACCTCTCTCTCTCTCTAATTTTCGTCGATAACAATGATGAATTAGGATGTTGAATAATAATGAGAGAGCGAGAGAGAGTGTTTTGAAGAGTCCATTCCGATCGGGAGGCACGTATTGAAGGGAAAGAAGTTGGGAAAGCTCTTCCAGAGAGAAAGGTTTTTCTCTCTTTTTAAAGTTTTCTTGGAGAGAGAGAGACAGTATCCGTTGATGTTATGGAGATTAATAGTAACGGCGAAGATAGCTCGGGAAATTAAAGAGAATAATGGTTTTTTACTATGACGTATTGGCCTTGGAGGATTCTGGAAGCCGTGAAGAGTATGGTATGCTTGTTTTGGGAGAGGGGACTCAGCAGGCGTAAGTATTTTTAAAAATTGTAGCTATAAAATTACTATAGCATTAACACACGCTTAAAGATCTTTAACATTATATTTTAAAAGTGTTTTTAAAAAAAATTAAAAATATTTTATTTTATTTTACTTTTTACTTTAAATTATAAATTTTGGTGATTTTGGATTATTTTCATGTGCTGAAAAAACATCATTTTAATATATTTTTAATGAAAAAACACTTTCAAAAGCAATCATAATCGCACTCTCAAATAGATACTTAAACTTCAACTTTAAAAACTAATGGATTACTTTATTCTTGTAAAATCAATTTTTATTTTTATTTTCATTCATCTCACAAAGTCCAAACATAACTCTATTTTTCTCTCTTGTCTACATTTGATGAATTATGGATATGTTTATTTCCATAAAATAGTTATTTTAAATACCATTTCTAGTTTTGTTATTTATTCTAAGAAACATTTTTGCATGAAAAAATATGAAAAAACTTTATTATATATAATTTTATAAACTTTCCAATTAAGCTTAATGTTTGAGGACATGAAAGCTTAATTTTATAAACTTTTTTTTTCTATTGTGAACCGTGTTTTAACGGTTTTGCCCCTGCTAATAAAACAAAAAAACAGCTCCGGCTAAGGGGCACTGGTGTATTTGCTCGCGTCTGGACCGGTCTGGTGCGGTCTGGTATGCCACAAGGTTTTTTTTTAATATTTTTAATATAGGTAAACACGGTTATAGCCCCTAATAAGACAAAAACGTTGACTTGAGTACAGTGGCAGGACGGTAATTGACCCTTTTAAAAAAAAATATGTGGTTGTCAGGGCGTGAAGCGCACGCGCCAGACGGTTTTCCACCTTATGCCCTGTTTAGGTGGTGCGTGCGGCGTCATACAGTGACCAGAAATGGTCTTCCCGCGTCGTTTTCGATGGGCCTCCGAGTGGACTTCCTCCCGCGGTGGAGCGTGTAACCTAAAAATACATGTGGTCACGGTGGCGGCCGATTAAAGTCGCTGGCTATGTTTCTCCTGCACGTAAAAGTGCACGAGAGTCCCCCATTGTTTGTTACTTTTCACTTTGATCCTTCTACTTTTAATTTTGTTTTTGGTCTGATTTCTATTATATAGGTTTTGATTTAGTTCGATTGAGTCCTTCGATTTTAATTGATTGAATGTGAAAGTTTCACTTCAGTCCTCCTACCATTAATTTCCAGTTTGGCTGTAAATAGTTGAATAAATTTGGTACACAAGTTTCGAATTTGTCAACTTTGTCCTTTAATTTAAATTGATAATGAATGTAATTTCCCTTTCAACCCTTAGACTTTTAATTTTTGAATTTAATCCCTTTATATTTGTTTTTCATTTCAGCCCTTATACTTTTATTTTTTTATATTTCTAGAATAATCCCTAGTTTTGTCCATGTATGTATTAGTGTACTTAACACAACAACAACAACAACAACAACAACAATAATAATTTAATTGTTTTTCTTGCTTACTCTTTTTTTAATGTTTTTTTTCTCCGGATAATTTAGTAATTTTTATTGTTTTGACAGTAATGGCAATGATATTTATTTTTTTTTCTTTTGTTAAAGTTTCTGGGATATTTTTGTTCTTTTATTAATTATATGTTCTAATATTTATTCAATTTTATCGCCTAGGAATATATATAGGGAGAAAAAAACATGACCTAGGATTTTTTTGAATAAAAACAATTAATATCAGTATTCTTCAATACATTTAATATAATAATATAATGAATAAATCGGATAACATAAAAACAAATTTGTCTTCGAATTTTAATTTTGTACTTAACACAACAACAACAATAATAATAACAACAACAATAATTTAATTGTTTTTCTTGCTTACTCTTTTGTTAATATCTTTTTTTCCTCCAGATAATTTAATATTTTTTATTATTATGACAGTAATAACAATGATAATTTTTGTTTTTATTTTATTTTTTTGTTTTATCTTTTGTTAAAGTTTATGGAATATTTTTAGTCTTTCATTAATTATATGTTCTAATATTTATTGAATATTATCGCCTAGGAATATATATAGGGAGAAGAAAACATGACCTTAGATTTTTTGAATAAAAAAATTAATATTAGTATTCTTAAATATATTTTATATAATAATATAATGAATAAATAGACTAACATAAAAAAATTGTCTTCGAATTTTAAATTTTTCCTCTTTTTAAAAATTTATTTCTTAAAAGAAAATACAATATTTTGGTTTTTAATATTTCAGATCTAATAATACTGGGCAAAAAATACAACTCAAATTTTTTTGACACATTTACCTAGATTTCAAAAATATGCGAGTCACTTTCCGTTTCAATTACACTATTCTTTTTAGATGACAAATAAGTCATTATAGCAAAAAACAGTTTTTTTTCCCTAAAAATATATTACAATATTTTTATTTACAATGTGTCAGATCTAATATTACTAGAGAAAAAAGACAACTCATAAAATAAATATAACAAATTTACCTCGGTTATTTACAATTAAGAAATATGTGAGTCACTTCCGTTTCGATCATACTGTTCTTTTTAGACGACAAAGAAAATATTATTGCATGAAAAAAATGTTTATTTTTAAAAACAAATTACAATATATTTTTTATAATACGTCAAATCTAATATTATTGAGGAACAAAAGCAACTCATAAAAAAAGACCAATTTACCTAGGTTATCTACAATTAAAAAATATACGTACCACTTCTCATTTCGATTACTCTATAAAATATGTGAGACTAATTATATGTTTTAATATTTATTAAATATTATCGCCTATAAATATATTGGGAGAGAAAAAATGACCTAAGATTTTTTCCTTTTAAAAAATTAATATCAATATTCTTAAATACATTTAATATAATAATATAATTAATTAATCTTATAAAAAAATTTCATTTTCACTTGAATTTGATAATATTTTGTTTAAGTTTATTTCTTAAAAAAAAATTTACAATATTTTCATTTTTAATATTTTAAATCTAATATTACAAAATATGCGGGTCATTTCCCGTTTCGATTCCTGTTCCTTTTAGACAACAAATAAGTCATTATAGCACGTAAAAAAATTAAGTTCATTTCTGGAAAAAAAAATTCAATATTTTATTTTTGATGTGTCAGATCTAATATTACTAGTGAGAAAATTGAACTAAAAAAAATGCCAAATTCACCTAGGTAATCTACAATTAAAAATATACGAATCACTTCTCATTTCAATTAAACTATTCATTTTAGGCGGGGGAAAAATTATATGTTACATATTTTATCTATTATAGTGTTACTGATTAAATATTTAAACAACTAATTACAATATTTAAAAAATCAATTAGTTTTCTACATAGAAAAAACCCTAACGCAATGTACGGGCAATCATATTAATTATACAACGCAAAAAACTCATTTCTAACATATTTGATCTATTGCAATTTCAGTAATTAAACATTAAAATAACTAATTATTGGGCGAAAAAAATATAAGTTTATTTCTGGAAAAAAATAATTACAATATTTTTATTTATAATGGGTCAAATCTAATATTATTTAGGAAAAAATACAACTCATAAAAAATTACCTTTGTTATCTGCAATTACAAAATATACGAATCAATTTCTATTTTGATTATATAGATTTTATTAATTATAATGTTAATAATTAAATACTAAAATAATAAATATAATATATGTAAAAGGAAAAAAAATTACATGAATAAAAAAACTCTGAAGCATCACACGGTATATAGCTCGTAATGACTATTCAATCATGCTGCTGAACGCTGTACTCACCCTCTCTCATCCCAAACATACAATTCAATGATCACCCATTAATTTTTATTATCAAGAACAGGGGAAAGTAATTTCGCCCTAATAGGCCTCAAAGCATCCTGACCTCGGCCCACAAATCCAATCAATTTTGCCAGCGGTGGATAAAGAATTTCCGTCTTGAATTTCTATCCCTTGGATTAACATCAAAATATCCTGTCCGTCCAAATCAAGTCTTCTTACCTTTTAAAGTCATCATCGAAGACATAAAAAATAGGTATCCCAGTCGGTTTGCCATAACTTCATCCAAAATCTTAACCAGCCTCATCTCCCTCTCTCTGAAAAAGTTAGGGTTTTCAAGGTGCGAGTTGCTCAATTTAATTGATTTGATTGGAAACTAGGGTTTATTTAACTCTTTTTTATTGCAGTTTCAGTTCAAATTTGAGCTTGTTCATCTAAAAAGTGATTAATTCATGTGAAAAAGCTGCGGTTTTTTTAATCCAGATTTTGTAGCGTATAAAATGTCATTTAAAAAAAAAAATGGTGTTTTGATAGATCTGATTTCTTCTTACCTTGATGCTCTTACATAAATAAATGATGTGCTGCTATCAGGTCAACTATAATTGAAAATTTTGATCTTTTGTGAAGTTTCTGGCGAATTAATTTGCTTCTGTTTGTTTTCTGTGGAGCTCAAGAAAATAGACTTTCTATTTTTTTGGTTTACTTGGTATTAAGGACTTGTATTGTTTGTTGCAGTTTGAAAATGCCACGTTATGATGACCGATATGCGAGTACGCGCCTCTATGTTGGCCACCTGGCTGCTAGGACACGATCACGGGATCTGGAACATCTTTTCAGCAAATATGGGCGGTAATCTCTCTTATTTCTAAGTCTAACATGTTTGACGTAGAGTAATCAGGGTCACCACTCTCACAAACACACCGGTGGATTGTGGCACTGTGGGTTTTTTGGTTTATAACTAGCTATTGGAAACTCGCCCATATTTATTTTGTGCAATTCATTCCTGTGCTTTCAAGTTTCTGCTGAATGATGCTGCAACTTGCATTTTAAAACCATTGACATGTTCCCAGCAGTAAAGTAACAGTATTTCTGCGCGTTTCCTTTCCTTAAATGCCATTGATTGATGGAGAAAATGCGGTTTGCCCCTGTGAATATGTAGGCAACATTTAGGCCTTCAACAGCTTGTTTTGCTCGTTGATTTGTGTTATCTGTGTGGGTGGCCCTAGGCGTCATTTTTTTTTTTTAACTTGAATGATCTTGTTGAAGGTTTCTGGCCTAATGCCTAACCTGGAGGTCTATGGTGAGAGGGTTGCCATGATGGAATTGGTGGAAATTCCTGCCGAGTTATAGGAGACTTTGGCGATTCTTTCTATTATGTTATTGCGTGTTTTTATGGAATTGGCAACAATCTCAAACTGGTGTTTAGTTCGTCTATGAGGGGTGAAGTAGCATACACTTGCAGTACTTAAGTAATGATGGCCTTACTGTTTGTGGCAACCATTTCGCAGAGTACGAGATGTGGATATGAAGCGTGACTATGCATTTGTTGTAAGTCTTTCTCATTCTTCTCATGATCTCTGAATGTGATGTTTCAGAGCTTTGGTTGATCACATATCTTTTTAATTTTTCCCTGATGAGAACTGCTTTATATGTTCTATGATGCACATATGTTGTGTTTTGCTGGTTTTTCTCACCTTTCTTAAACAGGAATTCAGTGATCCCAGAGATGCTGACGATGCAAGGCATTACTTAGATGGTAAGGATTTTGATGGAAGTCGTATCATCGTGGAATTTGCGAAGGGGGTAAGTTCTGTCAAGTTAATGTTTTCAAATAGTATAATTACAATTGTAAATTAGTAGATTAGGGACAATTGTAAAGCTTGCTTTTCAAAGTGTTTTTCAATTGGAAATGTATCAAAACAAAGTTTTTTTTTTTAAAAAAAAAATCTTTTTGATATTACATCAAAATGAACCAAAAACACACAAAAAAAATTTTGAAGATTGGAGTTTCATTAAACTTCGGATGCACTGTTGCCCTAAACAGGGCCTAAGTCGGCTTTGGCCTTTGTTTCATGGGATTAACTGGAAGTTAATTGGTTGTTTGTAGATGGGGTCAAGTTCAAGTTCTAATCCAGATCAAAGCTAATTTAAGGTTCTGTTAGATAACAAACTACTCTATATTCTTGTTGGTCTTGTGGCCTTCCAAAGCCTGGTTTTCCACAAAGCATCCGATTCATTTAATCCTTTTTTTTTTATTTATTCATGAAGGTTCTTGATCCTTGTTTTTTGACCTTGATTCTATCTCTTGAAGATGGTTTAGTGGATTGGTTGCTATTGATTTCTCAAAAGGCTCCTGTTAAAAGCATGATAAGATCTCAAGACATTTTTTTTTAAGGCTATTTTTGCTCATTTACCAACTTAAATGTTGTTTGTATAGGTACCTCGTGGTTCTCGAGAATATTTGGGCAGAGGTCCTCCTCCAGGATCTGGACGCTGCTTCAACTGTGGCATTGATGGTCACTGGGCTCGAGATTGCAAAGCTGGAGACTGGAAGAACAAGTGTTACCGTTGTGGGGAAAGAGGTCACATAGAGAGAAACTGCAAGAATAGTCCCAAGAAACTTACGTAATCTTCACCTCCGCTTCTGCTGTTTTTCATTTTCTGATAATTTCCTACTGATGCTCATTGTTACTCCTTTTTTTTTTATTGTGTAATCCATCCAGTAAGCATGGGAGGAGTTACTCTCGATCACCTGATAGATCACCCTCTCCTCACCGTGGCAGAAGCCGTAGCCCAAGTTACATCCGAGGCCGAAGCTACAGGTTTATAATTTTCTTTAAAGTATATGATATCAAATATTTTCAAAACGCAGTGCGACTTTCTTTATGGATTTTTGTGCAATTTATTGTATATTATGGTAACTGTATATTCTGTTCTTTTGCCAGCCGATCAAGATCACCTCCAAAGAGGGAGCGAAGTGTTGAGAATGAGGGCAGGTCATTGAGCCCTGAGCCAAAGAATACCAAGGCAAGGAAGCGCAGCCCAACACCTGATGAAGGCAGCCCACATCCTTCTCCTAAATCTCGGAAAATGGATGATGAACATGATAGAGAGTACAGTGGCAGTCCCAGGGGAAGAAGCAGAAGCCCTCAAAATGAGAGGTATAGAAGTCCTTCTCAGACTAATGGCCGCAGTCGCAGCCCTAGTCCAAGAGACGATAGAAGTCCTGTTGATGATGATTACGAGGATAACATCCGCTCACCAAGAGATAGTGATGTTTCACGTTGAAATGCATTGCAATGGAGTTAGTATGCCTGTTTGCACTTTTCAATCATCACCAAGACCTTAAGTTTGTTCTATTTTAGATATGATGATCATAAACATTCTATATGACAAGTTGATATGTAATTTGAAACTTTTGATTTGGATTTAGGGAGCCTATTTTGAACCCTTTGGTATGGATAGATATGTTTCAAATTAGTTTTGTTTTGATTTTTGGTTTTCTGGATTTATAATCAACGATCTGGATCTATTGTCATGTTTCCCTGCACATCAAGGAAAAGGGAAATGTGATCGAACTTTGCAATGGATGGAGCGGAATGTTCCTTGTTTCGGCAAAATCTATGGTGGAGAAAAGACTTCGCGTGTCTGCCTATAATCAGGTTCCAACATCTTGGAATTTAAACCAATATACAAGATCTCTTTCTTCATAAAGATTTCTCTAATCTTGCCCTCTTCAGTCCTGGATCTTTGTTGATTTATTTCTTTAATATCTTTCAGCTCTCCCAAATGGCAAATCTGATCTCTCAAATCCCAACAGTTATGCTACTTCTTGCAGATTCCTTCCAATCACTCCCACCATTGAATCCCTCTGCTCAGATATTATGGTCACTTCTCACACATCTAGTGGCTTCGCAATATTTGCTCATGCCCGCAGCCGCCATTATCATTGCCTCCAATGCCACCCGCCTCACCTTTCTTGCACCTCCTGATTCTGCACTTTTTAATGGATTCCTTCACAGTGAAAGCCTTCATGGCCACATTACAATTGCAGGAGTCCTCTCTTACCAAACCCTTCTCACCCTCCCATCCAACACCACCCTCCCCACTCTCCATCAAAACACCACCCTTGTTGTTGGCATCGATGGCCAGAGAGTTTCTTTCAATGACGTTCTTGTTACTGTTCCTAATCTTTATATTGATGGTTCATGTGCGGTCCATGGTGTTGACGGGCCGTTGGTACCCATCCCTTCACTGTTGGAGGATTCTATGAAACCAAGTACCCAGGCTTTGCCATCTGAAGTGGCTCCAAAGAAGCACCAAACACGTCAGATGTTCAATTATATCAGGTTCATTCGACGAGCAAATCGTCCAAATTTTAGTGATGAGGAGAGTGAAACCAATCATCCCTGATATCGGTGAGAGTTCTTGCTGGGGCGCTGTTAGCTTTTACGTTACTGTTTGTCTGTAGGGAGGCCGTTGATTAGGATTCATCCAATCGGAAATGATTCTCTCGTCCTTCCCTTTACTAAGCTATTTGATCATCATTGTAATTTTAGAGGACTTCACTCATTAGGTTTGATTTTCTTGTCAAACTGGTCTGTCAATCTAAAAATGTAATTCTTTCTGATAAAAGAAATAAAATTCTTGAAGTGGTGATGTCATTTGATCCATGTTCTTTTCCTCGACAAACAAATGTTAAATGGTAAGCTTGTGCGAATCTTTGCATGCCTCCTAAAGATCTGTGAATTTTGGAATCAAATCCAGGCCCCATAACAGAATTCCTCTAGAACTGTGGTGAATTTCAATATAAATGTAATGGTTAGAACAGAAATGAATTTCACAAAAAAAAAAAAGAAAAAAAAAGAAAGGGAGGAGAGATACTTTTAAAGCGAGTGGAAGTGGTTACTTTGTTCTTAGTGACAGGGAAATTGCGTTAGATGCTCTAGTTGACAACACTAGTTCAATGTTTATGTTGCTTTCTAATTTTATTTTATTTTATTTTATTTTTGTCTGGAATTGATTCTATTCAAACGGGATCTCGAGGGTGGTGAAGTAATTCAGAGATTGCAATAGAATGAATCTCATCAAGACAAGGGCGGTGCTATATTGGGCAGTCCCCTGTAAGGCTGGTGCCGGCTGCCCAAACAACCAGCTTTCTTTCCCTAAAACCCCACCTCTAGGATACTGGAATTAACAGGAAAAGGAAGAACCATTTTATAGGGAGGACTACTTGCAAGTGATTCAGAAAGACCAAGTCGCTGGTTGAATTCTATCTGCCATCTCCTCCGCTAATTATCATATGCAAGAACCACAAGCATTCATCGCAGAAGATTGTCCGACTTCGTTTTTCGACAGTTTCGGTATTCCTGGAGTACATGAAGATTGCCTTCTATTGCTAGAAGCCATGTGTTATCCTTGTCTACCATTTGTCTCTGGTTCTCTTTACCAGGATGATTCCTTCCACGATTTCAATTCTTCATATAGTGCAAAGAATTCTCCGACTTCTGCTACTATCGTCAGTCTAAAGTTTCTTCTGTGCTAATTCAACGGTTAATGATAGTGATCTGTACTTCAGCTGGATAAATAATTAGCATTCAACAGAATGGATCAATTCTGCTGCAAAACCCAGTTACATTCATCTAGTGTAGCCATGAAGATCTAAATTAAACTCCTGTTTGATCAGCCACAGGTGTTTCTGCTCATTGTCCTTGACCAGAAATTCAGCCCAAGCACTCTTCACAAACCGAAACCCTTGGGTTTTATTTGCATAGCAGGTAAGTACTCTCATTAAGGGAATCGGAAAAAGAAAATCTTCTAGGTTGGGAATTAAGCTTCTTGACCGTGATTAGGACCTTAATTACATGTTAATGTTAGCACGTCAACAATCACTGAGAGGAAGTTAAAGAGTACACTTGTTTCTTTTTTCACGGAGTAAAATATTATGTATAATAAGTGTGTGCTATACAGATGGTGGTCAAGCGAATAGAATTTATCATAGTACAGAGCCAAGCCCCAATTCATCCTCTATATCATCCCCATCTTCAAACAGCTTCAGAAACCGAGCTTGATCTTGCTCCCTCTTCTTCTTTTGCCAGTACTTGTAAGCTGCTACTAATCCAAGAACAAACACAGTCGAAACCAGAGCGCTGATCAATATGACCACAGCAAGATGCATTCCATTCCCTTCTTTGTGGTGCTTTGAGGCAGAGATGGAATCTATTGACAAATGGGAAACAGACTCATGAGTATACTTTTGAACAAAGACCAACCAGCTAAGAATTATTATTGAAGTAACAGTACTATCTAGAGGACTGAAATAAACATGAATGCAGTGTTATTGTCAGCAGAAGAGTTCACACACTAACTTGCCATAAGTATCATAAATTTATCTGTACAATCTAGATATCTGAAAAAATCACGAGTTCACATAGCAGAAACAGTCACAATTCCACACATGTTTCAGCTCATCAATCAGAATGGTCCAGGCAAACCAGAGTTACACCTTCCCTACAGCTGCTGAAGTACCTAAATCATCTAACACAACAGTTCTTACTTCCTAGCCATCCATTAAAGCGATATTCTTTGATGCATAATTCACCTCCATAATTACATTGCTATAAGAAACAGTTCAAACCACGTTGCACTATACCATCATAGGCAAGAAGCGATTAAGAAAAACTTGAAACATAGTTATGCAAAAAAATACATGATCATATAACACAGATAACTAGCATAACACGCACAAGGCAGGTCCCTTTTTTTTACAATAGCCTGCAAGGTTGTTCACCTTAGTAATTAGTTGGAAAATTCACACACGAACAAGCTAGAAAGTATTAATGAAGTACCAACAGCATCTAAAGCCTGACATGACTATGAAAGTAACCAGTAGGCTATCACTCTTCTGACAGCAAAAATCCCACCTCATGACTCTTGTTGTACAGCCAAACAGGAATCATACTCCCTTGATTATCTAAGCCCCCCACCCCAACCCCACCTTGTTTCTGACTAAAAGTTCATTTACCTAATGATGGCATTATTTACACGCCCACTTGCTAAAAGTATCATACAGGGTATAGTAGCATCTGAAAATACCACGAGTTGGTCATCAACCACAGAGCCAAACCAGAGACACCTTTCCCAACATCACTAAGTTTGTTAATTTTCGAAAGCAACATTTCCAAGTAATCCATTGAAGCAACATATCTCCAAATTACTCGCACTCTGTTTTTTTTTTTTTGACAGATGCACATAAAAACACAATTGAATGACGTTTCAAAATACAGGCATTCCAAATATTTTTTTAACCTTTGATGCAAAATGGCATCTTTTACCCCTATATACAGACACTCAAACTCCAAACTTCAACATTAAAAGTAAACAAACCAGTCATCCATCGTAGGCTAGAAACTACCAACATCTTGAAACATTATGTACAAAATATAATTATAAGTTTTGAACTATGAAATACCAACAGCACTCACCAACTGATAATGGCACACACTGTGGACACAAAAACGTAGCATCAAATTCCTGGTGAATAATTCGCTGATATTTCCCAGCGGAATCCGCAAAATCCGACGGACAAAACTCCCACTCATCAAAAACATCATCAGACTTGAAATTATCCCTCTCGTAAAATCCACATCTCTTGCATTTCACACTCGTAAACTCTGTCAAAGGCTACAAACGCACACAAAAATAAAATAAAAATATAACAAAAACTATAATTAATTAAAAACTTTAAGAGAAAAATGTAAGCCGTACCTGCCATGATTCTTCTCCTTTGAAAGTATAAGAGGCATTAACTTGTTTAACATCAGGCAATACAGTCTGGTTCTCTCCTTTACAGCTGAAATATATGGTTGGCTCAACATTTAACCAATCGTGTGTTCGGTATATCTTCATCGAATCCAACGTTACGACAGCAGATAATAAAGTTCCTGTCACCAAACAAACACCAATCAATCTTAATGTGAAACTCCAAATTGACAAGGTGAGATTTTCCTTCTCGTACCTGGAAAGTAGATGAGGAAAATCAAAGAGACAAGAAGTGTAGCCGAAGAAACCCTAGAAATTTGATGGCGGTAACAAATCGACATGGCTTTCGATATTCGATCGATTCAGCAATCTTCGATTGTTGGATTCAGGAGAGAGTGGGCTTTTATATATCGAGAGGGCTTTTAGAAGATGGTGTGGGAGTAATTAGTCACGGCGGTTTTTTTAGTTTCTCTGGTAGGAATGAAGGAGGAGAATATCGTGGTTTGTTTGCGTGAGCTGACCGCTTCGTGCTGCGATATACTGGAGGGGGTGGTGTCTAGATTACGCTGGGGTGCGCAGCATGAATCACGAAAGTAATCCTTCTTCTCTTCGAAGTCAGCTGAAGGGCCCTTCGATGCTGTGCTAGTGGGACGAGGACGCGGCATAAAATATCTCTCTCTTGTTTTTTTCGAGGAAAAAGGAGGAGTGAATTAGCCCCTTGATTATGACACACATGCATATTCTAATCTCAGCCGACTATTCAACGATTCTATTCAATTTTTTCATGAAATATGATGTATTGTTTTTAAATTAATTTTGATGTTATTATTATATCACAAATATATATTTTTAAAAAACAATCACTCTTACAATAATTTGAGCAATATTAACAAAAACACTAAAACACATCGGTGTTTTACTGTTTTTTCACTGTGCACCGTGACTCATGGCTATTATTCATTGGCCATTTGTCTCGGTGCTTCGCAGGTGAACCTCCATCTTTTTTCTTTTTTTTCAACAGTGTAATGGCGAAAAAAGCCCCTGAAAAAGACAAAAAACGTTGTCGGATTCAGGTCTCCGAAGTAATTGATCATTTTCGGTCCAGTCCGCCCAGCCGGTTTTTTAATTTTTTAATTTTTGATTGAACAGTGAATCAACAATTTTGTCCCTCGAAAAGGACTAAAAACACGTCTGGGGTGAGGGGCTTCACGGTAATTAGCCAATTTTTTATTTTTTTCTACTGATTACTGTTGGTGCGTCGCGTAACGCGTCGTTCGTCTCCACGCTTACGCGTCTTTCAGACGTCACGTACGGCCTACTCCGACGTCCAAAAATGTTCAACCGCTGTCTAGAATGATTTTCAGGCCTGTGCTCTTCCACCTGGTCCGGAGACGCGACAATGGTCGTTTAAATTCCTTCCCAATTTCTCTCTCCTGCCTGCGCCAAATGATGTCAGCTAAGCTGTTTTTTGTCAAAATTCATTTCAGTCTCTGGATGTTATAATTTTTTTCTTTCCCTTAATGCTATTATATAGGTTTTGATTTGTTTCAATTTCATCCTTCAACTCAAATTGATTATATATTGAAGTTTCAATTCGGTCCCCAGGCTTTTAATTTTGCGGGTTGGGATGGAATTCTAAATATTTTTTATATCAAAGTTTTGGTTGATTTCAATTTCATCATTCCATGCAAATTTATTATAAATCCTTAATATTTTCGGTATCAAAGTTTGATTTCTTTCAATTTTATCCTTCTATGCAAGTTAATTATGGATTTCAGTTTTATTTTGATTCCAAATATTTTAATTCCAGGTTTTATTTTAAATTATTTAATTTCAATTTTCAAATTTACTTCAATTTTATCCTTCAAATTAAATATATTATTTAAAATATGTCAAATTGATAGTATATTTGTATATTTATGTCAAATTAAAATATGTGAAACCAATTATATGTTTTAATATTTATTGAATATTATCGTCTAAGGATTTATATAGAGAGAAAAAAATGACCTAAGATTGTCCTTTAAATTAAATATATTATTTAAAGTATGTAAAATTAATTATATATTTGTATATTTATGTCAAATTAAAGTGTGTGAAACCAATTATATGTTTTAATATTTATTGAATATTATCACCTACAAATATATAGAGAAAGACAAAAAATGACCTAGGATTTTTTGAATGACAAAAATTAATATCAATATTCTTAAAAACATTTAATATAATAATATGATGAATAAATCTTATAAAATAAAAAACAAATTGGCTTCAAAATTTAATTTTCTGCTCTTTTGTTTAAGTTTATTTCTTTACAAAAAATTTCAGTTCTTTGGTTTTTAAGATTGTAGATCTAATATTGTTGGAAAAAAATACATCTCAAAAAAACAAAAGGTTGACAAATTTACCTACATCATCTACAATTAAAAAAAATACGAATTACTTCTCGTTTCAATTAGACTGTTCTTTTTAGACGACAAATAAATAATTATAGCACGCAAAAAAAAAGTTTATTTTTAAAAACAAATTACAATATTTTTATTTTTAATGTGTCATATGTAATATTACTGGGGAAAAAACAACTACTTTTTTTTTTTACAAATTTACCTAGGTTATCTACAATTAAAAAATATACAAGTCACTTCCTATTTTGATTTCAGTGTTCCTTTTATACAACAAATAAATCATTATAGCACGCAAAAAAATGAAGTTTATTTCTTCATAAATTTTCAATATTTTTATTTTTAATGTGTCAGATGTAATATTACCGGGGAAAAAAACAACTAAAAAAATAGACAAATTTACCTAGGTGATCTACAATTAAAAAATATACGAGTCACTTTCCGTTTCGATTACACTGTTCCTTTTATACGGCATATAAGTCATTATAACACGCAAAAAAATTAAGTTTATTTCTTCAGAAATTTATAATATTTTTATTTTTCATGTGTAAGATGTAATATTACTGGGAAAAAAATTAACAAATTTACCTGGTTATCTACAATTAATAAATATACGAACCACTTCCCATTTCGATTACACTATTCCTTTTAGACGGGTAAAAATTTTATTTGTTATATATTTTATATATTATAATGTTACTAATTAAATATTTAAACAACTAATTACAGCATGTAAAAAAACAATTAGTTTTCTAAATACAAAAAACCCTAACGCAATGCGCGGGCAAGCATACTACTTATACCACGCAAAAAACTCATTTCTAACATATTTGATCTATTGCAATTTTAGTAATTAAACATTAAAATAACTACTTATCACACACAAAAAAATATAAGTTTATTTGTGGAAAAAAATTATAATGTGTCAAATCTAATATTACTGAGATAAAAAAGCAACCCAGGAAAAAAAATTACCTACATTGTCTGTAATTACAAAATATACAAACCACTTTCCATTTTGATTATACAGATTTTATCAATTATGATTATACTAATTAAATATTAAAATAATAAAAATACAATACATATAAAAACAATCAATTTTCTAACAAACCTTAAACCGGTCAAGTTGCTATGAATTTAATGGCAGATATTGTGGAGGTTAAGTTTCTGGGAATCGAAAATAGTAAAAAATGAGATACACAAACAGTCAATTCACTACAATTATGGTTTGACATCGACCATAATTGAGTGGTTTATATATAGACAGTGCCTAATTATAGTGCTAATGGTTGGGAAAAAATGGCAACAAATTTAGACACCCTCTCTTTCCCTCTCCCGCGGCTGCTCCTAGCACCCTTGTTGTTTCTACTCTCCCATATCGATCGTAATTCTCCGGTAAACAGCGCCAGACCAATGTGGAGATTTGCAACTCTTGCGACCCTTCTCCTTCTATCCCTTCCTAGCAATGCCGGCTCCACCGGCTTGTGGAGTTCAAACGGACGGAAACCATTGTCAAAGCCTTCCGAGTTCCTTGCTGCGCACAACAAGATCAGGGAGACCCACAACTTGACAAAACTGTCCTGGAACAGGGTACTGGCCAGATATGCTCGCCGGTGGGCCAACAGGCGCGTTGATGACTGCAGGAATCTGGAGCACTCTCCGAACAGCCCTTTCGGGGAAAACTTGTTTTGGGGTCTAAGAGATCACTGGAATGCTTCCGAGGTGGTCGAGTTTTGGGGGGATGAGGTGCGGAACTACGACCCTGTAACAAATGAGTGCCTCGGCAGTAGCGTCTGTGGGCATTATACGCAGATTGTATGGAATACGACTCAGTGTGTAGGCTGCGTCCATGCTTTATGCAACAATAATGAAGGCCACCTGTTTGTTTGCTCCTATGATCCTCCTGGGAATATCTACTATCAGGGTCCATTTGGTGGTCGTTTTAGCAAATGTATTGTGTGTCCTTCGCCGTCCATTCAGACAACCTCAACACTTTCAGATAATCGACGGGACCCAACAGGGATCGCCGCCGTGATTACACCGAATAACAGGGATTTCATCTCAGGCACCATTGGGCATCCGGATAATGAGACCCCTCCTAAATTTTAACCTCAACAACGAATGACACTGCTATGGAAATACTGAGATTATGCATTCTAACCATCTTCACAGGCACACTGCCTGTTTAGCTTGTGAGTTGTACGAGTGCCCCCCATGTAAGAGTATGATATACAACATGTAATATACATATATTCCATCGACAGATTTTTCTCCGTTGAGTTTCTTTTTCTTTCTTTCTTGGGTTCTCACTTTTGATCTGCAGGCAATGAGGATTCTAGATCGCGTAACATTTTTTCTTGATTTGGATTCAAATTGAGATTTTACCAGGATTACAGTGCAGGTTCTGTCAATCACCCTGGATTCGGAAAAACACCGATGGAAATTTCTTGGATTCTCAATGGGGATGGTTGAAAAGAGCAAATGGTTCAGGATTAAGACTAGGCAGGCTGAACCGGTCCAGGTTAATTCTCTAATCACACATGGCTGGCTGGCCTACTTGCACAAGTTGCTCTTTATCACTTTGCTTTAAGTAGATATAGCCAAGTCCCCTCCCCTCATGCAGGTACATCTTATAGGTGATAATGTTGGTTCTTAGGGATGGGAAAAGACGAGGAAAGAATGGAGAAAACTAGCATCACCATTAACCGACAAACCTCATGCTTGCTTAAGAGCACCTCGGTCATGACACGGATTAAAAATAAATATAGAGCTATACATATAATCCCAGCAAACAATTCAACAAAGGGTAAATGATTATTGGAGCTCTTCACTTTCTTGCCATTTGAGTTGCTAACTAATGATTTCAGACAAGAGTACTGTAGGGCAGTGTGATCAGAAGCTGCGGTGTAATTCAAATCATGCGATTCCATACCATATGAAGCAATAACGCTTCATGTACAAGGATGCACTGTGTTATCATTTCAAAATCAGATTTGCTCATCACGGATTGTGCAATCAGAAACTATCACATGGTTGATTTTCCAGTTATTGATACTGCTCCCTTGCCATTTCGAGTATCAATAAACCTCAATCAGTAGAGAATACCTTGGTTTCTAACTGGTAAGCTTTGGTGAAGAAAGCAGGCCAGCAAAGATAGGTTGACATAATGCTACTAACAGTTGATGCACCAATGAGCATGTTCATTACCACAATCTGCAATTGAATAGCTTCTAGTGGAGAAGCCCCTCCCATGATAAGCCCAGTCATTGCTCCAGGAAGTGAAATGAGACCCACAGTTTTGGCATTGTCTAGTACAGGAGAAAGCGCAATAACAAGAGCCCTTTTCACTTGTTGATGCGTGGCTTGACGCGGTGTTGCTCCGAGTGCCAGTGCTGTCTCTACCTGCCACAGAAACCACCCAGCTCGAATAAGAAATTGGACTCGTTACACTTGGCAATTAATGACATCTAAAAGTTATAAATATATTTTTTTGGATGACAGCTCAAAAAATATATTTTGTGGATCCACATAAGAGAGCAAAACTCCGGTTGTCCCACATTTTTACAAGGGGTGAAGCTCTAACTCAAACTCGAGAATTGCTAAGCAAATACAAGCCTTTTAACACATAACGAACAAAAATAAATATTTTTGAAGCATTTTTTTAATTGAAAATATATTAAAATGATATTATTTTTTTATTTTTAAAAAATATTATTCATATTTAATCAATAAACATAAAAAAAAAATACCAGGCTGTAAGCCTAGTAATGAGTTGTCTTTAGCATACCAGGTTCATTTGGACTTTGATATCATCTCGGAGTCTTTTCATTGTAACTCCCGTAACTGTCATTGCATTTCCAACCATCATGCCTGCAACGGGAATGATGTACCGTGGAGTGAAAGGGAAAACGTTCAGTATAACGAGCAGGAACATTGTCACCGCAGTACCAGCCAGGATGGAGGCACCGGCCACCCATTTTCCTCTGGGAACATGTTTGGCACGTTGTCCAGCTGTATATCCAGCGACAGAGACCTGCAGGGGGTTCAACAATAATGTCAACGAGTAGGAAAAATAATGCCAAACTCCTCTAATTATAATCTAGAAAAAAGAATCACAAAATCCAGCCGGCTTGTTTAAATTTTCCGATCAAGATTTTCTTGAAACTTGCAAGCTGTAAAATGCAGGCAGCCAAGTTTATCGACGGTGGAGCTGAAAGCTAGCATTGATGAGTAAATTAGAAAAGAGAGAGCCAGTTTTTGTCTAGGTATGGCCAGGATTGTTCTTCGAGAGAAACCAGGCTTAACAAAAATGGCTTGGAATATCCATGTTTTTGTCTCCAATAATACTTTTTTTCTCTTCTCTGTCTCTATGTTCTTCCGTATGAGCTAACATCACGTCTGCTGTGCTATGGAAATTGCGCTCAAAAAGAAATCAAAACAAATCCAAGACATACAAATAGTCAATTAATGCAGAGAAATCATTTTCATACCGAGTTAAGCTCTGTTCGTTGATGAGAAAAGGAGTAAAACATGAATGAATATTAGATCCTTTACTAATATGATCTTAAGAGAAAAATAGAACTTCAAGAAACAAAAACGAGGAATTCACACAACTCTTTGGATTTTTCCTTCTTGGTTGCCTTGAATTGAACTTTCTCACCAAGCTAACATACACAGAGTATGCAGGTTAAAAATGTTAATCTAAGAATTCAAAAAATCAATACGAACCATGAAAATGTAAGCAATGATAATCCATACAGCGTGGTTCTGACTGAAAATGAACTGCAAAACAAACCCAATAACAGATAGCTGAAGAAAGGCTCTGATGATGGAATACACCATCTCCCCCTCCAAACCAAGCTTTTGCATATAGGACAGAATCACCGCCAAAAGCACCACTGCTGTAGCAGCCAGTGGCTTTATCATACCGTTTAGAAACTTCAACAGCCATTCAAAATTACCATCACCAATACCAGAACTCAGCAATTCATCAAACTCGAGATCCATTCCAATATTAATTTCTACCGCTCAGACTACAGATTAACTTGCCAGTTTGAGCTAAAGTCCTCTATTTGTAGAGGAAAAAATAAAGTTTCAAGGGTTTTTTTCTGGTGATTGTCCATATGGTGGCAGAAACGACCTCCCCCTAATAGTACGGAGGCATCTCGTGGAGTCCCTATCAGAGGAATATAAATATATGTGGATCATCGAAGCTATTTTCGCAAGTGGCAAATTTCGTGTTTTCTGAGTACGGCACAGGTACATTCAACCCGAATATTTTATTATTATTATTATTTTAATTATTATTATTTTAAAGCTTTTTATTTAATTTTAGCTGTAACGAGCTGATTTGTCCGCACGTTGCGCTGTGCTTTTTTATATGTAGAAAAATAATTGATTTTTAACATGTTATAATTTTTTTTAATTTTTTAAAAATTATTTTTGACATTAGCACATCAAAATCATGTAGAAACACTTTTTTTTAATTTAAAATTAAAAAAATTTAAAATTTGTTCAAAAGCGATTTTCAAACGTATTACCAAACACTCTTGTCATATCTCACCAGAATCATAGTTCAATCAATTTTTTAAAATAATAATGAAAAACGAAAACCACATTTCAAATCACTGTTTATTACTGTTTGAAATTGTGATATCCTTTGGCTATGTAACAAATATTAGTCATGGTGCACGTAAACTAGCTTGCACATTCTAGTTATAAAAAAAATTTATAAGTTGAAAAAAAAATAAAAAAAAATGTCAAAGGATTATTCGTGACACGTGTAACCTACCCTAGTTATAAAAAATATATATATGTGAGGAAAAAAATGTGGTGCATGTAAACTGACCAGGACACCGTGAGTATAAAAAAAAAGAAGCCTGAAAAAAAGAAGAGGAAAAAACATTTTCAAATATTAATAAACAGTGAAAATTACAAAAAAAAAAATTAAGTTCAGAGATTTATTGTGATGCGCATAAGCTGACACAGACACCCCAGTTATCGAAAAAATGACTGAAAAAAAACATGTCAAACACTTATGAACAATAGAAAACATTGTTCTTTACTCAAAAATCATTTTCGGTGGCAAGGGGACTTGAACTCCAGCAATCTGAGAAAAAATATTTACTCCTATTATCTATAATTAACTAAATAATTGGCGATGCGGCAAGTTTTTTTTATCTATGTAGAAAATTAATTGCTTGTATATGTATTGTATTTTATTATTTTAATTAGTGATATATATATATATATATATATATATATATATATATTAAGGTGCTAATATTAAATAAATATCAAAATATATAATTAGTTTCACATATCTATAAGAAAAAAACAAAACTTACAAATAATCATTATCATTATTTTGAATGTCTTATCTATAATAATTAGAAATTTCAACAGCTAACAATATTAACAAAAAAGCAATTAAAAAACTAAATAAATGACAAAACAAAAATAAATATAATTAGATTTAAAAGAATTATTTGACTTGAAGGATAAATAAAAAGAATTTAAAGAACAACAAAGAGAAAAAATAATAAATATAAATTTTCAAATGATCATCATCACAAATTAAAATATAAATATTAAAAAAAATCTTAATAACAGTGGAAATAATAAAAATTGGTGAGACCATAATTATTTTTAGAAAAAAAATCCATAATTTTTTCTTTTATGATTTATTACTCATATTATTGTATTAAAAGTATTTCAGAGTAATGATAGTAATGTGTTTTTCAAATATAATATATATTAAGGCGCTAATATTGAATAAATATAAAAAAATATAATTAGTCAGACATATTTAAAAGAAAAAAAAAAAACAAATAATCACTGTTATTATTTTGAATGTCTTATCTATAATAATTAGAAAATTCAAGACTTAACAATATTAAAAAGAAGCAATTAATAAAAAAAATAACAAAATAAAAATAAGTATTATTAGATTGTAAGATTGTATTTGTTAGTTATAAATATGGCCATAAACACTTATAATGATATCTTTCCCTCTCTTAGATATAAATGCTTGTACTTTATTTATTTGTTAGTTTGCTTGCTGACTGGAAGATTGTCTTATGAACTTCAAAAGTCATTCCTTGTCCAGGAAACCTCTTTGGTGGAAGAAATCCAAATTTTAGTTGTGCAAACGTAGGGTCAAGAATGAGAAATTTTGGCAGCTCTCTCTGCTATCTCTAGGAAATGGGATAACTTTATGGCGCAAAAATTGAGCAGGTGGTCGAGGTTGTTAATGAAAGTGATTTTTATTCAGAAATAAAACAATAAAAATTATTAAATTATTATGATAAAAAAGAAAGCAAGGAAAAAAACTAATATTATTATTCTTGTTGAGTTAATAATTGGAAACAATTAAATAAAAAATGTCAATAATTTTTTTTTAAAAAAAAAACATAAGTGAAAAAAACAATAAATAAAAAAATAAAAAAACATCAAAATCAATAAAAATAAAATAAAAAAAGAATGAAAAAAAACATAAGTGAAAAAAGAAGAAGAAAAAAGGTCAAAATCAATAAAAAATAAAAAAACAATCAAAATAAATAAAAATGAAAAAAAAAAGCAAAGTGAAAAAAAAAAGTGAAAAAAACAATTGAGCCCCCTCGCTTTTTCCTTTGCCAATAAGCTACATGCGTTTCTTTTTTTTTTGTGGAAGAATATATAAATAGTATATGTATTGTTAAAAAAAAATTGCACAGTGTTTCCGCGTTATGGTTTAGCTGTATGTATAATGCTACTGATTTGCTCAATGGTGTACATTTCTAACTCCAAAAAAAAAACATTAGAGGAAACTTTGTAATCTCATTTTCAACTACAAAACACTTTGTAATATAATTTAAAAAATAAAAATAGAAATAGAAATAAATAAATATGACCCAGATCTATTTTTATTAACACGGTAAAAAAGTGAAACTAGCTCTATTGAATTTTTATTAAATGAAGGCTTAAGTTTTCTCAACTCAAGGGTAAAAAAGTAATCGCACACAATAATTTGTATGGAAGACCATAGTGATTTCCCCATGTATTCTAACTTTTCTTTTAATTATAATGTGTGGTCATATAAACAAATATATGGGTTTGTGAGATGATTTTTCTTCTTCTGTAATAAATATTTCTAAATAAGTTTATAAATGGGTAGTTTTCACTCATAACAATCTTTTTAAATCATCTTGTATCTTTTTTTATACATCAAAGATAATAAATTGTTCTTTTATATTTTATTTGATTTTAAATTTTTATATCAATTACAAATTTGTTTTCTATAATTTAATGGTTCATATTATATGTTATTATTAAACTCACCTATCAATTAAAAAAGTTTCACACATTTACAAAGCTAGCTTATGCATTTTCTTAGGCTAAGAACTAAATTGGAATAACATGGCAGCAACATATAGACAGGCTAGAAACAATCATTGGAATAATTTGTCAGCATCTCTTCAATAAAGTAATTCTGGCACGTGAGGATAGCGATGCGAGGGGCCACGGTCCGTGGATTCTTTTGTTTGGTCGCAAACAAGATTCCCCAATGAGATATAAATGAACCATAGTTACCAATTTTGTTTATTGCTGAAACGGGCAGAATATTCTATTTCGTTGAAAAAAACCTATATCAAACGGTATTATTTTTATCTTGTTTTTAATTCTGCTCCGTTTTAAAAATTTCGACCAGAATATCTCGGTATCGTTCTGGGTGTGCCGTTCCGACCTTAAAATCCTTTTTATTTTGATTAACTTGTAATTTTTTTCTCTTCTAATTTTGAGATTATGTTTGTTTAACTTTATGTTTATATTGTATAATTTAAAATTAATTTATCTTGAATTTTAATTATCTTTGTTAAATTAATGTTTTAATTATATATATATATAATAAATTATATATAAACATCATAACTCCAAAACAACATACCAAAATACTCTAAAACTAGACCGTTCCGTTTCAATATAAAAACCGGAACGACCACAACCGTAATAACAAGTACAAAGCCGAAGGCATAAATAAGTTAATTGCACCATGAACAGAGACCCCTATAATAAATAAATAAATAAATAAATTTTAAGAAATACCCAATTGATGGTGGCGATGACAGCTGTCAAGCCTTGTTTCATGCTCTTCTAGAAATGTTTTTTTTTTTTAAAATAGATTTATTTATTTATTTTAAATTTATTTTTCAGTACTCTTAGATTATTTTAATATACTAATATTCAAGGTATTTTTTTTAAATATATATTATTTTAATACATTTTAAAATATATATTTAAAAATCAATCCCTTGACAATTCCGCGTAGTTCTTAGTGCATGAACTTGTTATTTTTAATTTTTTTTTATTTATAATATAAATAAAAATAATTTTATTTTTAAAATACTTTTAAAAAATATATAATGCCGAACAACGCCGAAGAATTCTCTTTGTTTTTTCTCATCAAGAATTTTAATTACAAGAAAATTATTGGGCTAGCCTTGTATTAGTCCACTATATTACCTGTTTCTCATATATATATATATGTTCCTCATTTGGGTCCTCGATCTATAGAAATATCCTAAATCAAGCCCAATCTAAAATCATTGATTTTTTTTATTTACATAAAGGGTTAATTTCTCATGACATAATTTTATTTTACTACACAAAGTAGGCATTTGATGTGCAAAATATTTAATAAATTTGCATGGGGGTTAAAATCTAAAATTATTGAATATATATATATATATATATATATATATATTTGTTATAATCAAGTTAACTTAGAGACAATTTGATCATTTATTAAAAATATATAATTAACATGTGAATTGTAGGCACCAATATAAGGCTAGTTCGTGTGTTGTATGGTTAGAATGTGTGGTGGTCAAACAATAATTTTCAGGACGACATTCAAAGAGTCTCGAGGGTACCTTCATCCCTGAATAGCTCCTGAGGTGAATGGATCTTTAATTTGGCATTGATAACCTTTATTTTTTGTCCCTTTTTGATTTTAACACATAACTCCTTGAATCTTCAAAGCGACCCTTTAAATTGTTTCTCTTCATGGTTTTTTTTATTTGAAATAATTTATAGAACTAGAGCTTTTTTCTTCAATTAAATCATTTATTTATCTATTATAATTGATCTCTATTATTCTGATTGTTTTTTATTAATATTTGAGATAATTTTTAAAATTGAAGTTTTCTTATAATTTCACCCTCCTTCAATATTTTTCCTACCATGTTTTAACATCATTCTTTTGACTAATAATTTTTTTTACATTGACAAAATTTTTAAATTGATATTTGTTTTTTCGATTTCATCTGTCCATGTTAAGTTGATTGAAAATTGAGTTTCTTGATTGAATTCATGCTTACAATTTTATATGTTGTGAGTTTGAGGGACTAACATAGGTTTAGAAGATTCACAAAAGTTGTTTCTTTTAAAGAATTTTATCCTCGATATTTATTTAAATAGAGATTAGACTCTATTATTTTTTTATTTGTTTTTGTTTTTGTTATCAATAGAAAATCACCTGGTTATCTTAAGTCCTTTAATCTGTCATTTTTTTTGTCAAATTTAACCTTTTTTAGAGATTTTTTTAATCAAATTAAATTAATTTATTAAATATAAGCATGAAATGCTCATTTATGATATTTTCTGTTTTGAGTTATTGCTCTGACGGTGCATGCAATCTTTTGTGGTATCAACCTTTTTGTAGTGACATTACAACCCTTTTGATGATCTCTTTGTCATGGTGGGGCAGTGTCTTTGACGAAGCAATTATAAGCCTCCAATTAACATTTCTTTCTTCTCATTTCGAGTATGATGTTGACAACTTAATTATATTTTATATTTAATTGTTGCTAGTTCTTTTAGCATTTTATTTATTGTCAATGCCTTTTATCATATTATTAAATTATTAACTAAGCTTACTATACTCACTCAAGTCATTGACTAATATCTCTAATTTTCTTGCTTCTTTTTAAAAATGATGGCATCGCATGGAGATCCATTTTTCACTGCAAAGTTTTCTTCATGTTTATTTAATTGTTAAATATTTTTATCCGTGTAATTTAAATCAACTAAGCCTATTAAATACAGTCAAGACATTGGTGATCCGAGTGTTGGATTTTTTCCCCTTGCTCTCCCAAAACCCTAACTTTACTAGTGCTCAACTCTGTATTTAATCATTCCAGCTATATTTGATTTAAGTGGTATTATAGCTTCAGCTCTTTGGATTTGATAAACGACCTCAATCACTTGGTCTTAAGAGCTCAAGCAACTTGAAAGATCCCACAAAACTGACAACAATGAACAAAAAGAGAATTATGAGCAGGTGATGAAGTTTTTTGGTTCTTATGCAGGCTTCCATCTTACAAACCTTGCAAAAATCAACGGGTGAAACAAGCACAAATCTAGAAAGACAACCCTTTTCTTGGAAATAAAACTATGATCAATAACTATTTTGGTTATGAAGGAGGATTTAACCATCACAGAGTGCACAACCCTAAGAGGGATTTCCTAGTTTTGGAAGTTAAGGATGTTCATAAGTGGCTCTCTAAGTGTAAACAGTACTTCGAAGTAGAACAAATAGAAGACTCGACTAAGCTCAAATTAGCTTCCTGTTATTTTGATGGAATACCTTTATATTAGCACTAGAATTTTATAAGGAGTTGAGGAATCTATGAAGTCTCTTGGAATAAGTATGTGGAGGCTTTATATGCTAAATTTGAGGGTCAAAAGACCTATTGAAAGAGCAAGTTAAGCTGAAACAAACAGGAGAACTGGAGACATACACATAAGAATTTAATATATTATGGAATAATTCTTATATTATGGGGTAGACAAACAGACTACCATCTTTCTAGAGTGGCGTGTTGTCTACCCCTACACAAAACTTTGATAGAAAAGTCCTTGTAAAACCATCTAAACCTTTGAGAAGTAAAAGGCTAAAATATAGGAGGGCAAGGGTTTGTAACTATTATCACACCCTTATCCAACCACTACAATAGTTGAGGCTTTCATGGATAATATGTATAAGCTACATGGATTTCCTGTAACGATAATCAGTTATATAGGTGTAATGTTTCGAAGTCAATTTTTTGAAGGAATTTGTTTGCCTACAAAGAAAGGGACCCTTTATACCCTACTGCCTACCATTTGTAAATAGATAGACATACTAAAGTTGTAAATAGATGTCTTGACATTTATGACAGAGAACACTCCTCAATAGTGGTGCAAATGGCTCTCTGTAGCATAATGGTGGCATATCACCAATTATCATACATTAATACGATTGACTCTTTTTTAGGCTATCTATAGATATATACCTCCACTCTACATTCCCTAATTTCCTAAAGATTCTAGATGTAGAGGCAATTGATGAGTATCTAAGGAACTAGAAATGAATGTCCAAAGTACTTACGAGTAATTTAAGTGCAACTCAACACATAACGGTTCAATTAAGAGATAAAAGAAAAAACAAAAGAACAATAACACTGGAGGCAAAGTATATATAAAATCAAAAAGATATAGACTAAGTTCAGAGATCATTCCATATATTATATGCTAAGTATCATAGGTCATATAAAGTTATTGCATGAATGTTACAAGCCAGTCAACCAGTCAATGCAGAGTATTTAAAAAAGGGGACCAGATGCAATTTAGGTTTAGTTTAAGGATTTATTCAGGTCTAGAAGTAATTAATAGGAATGGGGGGGTCTATTATGTAAATATCTCTTTTTAGTATTTGAATTAATTAGTTAATAGTTGCAGTCAATTATGTGATGGGATTAGTAGGAAGAATGGGAAGTTAACTAAGTAGTGCTGCAATTATGAATGTAATTAACTTGCATATTTAAGGCTGGCAAAATTAAGTAAAAGATCATCACTTTTCATACAATTCAATCAAAGAATCTGTGTAGGTCCTGTCCCCTTAAAGTGCCAGATTCATCAATTTACAAAAAAAATCAGTAGCAATTTCTTTGGGCATAACAAGTGGTATCAGAGGCTTGATCCCGCGACATAGTAGAGGGCACTAGACTAACTCAATTGTCTGAAACAGTGATGCAATTACAAGAAGTAACTAAAGTCTTGACAGATGACCAATCAAGCAGGAAAAGCTCATGGAGAAAGTTCTACAACAACTGGGCAATATGGCAACCAACTATGATAATCTGGTTCAGGTTACAACTATAAGAAATTTAGGGGAAGGCACATCTCAAAATACAAGAGTTCATGTTAATCCGCTATTTAAGGGGCGCGAAGGAATTTGGGCTCGATCCTTATGACTGGATTTTCCCCCGTTTGATGGGGGTGATCCCAACGAATGGATCATGAAGGCGCAACAATTTTTCAACTACTTTGAAACACCAGATGATCACAAAATGGAAATCGCTTCCTTTCACATGGAAGGAAAAGCCCTCACTTGGTATCATTGGATGAAAGAATCTAGTCTGGTAGCATCATGGGGAGAATTTGTGGAGGCTATTTGCATCATATTCGAACCTGTAGCATATGAAGATCCAGTTGGTGCATTTACCAAATTAAAGCAAAGGGGAATTGTGGAAGATTACCAAACAAAGTTTGAGACACTATCTTACAAAATCAGTGGCTTTACTGAGGAATTTTGCATCAGCACATTCCTAAGTGGATTGAAGGATGAGTTACGAATCACTGTCACCATGTTCAAACCCAGCATAGCAGCTACTTTTGGTTTGGCTAGCCTGCAAGAAGAAGAGGTCAGTAAAAAACAATTAACCTACCGAAATAACCCCAACAATTCTTACAACTCCACATATAGAACACCATTCAAAACATCATCCCAAAACACTACAAACAGTTTCCACTACCAGTTCTTTGACTTCCAACTCCTCAAATAAATGAACCCTCATTTCCCAAAAAGAACCCATATCCTGTCAAAAGAATTAACCCATTTCAAATGCAAGAAAGGAGGGAGAAGGGATTGTGTTACTTTTGTGATGACAAATATCAGGTGAGTTACAGATACAACAGGCCACGATTATTCTTGTTAGAAGGCATGGATTTTTGATGAAGAAGCTACACATGAAGAAGAAATTATGGATCAAAAAGAGACAGAACCTGAGGTGCAATAGGCTGAATTGTTGGGCATATCTCTACATGCAATACCACGAGCTCCTTCCCCAAGAACCATGAGGTTGATTGGAAAAATTGGCAAAATTCCAGTGATAATTTTGAATGATACTGGAAGTACCCAAAGTTTTGTGGACAAAGAAGTAGCTAGAAGGGTCAAACTTACCATGGAGGAGAGTCACCTTATTGTCCAAGTCGCTAATGGAGATACCTTTCCCTGCCATGGTTATTGCAAAGAAGTAATGCTAAAGATGCAAACATGCACTATTATAGCCAACCTATTTATATTGACTCTCGGAGGGTGTGATGTGGTACTAGAAGTGGATTGACTAAGGAGCTTAGGGACTATTCAATGGAATTTTACAGATTTAAGGATGAATTTCATTATGGGCCGAGAAGAAGTCACCTTGCAAGGCTTGAAGAAGCCAAACAAGGATATTGAAGAAGAGACCAACTTCAACAAAATTAATTTTGCAGAAGATAGAGGAATATGGCTACAGTTAAGAAAGATTGAAGGGAATACAGGTGGAGATATTATTGAAGCAACTGTACAGGCTATTTTACAGAGGTTCAAGGTTGTATTCCAAGAGCCCAAGGGACTTCCACCTCTTATAAGCCATGATCATCAAATCCACCTACATGCAAATGCCAAACCAACAAGTGCAAGACCCTATCGATATCCTTATTACCAAAAATAGGAAATAGAGAAGCTAGCGAAAGAGATGCTGAAAACTGAGGTTATCCAACCAAGACAAAGTCCCTATGGATCACCAGTCCTGCTAGTGAGGAAAGCTGATGGGAGTTAGAGAATGTGTATTGACTATCGAGCCCTTAACAAAGACACAATCAAAGCTAAATTTCCTATACCCAATATTATTGAATTATTGGATGAATTGCATGGTGCAGAATATTTTTCTAAGGTGGATTTAAGGTCAGGATACCATCAAATCAGAATGAGATCTAAAGATGTGCAAAAAAACTGTTTTTTGCACCCATGAGGGTCACTATGAATTCTTAGTGATGCCTTTTGGCCTCACAAATGCTCCATCAACCTTTCAAGGGTTAATGAATGGTATTTTCAGACCTTACCTCATGAGGTTTGTCCTTGTATTTTTTGATGATATTCGTGTATACAGTAAAACAACTGAAGAGCATGTAGGGCACTTAAATTTTGTCTTAGAAGTTCTATTGAATCATCAATTGTATGCTAAGGAATCCAAGTGTGTTTTTGGATGTCAAGAAGTAGAATAACATGATCTCTAAGGAAGGAGTACAAGCAGATCCTACAAAAATTACAGCTATGATGGAGTAGCCTGAACCCAAGAATCCTAAGGCTCTAAAGGGATTTCTAGGGTTAACAGGTTACTACCGAAGGTTTGTGAAAGGCTATGGAGGGATAGCAACTCCCCTAACTTCCTTGCTCAAGAAGAACTCATTCCAATGGAATGAAAAGGCTACTAAGGCGTTCATAGATCTAAAGACAACTATGGTTACCCCCCCTGTTTTAGTTATGCCTAATTTTTCTAAGACTTTTGTGGTGGAATGTGATGTCTCAAAGGATACTCTAGGGGCTGTCCTCATGCAGGAAGGAAGACCCTTGGCTTATCTAAGTCAAGCATTGAAAGGTAAAAATTTATTTGTATCTACCTATGAGAAAGAGTTCCTTGCTCTTGTCTTAGCAGTGTAGAAATAGAGACACTACCTACTCGGTTACAAATTTATTGTGCGTACTGATCAACAAGCCCTAAAACATCTACTAGAACAAAAGGTGGGAACTTCCTTCCAGCAGAGATGGATAACAAAGTTGTTAGGCTTTGATTTCCATGTGGAATATAGGAGTGGGAAGGGAAATAAGGCAACTGACACTCTCTCAAGACCATTTGGATAGGAAGGAGATGAAAAAGAAGACAACTGCATTCAAGGAGAGATTCATGCTCTCAATATAATCAATGTTACATGGTGGGAGGCTCTTCATCACGCCTACAACCAGGACCCACAACTGAGCTAGTTGCTGGAACGACAACAAGCAGGAGTCTTAGATGCACTTAAGTATCAATACAGAGGTGCTTTCCTATTCTACAAAGGTAAACTACACTTGGGTACCCTTAAGGAGCAACAATGACATGTTATTCATTAGTTCCACAGTAGTCCTATTGGAGGACATAAGGCTCGCAAAAAACCCACAGCAGAATCAAGAGAGAGTTCTTTTGGCATGGGATGAGGAAAGATATCAAGAAATTTATCAGGGAATACAAAGTATATCAAAGAAACAAATCAGAAAATATTAAACCTGCTGGGTTGTTGTAACCTCTACCAATCCCAAACCAGATTTGGACTAATATAAGCATGGATTTCATAGAAAGTTTGCCTACATCTAAGGGATGTAGTGTGATTTTGGTGATAGTGGACTCACAGAAGTAATGAACAAGTGGCTAAAGGGTTACCTTCGATGCTTTACTAGTGATCGGCCGAAAGACTGGGTCAGCTGGTTAGCCCTAGCTAAGTGGGTACACAACACCTCTAAACATTCTTCGTCTGGGTTCACACCTTTTGAGCTAGTCTATGGATGACCCCCACCACGCCTTCTGCCATATGAGCCTGGAACCACAGTCGTGCAAGTAGTGGACGACGAGTTGAAGACTCGTGAGTTGATTCTAGCCCTAGCTTGAGAAAATTTGCAAGAAGCTCAGTCAAGAATGAAACTTTATGCAGATAAAAAGAGATCTGAGAGAGTGTTTGAAGAAGGAGACTGGGTTTACCTGTGACTTCGTCCATACCTTCAAGTCACGGTCGCCATGAGGAAGAGCCTTAAGCTATCACCGAGATACTCTGGTCCCTTCATGATCCTCAAAAAAATTGGTATTGTCACCTATAAGTTAGATCTACCCAAGGAGTCGAAGATCTATCCCGTCTTCCATGTTTCCTGCCTCAAGAAAAAGATTGGGGATCGGGTAAGCTCAAATCCATGGTTACTAGAAGTGATGGACAGTAGAGCCCTAACCCCGATACCTGAGAAAATACTAGAGAGAAGGCTTAAGAAGAAGGGGAACCGAGTGGGGGTGGATCTCTTAGTTTAGTGGAAGGGAGCTGATGAAGGGGAAACCACGTGGATGGACGCCGATGAGCTGAAACAAGCTTATCCTGAGCTCGAGGACGAGCTTTTCTAAAGGGAAGGATTGTGTTACAAGCCAGTCAATGTAGAGTATTTAAAGAAGGGGACCAAGATACAATTTAGGTTTAGTTTAAGGATTTATTCGGGTCTAGAAGTAATTAATAGGAATGGAGGGGGGGGTCTGTTATGTAAATATCTCTTTTCAGTATTTGAATTAATTAGTTAATAGTTGCAGCTAATTATGTGATGAGATTAGTGGGAAGAATGAGAAGTTAACTAAGTAGTGTTGCAGTTATGAATGTAATTAACTTGCCTATTTAAGGCTAGATCATCACTTTTTATACAATTCAATCAAAGAATCTGTGGAGGTCCTGGTCCTTGAAGTGCCAAATTCATTAATTTACAAAAAATTCAGTAGCAATTTCTTTGGGCATAACAGAATAAATTTAGTGATGTACAAATTGAAATTGTCCACCATTGCCTCTATCATGTTTCATAACTCAAAATAACTCAAAAAAACACATTGGATACGAGAGAGTATACGAGGAAGTAATTGACATGGCTGATGAACCTAGGTTGCAACCCCAACAGTATATGATATTGTTGTCACCCAAATTTTTATGCTTCGAAAAGGACTACCACCAATGCCACCAACAGAAGACACGTGCGAATACTTGGAAGACTTCTGCATCATATTTCTAGATTTCTTCCTTGAGGACAAGAGAGTGCCTATAAAAGGGCAATTGTTGTGTAAAAGAGGGAAATTAGGGCAAAGGAAAGGGCTGGGTAGAAGGAAATTAGGGTTGATGGGATTTGAAAGGATCACTGGTTTTACAGCGTGTCACTTAATTTATGTCTTTAAAAAGAGTTAAAAGTAGATAGGATACGTGCGGCTCAAGCTACGAGGTTCCTAGTTTGTAGAAGAATAGCCACGCGTGGCTTAGCTAGTTGGTTACAATAGATATTTGGACAAAAAAACTAGAGGAGAAAATTAAAAACCACCTTTGCCTCTTGTTTGTTTTATAAACGGTATAAAACGATACACAGTGACGGAAAATCATCTCCCAAGATGTTACCTGAGGCAAATAAACTTGTTCAGCTATCCCCTTTCTCAATGGAAGTGCCCAAATTAGACACCATATTGAATTTTGGTGTGCTGTATAGCAATGGAAGAATGGAAATGTGAATTATAAGATACCTCAAGTATTCCAAATCCAATTTGGACGATGTGAAGCCTTCAAAAAACGAGACTGAAAACCATTAATAAGCGCTGTTTTATTGGAAGATGGTGGAAAAAAGATCAGCATGCTTGAAAGACAAGCAACTAACTCCATGAAGGTTGAGAGCGATCAAATTAAGCTCCCTTCTTTTTCTGCAAAAACAAGTTTTTTCACTTCTCAACGTCTTGGACATAAAATCATGTCGCCGCTGCAGAATCCATTGCTGGCCACCCACCTAGAACCCAGGTTTTTGTCTTGGCATCGCCGTGCTCCCAGAAACAAGGCATTAACACAAGTACACAAAAGGGTAATTTTGCATGAGCTTATGGACACACATTATCATGTATAACTTCACTGACCTCTTGCATTTCAGGCGAACGTCCTAAAGTTATCATGTGATCTACCAGCCAGTCCAGAACATTATGTATTTCACTTACTCTAATGTTTGAACAGTCTTCTGCTCTAAATCTATAAACCTCATTCTTGATCTCAATCCAGCTGCAGCCAGGATTTGTTTTAAGTCCTCTATCCTTCATCAATTTTCTCACTCTAGCTGCCTGATCCCAGAATCCCACGCAGGCATACAAATTTGCCAGCTGCAAGTGGGTAGAAGCGCACTCTGGTTCCAGCAACAGCATGTTCTCTGCAGCCTGTATGCCAATCCAAACACTCCCATGAAGCCTGCAGGAAGATAACAGGGAACCCCATATAACAGCATTGGGAGATACGGGCATCCTTTCAATAAAATATCGAGCCTCCTCCAGTAACCCAGCACGACCAAGAAGATCAACTATGCATGAATAGTGGTCTAGTTGTGGCTTCACGCCACATTCAACCATTGAATTGAAGAAATTCCTCCCTCCTTCAACAAAACCTGCATGTCGACATGAAGATAAAACACCAAGAAAAGTAATGGCATCAGGTTTCACCCCTTGACTCTTCATCCTTTCAAAAAGCCCAATCCCCTGCACTGCTAGTCCATGTTGAGCATAGCCCACAATCATTGAGTTCCATGACACAATATCTTTGCCAACCATGTTCTCAAATATGTGAAATGCATCCTCTACGTTCCCACACTTGCAGTACATTGATACAAGAGCATTTGCTATATGCAAATATGAAACAAAACCCATTTCAATTATTTGACAATGAGCACTTCTACCTTGCCCAGGAGCTCCACTACTCGTGCATGAATTCAAAAGGCCTGTAAATGTGAAATCATTGGGTTTTGAATGTTCGAGTTTCTCATTAAAGAATATAGCTCCACGCGCATATCAGCTTGCCATTCCTGTGCAAACCCAGAAATGATGGCTGTCCATGACACCACATTTCTCACAGGCATTTCTTTGAACACTTTGTAAGCATCTTCTAATTCACCGCATCTCCCATAAAAAGTAATCAGAGAACTTCCAATGTAAGCATTGGCGATAAAGCCAGTACTTATTGCCAAGCAATGATACTGAATACCACTGCGAAGATCCCGCGTGGACGCACAAGAACTCACAGCATTCGACAAAACACTCGCATCGAAACTCGAGCTCGTAGCATTAGAGTCTTCTTCGTTGTTTATAAAACAAGATTCAAGAATTTCATCAAACACGCTGAAGTCTCCAACATCTGAGTTCGGAGATACGAGATCGTTTCTTAAACGTTGTTCACTTGTTCTATTTGAATGTGTTTGTAAAATGTCCTGAATGAGACGAATATGGTTCTGGCCATTTACCGGGGCGGTTGCTCTGGGGGTTATAATGTCTAGAATTCTGAGTGCCTTGTCTAAACGTTTGGTCTGTGTTTTGGGTCTGAATTTGCCAGAAGTGAAAGGCCTATGCTGTGATAGAGTTTGGAAAAGTTGTGTGGCACAAGGGAGCTTCTTCCTAAATCGTGTTTGAAGTAAAACCATATTCATGCCGACCCATGAGAAATTCTTTCATATCCAACAAAACTGCTGAATGGGGTTACCCATGAATGATCCAAGTCAGTTGAGCAAACATTTGATCACTGTACCTTTTCACGCAATTTGCTGAGGTGATGGAGCTCACAAACATGTTGTGAAGTGATGCTCATAAATGGTTTTGTTCGAGTTTGAGAGAGAAATATGCATCCCATTACTTGTGATAGAAAAAACAATTCCTCATTGACATTTAATATCTTATTTTTGCAATGTTTATTAAGCTAATTATTCTTTCTTTTCTTATATTCTTCGTTTTAAGATGCATTCAAAAACTTCATTTGTTTGTCTATACTTTATCTTGTTGCTTATACACTTACTCTCCCTAGATACGTTCGTGTTTGCATCTCAATTAACTTGGAAACTATCTTCATGCTTTTTATAAAAGAGGAAATTTTGATAGTTATCTTATGGTGTATGTTTATATCCCGTAAATACTATATATATATATATATATATAGCTTCTCATATGCATATTTAATCAATATTGTTTTTCTAACCCATTACATTAAGACCATATCTTAATCCACTTATAGGTTCCTGAACTCTATTTCACACACTAAATTTAAACTTACTTTGGTTATGATTTCATTAACCTGTTCATATTCATTCAACATTTCCCTTCTTTTTTTTTTACCATCTTGTGCCTAAACATCACTATATATTTAGAGGTTCTTTTCATGACAAATAAATCCCTTCCATTTGTTACCATAAATCCGTTTTCACAACCCAAATCGATGTTCAACATATCATGTCACTCGTCATTCGTTTTCCATATTTCACATCATTATCCATATTATAAGGGTTTTCCTTTTTATTAAAGTGATGAATTATATATTTTAACAAAACAATTATAGAGATCCCCTCAACAAGGGAATTCAATTTGAAACTTCATCCTAATATTAAATTTAATAACATTAGTCTCAACATATTCTATCATGAAATTCATACCATGGGTAAATGTACTCTTCGATTAACTAATTAATGCCTAGGTTAAATAATGACATTAACCATGTACTCTTGGATTCATTTTGGTAAATAATTAAATTTTTATGGTACTCATAGAATTACTTGTGATAGTTTATTAGTTAATTATAAATCTACTTTTAAAAAATAAATACAAATATGTAACAAAATTATAGGTGAAGATAATCTTGTAATTTGTTTTGTGTGAGTTATAAGTTTGGTTTTCTCTCGAATCTTTGTATCTGTCTATTGTTTTATAATCCGGCCACCTGCAACCAAAACTCGAGCCTAGCTATAAATAACCAGGCCTGTTTTAGGATTGACCCAAACCCCAACCTGGACCCTAACGAGTAGCACACACCTTCCAAGATTCCAAAGGATTACGGTGAACTGGGCCGAATTCGATAACTCCGAAGAGCTCATGGAGTCGCTAACCGTTCCCCAAGACCATAACCTGGGGCCCCAGAAATAGGTCTTTCATTTTCACACAAACCCTTGAAAAACCGCACAGCCTTCATCCCTCGTTGACAGCCGCGCCTCTCTCTGTAACAGGTATCTCTCCCTTCGCATCTCCTAGCTTCTTCAATATCACTTGAGTTTCGATTTTACGTTTTCACACACTTGCGCTGTTGAATTCTTATGTTGCTGTTTTTTGTGTTTTGCAAGTAACCCAGAACTTGGAGTAATCTTTGTCTTGTATTTTGTTTGCTTTCCGGACGAAGAACATTATTGGATCTTAGGTTATTTTCCTTTATGTACTCTACATGTTTGGCTACTGATAAAATGAAAGGTTAAATAGATACAAATGAAACCTCTTTAGTTATTATGCGTTTTTATCGGCCCTGGTGCTTTGATTCTGATGCGTGGCTTGTTGTTGTCTAATAAAATGATGAGAATTTTTTTTTTTGGAGAGATTTTAACTGCTAGTTTCAGCTCAATATTTAAGCTCTCAATTCTTGTGATGAGCCCATAATTTTTGGAATGATTGAACGATTGCACGTCCAGGCTAGAATTTTAAGTTTCTTCTAATGAGTGTGGAAGTGGCTATAGTGATTATGAGTTATTTGTTGCTCGCTTTTGCTTTCTTCGCAGCCTGCTGTTGAATGCTTTCTTTGGTTTCTCATTTCCATCTATGAATGAATAGGAAGACTTATATTGGTTAGCTTAAGTGCTCATGGTGTTTCAATAGAAACTAATTGAGATTGTACTTTTTTATGCTTTCAGCTTGATTCCTATCACTTTCTGAATGGTACGGACTGTCTTTTTTCTAACTCTAACTCGTATACTCTTTTAGGTAAGACATGGTTAAGCATAACAATGTTGTGCCAAATGGGCACTTCAAGAAGCACTGGCAAAATTATGTCAAGACATGGTTTAACCAACCAGCTCGAAAGACTCGCAGACGCACTGGTGAGTAGTTTCTACTTTACCTTTATATTGTAATGGGACTTGCCCATATCTGGTCCCTATATACACGTGCTGCTCCCATTGTTTCTAGGGTCCTTATTTGGAAGTACTTTATTAACAATATTCATTTCTGCATTATCTATGAAATCATTTGTAGCTCGTCAGAAGACGGCGGTCAAGATCTTTCCTCGTCCTACTGCCGGACCTCTTCGACCTGTTGTACATGGCCAGACTTTGAAGTATAACATGAAAGTGAGAGCTGGTAGGGGGTTTTCTCTTGAAGAACTCAAGGTTAGTTGGGTTTCCCATTGTACTTGAAGTGTTTTGTAATAACAGTAATTGGAGATGTATATATATGTGCTTTTCGTATTCATTACACATTTCTTTGTGAATTTGTTTTCAGCCTTGTAAAGGTTTTGGGAATTGTTTTCACCTATGTAATATTGGATACCTGCTGTTCTTTGGCATCCATGGATACTTTTATTTAGTTTTGTAGGATAAATAACCCAATTCCTTTTCCTTCTCCAGGCAGCTGGTATTCCAAAGAAACTTGCTCCTACAATAGGAATTGCAGTTGATCACCGTCGCAGGAATCGCTCCTTGGAGGGACTCCAGACTAACATTCAGAGGCTGAAAACATACAAGGCCAAATTGGTTGTCTTCCCAAGACATGCTCGCAAGCTCAAGGTATTTTCTTGGATATGCCTGATTAATATGTTGATCAACTGGTTTTCTACGTGGAATTTCATTTTTATACATGTATTCTTGCAGGCTGGTGATTCTGCTCCTGAGGAGCTGGCAACTGCTACTCAAGTACAAGGATGTTTTATGCCTATTACACTTGAGAAGCCATCCGTGGAGCTTGTGAAGGTCACTGAGGAGATGAAGTCATTCAAGGCTTATGACAAGCTCCGTGTAGAGCGTACAAATGCACGCCATGTTGGTGCCAGGTTGAAGAGGGCTGCAGAAGCCGAGAAGGAAGAGAAGAAGTAGAGGTTAGACCCTGTCAAGTGGATTTTTGAGGAAAATGGGAATTTTGCTGTTTCATCTTGAACTGGGTTCAATTTTTTTTTGTTTCCATCCTGTAGATTCTACCATAATTTTTTAAAATGTGGATCGAGTTTTAACAAGGATTCGTAGTTGGTGGACATGCTTAATTTATTCAACGTTCTCAATTCTGAATTTCTGATAGCATTTTGGCTGATGGTTTCTGCTCTGAAGGTTGATGGATGTGTCGATTTCATGCTTGATTGGAACTTATGCATTTTCATCCAATATGTATCGGGATAAACATCTTTGTTAAAAGGTTTTATAATCAGTCATTGCTAAAAGCTAGGTGGCTTGGAATTGCCGTAACTTGGATATATACATCCCTAAAACGCGAATGCTCTGTAAAAGAGCGTCAATTCCTTAGTAATGTCTTTTTGTTGTTTGATTCACTTCCTTGGCTTAGGTTTTTAACTGTTTCTATAGCTTGCCATTAACATAATAATTTTGGATCTTGGTAACTTGTGTTTAACCCCACTATTTGATTTTGCTAAATCTGTCCTTTTTTATGTTTTATTTTATTTTATTTTATTTTATGGATCGGATTTTTTTTAACTATCAAAAACTTAATTTAGATGTTAATGTGTTTTTTTCCCAAACAAAATATTAAATTATTCGAGAATTGATCTAATGTGATTTTGTTGACTTGACAAATTCAAATATAAACTCAATCGATAAAATTATAGTTGGATTTTAAAAAATAAAAATAAAATATTTTTTAAATATTAAAATGATTATATATTAGATAAATTCAAATAATCTCGAGTTAATTTAATAACTCACTATAAGGTCATGAGATCTAATAGCACTATAGAAAACTAAAAACATCATTCAACTACAAAACTTAGCCGGAGTAAATTTGAGTTAACTTATCAAATATGAATCATAAAACTATAATAACTTTGTAGAAATAATTCAAATAAAATATAAATTTATTTTTCAATCAATTTATAATATATGTTGAAAGTTAAAATTAAAAAAAAAACACAACAATCAACTAAACTTATGATCCATGTCATAAAACTAGGATAACTATTAGAATGCAAAATAAAATTAAATTTTGAAATCTAATTCTCAATTAAATTTGATATTGAAATATTAAATAAAAAATCAATTAAATTATGAAGTCTAATTCTCAATTAAATTTGATAGTGAGTCATAGAAACTATTATACTATATACTAAAGAGATATGATTCATTTACTGTAGCTTATAAGACAAATCACTGTTGATTACAATAGTGTTGCTCAATTTTCGGGTCGGTCAGTTCGCCAACTTACTGCTTTTTATTTATTTTTCACAGTAAGATATGAATAAGCGTCTATAACTCAGTGGATAAGGTGTTATTTCTTAAGCAGAGTCATTGGTTCAAACTCTGCGTGTGACCTTTTATGCTTCTTTTTTTTTGTTTTTTTTCCTGTGAATCATTTTTATTTCTTGCTTATAATTTTTCTTTTTCTTTTCTTTTTTAACTTATATTTTTTTTGTTCTTTCTTTTGGTTGTTTTTTATTAGTTTTTTTTCCACGTCAAATGATTTTTTTAGCTAATAATATTTTTTTTTTGCATTTTTTGTTTGTTCTTTTGCTAAAGTTGTTGATTGAATTTCCCCCCATTATTAACGTAATAATAATAATAATAATTTTTTTTGTTTCCTCTTTTGTTAATGTTTTTGATTTTTTTTCTCGGGATAATTTAATATTTTTTATTATTTTAGCAGTAATAGTAATGATATTTTTAGATGTTAAGCTTTTGATGTTGTTGTTGTTATAATAGGATGTGTTGATGTGTTTTATTATATCAAACCTTGCATGTATAAATGTTATATTTTATTTTTGAACTAGCAAAATTTATTAATTATTTCAATCCCAACAATCATAAATTTATTTTGCTCAACCCAAAACATAGTGAGGGTAATTAACTAGTTAATACTAAAGCGAGAAACTAATATTTATAGTTGAAGCAAAAGATATATGTATATGCATATACTTTACATCAATTTCTCTTCTATATATTTTTATTTATTTTATTTTATTTTAGAGGCTAACTAACATTTATAATAATATTTTTTGTTTTGTAAATATTATATAAATACAACTAATATGTATAAAATATAAGAGGAACAAATTCAAGAAAAATCAAACCAATCTCATTTGAATTATCATGAGAGTAGAAATATATATAAAAATATACCACTATTTATAATATAAACATAAAAAAATAGTTTTTTTTGTTAAAAAACCTTTGTGAATGCTTCATAATGTAAATTGGTGGGCTTGATAAAAACAACCAACAAATAGCTTAAAAAAGAATTAGTCTTCCTAACTAGCTTCCTATCAGCCACACAAAGTTTTTTAATCTTCGTAAGTAAACCCAATCCTTGCATGTATGTATTTTGCAAGCATTCAATCCTTACAATGGAGGGTAGATGTAAGATATATTTTCGTGTTCAAACATGTATCTCTTTACATTTTTTTTTACCAAACAAACAGATATTACAAACTTGAAGCAACAAATGTGAATAAGATCCAAAATTAAAGCTCAAATGGAAGAATGTTTGAACATAATTGCAAAATTCAAAATGAAAATATTGTCTTTAAAAAAAAATATCGATCAATAAAGTTTACAAAACCTTAGTACAAAAAGTCTACTCCAACCACAACTAGAAAACAAAATAAAATACAAAGAAAATGACTATAAAATCTAAAACAATGCATAAAAAAAGCAAATTTGGCCCAAATCAGGGTCATAGATCAATATTTTTGATATATAAAAATCCAGTAATTCGCGTAGCAAGTGTAGATTTTTTTTCTGGATTCGAGAAAATTTCACTCTTCGAAAAGCGTACTTTGTGGGTCTAGATAAGTGAATAAAACTTCGAATGTCCCAGACTCTTACAAGCAGTACACATCCTAACTCAAACTCCATATCTGTTATGCAGATCTCCAGCCCTTTGCCACTATGCCACACCCCTTGAAATGTAGCAGTATAGATGCTATTATATAAAAAAACATCTTTTAGAAACTCATATAACCTTTATGAGTTATTGGCTATTTGTTTCAAACTCATCCTTTAACTTGCAATTGGTTTTAATTTTAGTCAAATTAAACTAAATTAAGCTATTTTCTCTAATCTCTTCATTAGTTATGATCCAAAATTTCTCAAACCCAAATTTTGCCCTTTATTCTCAAATTTTGGTCAATTTCAACTCTAGCTATGTTTGTAATTTTGTTTTTTCTTTTGTACTTATTTATTTTATGATTATTTCTAAACACATAAAAATTAATAAAAACAACCAAAACAACAAAACTAATTAAAATTGACTAAATTTACTAAAAGCTATATTTTTTAGAATTTATGTTTTTATCTGAAGCAAGGTTGTCAATTCCGCTTCGGTTGGAGTTTTGTTTTTTCTATTGGTACAAAATTTTTCGGTTTCGGAGTGCTGTTTTGTGATTATACTATTCATATATAAATAATTAATTAATCATATATATATAAAAAAATCAAAATATTAATTTAACAAATATAATTAAAATTTCAAGAGTAATTAAGGCCTTAATTGTCAATCTAGTGGGATAGTGTAGATCCCGTCTTGTAATAAAACGAGATTTGTTTTTTACTTTTTTTAATATATGTATTTTCTTACTTTTTTTTGGTTTAGTTTTAATCTTTTAATTTTTTTGGTTTTTTTTGTGATAGTTTTTATTTTTTTTATTTGTATTTATATATCTATACTCTTAATTTTGATTTTTAATTTTTAATACTAATTATCTTTGTATTAAATAGATTGTATTAAGAAACAAAATAAATGATTTTCTTTGTTATTATTGTTATTGGAAAGTTACTTGAAAACTAAATATTATTTGAAGATTTTAATTACAAGTCGGTTTATTTTTTATTCTCTTTAGTATTTTTTAATTTTCTTTTTATATGAAAAAAAACTAAGAGAATATACATTCACTTAAAAATTATAATTTTAATTAAAGAAACTCTACAAGTTAATAATAAAAACAAAACACAAAGAACATGAAACCATGATAATGGACCCACCAATGAGCAATTATCAACATGGTTGTGTTTTAACTTTAAAATCATCAATGACCAGATAATTCATTTTTTTTTTAATTTTTTTTTCATGGCCGAAATGGTATGCACAACATGCTTCTGACCATTATTTGGCCAAAAAATCTGGAACAGACCAGAACTTAAATCGAGATAAAAATGACGCTATTTTATCTTGTTTTTTTGACTGGTACGAAATGTTTCAGCCGAAATGAAATGAGATTGATAACACTGATTTGAAGTATAGGAAAATGAGGATAAAAATTTGGGTTTTGATAAGCAAGGAAATGGAGACAAATTGATCTCAAGACATCCTAATTTATTGGCAGAATCTCAAATCTCAGAACATGTTCTGGCAACAAGCTCATTACATGCACGCCCAACAAATTCCTTCAACGAAGCAAATTAAAAGTAAAAATGATATACAATCTATGTAATAGATAATCATTAGATAAACTATTATGAAGGCGGTTAATGAACAATGGGAAGCAACCTTTGTTAGCAAAATAGAATCAATAGTCATGATGCTCCTCATGTATGTTTGGACAAGAGAGTTGGGGGGTGGGTGGCTTAATTCACAAGATTAGATCATTAGCTAGCAAAACCCCTTGATTTGCGGCTGCAATCCCCATTTTGCTGGCTTCCGTTTTGTTCAAAAATGATAGCTTGAAAAACCCAGTGAATCGAGTGCATTGTCGTCAATCATGGGAGTAATTTTTGATGATCACATGAGTGTAAGTAATCACGCTGCCCGCCATTAATCCATAGTCTCCGTTTCATGAGCCATGAGAGAAGCGCGCGCTCTTCTGAAACCACAAATCACTTTCAAAACGAAACGAAAGGAATGAAATCTTTCACATTTAAAGCTGCGGTCTAAGAATTAAAAATCCCTCCTTCTACTCTCTCCGCTAAACCCAAAAATAACGCCATTCGATTCCATTTCCATTTCGTTCACCCCGTAACTCTCTCGCTTGTAGACAGTGAGATGACAGAAAGCTGATTGCTCGAGTTGAGTTTTGTATGCAACACCATCCAGGTCTCAATATTGGTTTTTTAGACTCTAATTCACTTTCTCACATTAGTTTCTCTTTCTCTTTCTTAGATAGATCGTTCCGATTTTTATTTTATCTATCAGGTACAGAGATTGAGTGCTGTTTGGTTGATGATCATAAACTTTTTTTCCTGAGTTTATCGCAGCCAGCTGAGTACTGACTAGGACCTTTGTTTTTGTGAAACTATTGCAGCGAGATACGAATTTGTGTAGAAGATCAACCAGTTATGGATCATTCGCAGCAGCAAAAGAGATGCAATACAGTCCTGCTTTCTCCAGCTCAAACTCCGCGATCTAGCGTGAGAAGGAGCTTGAGGGATTCGTTGTCGATGGACCTGTGGGGTTCGAATGTCAAGCCTGATAGAGGAGTCAACGTGGAGGTCATTCTGCGTTGCAGGTAAACAAACTATTTATTGCATGCTTTCTTGGAGTGGTCAAATAATCCTAACAATTAACGCTTTAGGCCATTAAATGACGACGAGAAGGAGCAAAAGCTACCTGTAGTGATTTCATGCCATGAGGATAAAGGAGAAGTTTCCGTGGTCCAAAACACAGCTTATAAGCAGATAGATAAAACCTTTTCCTTTGACAAGGTTCGGTTCTTTATTGTATTTCTTGAATTGGAAAACTTAAGCTGTGTTGATTAATGCATTATGTTTTCCAATTTTAATTCTACTTTATATATTTTGGTTTAGGTTTTTGGTCCCATATCGCAGCAAAAAGAGTTGTTTGATGAAGCCATCTCTCCTATTGTGAACGAAGTTCTAGAGGGCTACAATTGCACTATCTTTGCATATGGTCAGACAGGAACGGGCAAAACTTACACAATGGAAGGCGGCAGAGTAGGAGTAGTAGAGGTTCTTAAATAGTTTTGCCTACATGGGGGCCTTCATAATTCTGTTTTCTACTACTTTTGATTGAGTACTTTTGCATTTCAATTTATCTATTTTCTCCTTTTCTTTGGCAGAGTGGAGAATTTCCTAGAGATGTAGGAATAATTCCAAGGGCAGTTCAGCAAATTTTTGATGTTCTTGAAGCTAGAGATGAGGACTATAGCATGAAAGTTACCTTTCTAGAGCTTTACAATGAAGACATAATGGACCTACTTGCACCGGATGAAAGTTTAAATGGCCCGGATGACAAGTCCAGGAAGCCAATAGCCCTTATGGAAGATGGCAGAGGTGGTGTTTTTATAAGAGGTTTGGAGCAGGAAGTTGTTTGCACTGCAGATAGAATATATAAAATCATGGAGAAAGGGTCAGCAAAACGGCACACTGCTGACTCTCTGCTCAATATGCAAAGCAGCCGCTCTCACACTATATTTTCCATTACTATTCATGTCAAAGAGAGCTCTTCCAATGGGGAGGAGCTAATGAAGTGTGGAAAACTTAATCTTGTTGATCTTGCTGGCTCTGAGAATGTGGTTCGGTCTGGTGCAAAAGAGGTACGGACACTATAAAGTTACCATCTTCGTTCTTGTTTTGTATTTTATTTGCATTAGATGTTCCTACTGTCTCGGCATAACTGGTTATTTCGTTGTATTTGTAATCTATTTCCATTCTATTGCTGCATCTTCTCATCTGACACACAATCGCATAGGGAAGAGTTAGGGAAGCTGGGGAGATCAATAAAAGCTTGCTCACGCTCGGTAGAGTTATTAATGCACTAGTTGAGCACTCTGGACATGTTCCATACAGGTACATCATATTGGGAGTTGATGAAACAGATAATGCCCTGCTGAAATCTCTAGACACTGCAAAAACTGACATTTATAATGATTTTTTTGTTATTCTTGTAACAACAGGGACAGTAAGTTAACAAGATTATTGCGGGATTCGCTTGGTGGGAATACAAAGACGTGCATAATTGCTACAGTATCGCCATCTATCCATTCTTTGGAAGAGACACTCAACACTCTAGATTATGCTCACCGTGCCAAAAATATCAAGAACAGACCAGAGGTACTTGTTTTCCATGCCATGTCTTCTCCTAGTTTTCCATCTCATCTTCAAACCAACAATAGCAATTTCATCTTGTTACTACTCTAGGTCAATCAGAGGGTGGCCAAATCTGAGTTGATCAAGGATCTGTATAAAGAGATAGAGCGCCTCAGGCAAGGTTGTTAAGAGCTATTTTGTTAAGATATGATAAAAACCTAATTGTCATCAGTGTGTCGGGGATAATTTCTGTTTGCTAATTCCATGTATAGAAATATATGAAGAAAGGGAAAAGAATGGCATTTATACACCACACGACAGTTTCCAGATTGAAGAAGCTGAGAGGAAGGTACAAAATTTTGTTGATTTCTCACCATTGTTAAGACTTCCGTACTCAATAGACACTGTGTTATCTCTTGAATGCTCTTGTGTAGGCCTTGGTTGAGCAGATTAAGAACATGGAATTTGACTTAGTGTTTAAAGACAAGGTAAACACCTTATTTTGGAGAAATATGTTGGACTCTTTCCATGTATTATATAGAAGGTGTACCAAATAATACAAATTATGCTTTGACCATTGACCAGGAACTCATGGGGCTTCAGAAGCTTTACGATACGCAGCAAACTTTGACAGCTGAATTAAGTGAAAAGCTCCAAATGACACAAGTAATGAACCCTTTGAAAGTGATAAATATTTAGTTCTCTGACAGGACTAATCAACTCCTTTTTCATATAATTTTTAACTGCAGAAAGATCTTGAGAAAACTCAAAATACTTTGCTTGAAATTGAAGGCAGAAATAGAAAGGCAAATGCAACGATAAAAGAGAAGGAACACTTGATTTCTCATCTTCTCCAATCCGGTAAGAAAAAGGACACAGGAATTATTAGGAAATATTCAGCATTATTGTATAATTTTTTTATCCTAATTTGTTACATTCAAATGGAAAGGACACAAAAAGAGTTTATGGGGACAACTATTAGGCCTACAGACTAGGAACATAGCACACGCTCGGCAGTCCTGTCTCCTTTGTTCTTTTGGTATAACATTACCACAAGAGCACTTCCTTTTTTTTTTTGTTATTCTTTTTTGATAATACGTGAAAAATTCTTGAATGGGGAGAACATGGAGTATTGAAATCATAACAGTATAACAAACTTGAATAAACCTATTTCATAAGCAGTCCCAAGCCAGACACCTCCACTTATATGTTTGCTTTCAGAGTTTAGAAAGTAAAACTGCATTTTTTTGAATGGAATAAAAAAAATACAGCTCTGATTATGTTTATGACAACTTTCCAAAAATAATGTTTTTTACTATTTTGTTTAGAAAACTCCCTTACAAAACAAGCATCGGAGCTGCGGGAAGAGCTGGAGCATGCGGCTTCTGAGGCATCCAACTTGTTTTCCAAACTTGGTCTGCACTCAGTTTTACATGTTGAAGTTATACATGCCAAAAAGAGAATCCTTACATCTTACTCCTCCTCTGGTATACACTTTACAGAACATCAGGACAAATTGGAAAATGGGAACAAAATTCTTGTCCAGAAATTCCAAACTCATTTAGCCAAGCAACTCGATGTTTTACAACAAACTGTTGCAGCCTCTGTAACACAACAGGAGGAGCACCTGAAATCAATGGAAAAAGATTTCGATTACTCTCTGTCTAAAAAAATGGGGGTAGGATGTGTCTGCGTATCAGTCCTTTTTTAGTAGACATGACTTACATAAGTTTGCTGGTGGTTTTGGCTACTTGCAGGGTATTCAAGAACTCACAGCCCAAGTCAGACATCTAAAAAAGACGCTTGAATCTGGCATTAAATCTTTGGATGATATATCTGAAGAGCTTGATATGAGTTATCGATCAGCATTTTCAAATTTGACTTCAGAAGTGTCTAGGAATTCTTCTGCTCTTGTTGGTGTAGGTATTGATTGCTATGTTAATGAACCTCCTATTGATTGCAATCTTATTATCCGTGTGCTTTATCTTTATTTTTATACAGCATTTAGAAGAGAAGTTTCTGGAGATAAATGACATTCTTGATGATGTACAAAGGGATCTCTTTAGTCAACAGGAAAAGCTTGCTGAATTCACAGAGCAGCAACGCCAGGTTATTGGTTGAAATTCTTATTACAGTGATGTGCATGAGGACCAAATTGTTGTTTTTATTTAATTAATCTATTCCTTTCTTTTTATTTTATTATTTCTCGAGCTGTGGGTAGTTCCTTTCTCATCAAATTAGTTTCCTCCATGAAATGAAATTGTCTACAGGGTCATTCCAAAACATTGCAGTTGACAAGATCCATGTCTGAAGCAATGATGAGGTTCTTTGAGACTTTAGGCACACACACTTCCAGTTTGACCCGAATTATGGAAGGGACCCAAAAAACAAATGGGCAGAAGCTCTATGATCTTGCAAAGGAGTTTGAGGTGGTTACTTTTTTTTTCTCTTTCATTTTCATACACTCTAGTTTCGGTGCAACATCTTCCATTTAAGTTTACTTATAAACTGACTTGCATCTGTAGGATTGCGCTGCTTTTGAGAAAGGGAAACTCTTGGAAAAAGTAGCTGAGCTTCTGGATATATCAAATGACAGGAAGAAAAATCTGGTTTGCACCGATGCTTTGATTTCAACTGTAGAATAAACCGATGAGTTCTGCTGTTATATTATGTTGATAGAGTGATAAAGAATTCGGATGTTTAGTAATGAAGACTTAATGGAATCGATAAAGCTGTAACATGAACATCAAATCATGACTCATTGCTTAGAAGTAATCTAAATATATTCATTGGAAATCATCAGATTCCCACTTATTTTTTTATCATTGGATCAAAGGAAAAAATCAGGGAATGAACGAAATCTCCCCACCCCGTCCCCCTCTTTCTTGAAATAATGTTTTTGTTTCTTCAGGCATTAGATCACAGATAAGTTTCTGCGTCTTCAAAAGATCTATAGTTAATGTATATTCGGACTACTTTTATTAATTAGGCTTTTCGTTCTTTGTTTTCAGCTTCAAACAGCAATAAATAGCCTTTTGGAGAGCACAGCCAGCAGAACCTGCAAGATACAGAACGAAATGTCAAATTTGCAAGAATTTTCCTGCTCTGTTAAATCTGAATTGACGACTCACATGGAAACAATAGCAACCAACTATCTTGTCGCTACATCTGTGATGGATAGCGCCAAGGATGGTTTGGAAAAATGCCTTCAACAATGGTACCAGTCACCTAACAACGATTATTATAATCTAGGGATTTCTTTCTGCATTTCCTTATGCTTAAGCATTCTATTGGAGCTCTGGTCTCCCATTTTTATTTTTTATTATCGATCTCTTAGTATGTCAGAGTCAAGGATGGGTGTTTACCAGTTAAGGAATGCTCGAGAATCAGTTCTTGATCTACAGAAAAGAAACGTTGGTTCTCTTGATTCCATTGTCAGGTAAGCAATACTCTTGAAAACTTCTGTATGTTTCTGGTTAAGTATCTGATATTTTATCGGCCTGTTTTATTAGGAATGAATTGGAAACAAGCCGAATGATCCTATCAAGAGCTTCTTCGCTTGCTTTATCTGCACTTGAAGAAACTGGCATGGCAGACAAGTCTCTTCTTTCCTCCATTGAGAGTGAGTTTCATTTTGCATACAAACTTGTTCACCTTTTAATGAAAAACTGAAGAAACAATGCATGCAGATTTGTTGAAACTAGATCATGAAGCTCACAAGAACATCCGTTCCATTGTTGTTCCTTCTTTTGAAGACATGAAAGGTTTGGGGAGCAAACACTACCACACAATTCTTAAGATCAAGGAAGCTGGGCAATGTTTTCTGGATGAATACAAGGTAAGATCTTCAGGAACTTGATTGTTTGCAGCTCATTCTTCTTTAACCATGCTGAGCATCTAATACATTGGCCTTGTAATTCCAAAGGCAAACAATTACTCATCTGAGGTACCAATTAAGAAAAAGCAGAATATATTTCTTGATTCTCTGCTCCAATCTTATTGCTAATTTCAAAATATACATGGGTACCTATTTATGAACACAAAACAGGTGGATGGGCCTTACAGTTTGACACTTGAAAAGAGGCCATCAAATATACCAAGCACGGAATCCATTGAAGACCTCAGAAACCCAACATTTCAAAAGTTGACAAGACCATTTTCAGGAGATTCATCAGAGCAGCAAGAATCTGGGGATAAAAATATCATTCTGTCAGATCTCTGCGAGTCTGTTCACTCCTTGATTAATTCGAGAGTTACTCTCACGGCCATCAACTGAGGTGGAGAAACTGGCAGACAATAAAGACAGTAACAGGATCATCATGCACATACTTGCAGAAGAATATCTACAGGAAGTAGCATTCAACTCGTTCACTTCTGTTTAACAATAATTTATTTTCCAATTCCTTCCCCTCACAGCATCTAAGGCTCTGCACTGGTCCTAACGGTTAAATGAATGTTCAATTTGTCTGAGCCTATACCTTCCATGTAAACTTGGAAACAAGTTTGATTTGTTTAAATGTCAACCACCTTCTAGTTTAATTTAATTTATGGTGTACCAGGAGTCTGAAACCAAAATTCTGCAGGGGATTGGAATGATGTGAATGAGCGACAGTAATTGGCACATTACTCTGAAATGGATGGTATCACAGTAAAAATTCAGTTGGATTTACTAGATATATATACTCGGTCTTAAGAAATAGTTATCCAAGGAGGCTTTCAAGCTGCATTACCGACAACTCTGTTCCTTTTGCAGAATAACACCACTCATTTAAATATGTGGTCAGACTTTTTACTCGTTTTTGAACTGTCTTCTGACTCTTCTTGATGATATTCAGTGCTAATGGCTTCACTGAGACTGTATTATCCAGAGGCAGAATAACCTGTTGCAACTCTTTCCAGTCAGCTTGTACCAGCCACTTAGTTACGGTACCACTATAATAGTGCTCCCCAAATAATCTCTTCCTTCCAATCGTTCACCAAAACCTGAATTTCCAAGAAATTCTGCATTTTGATTTGACTGGTATCTCCTTGTGATTCCGCATCACTTACACTACCTGAGAGAACAACAACACCCTCACTCGGAGAGATGGCTGGCACGCCATTAATAACCATCGCTGGCATCCCAAGCAACTCAAAAATCCCTGTTGGTAAAAACTCCAATTCTAGCTCTTTGCTTATGCTATCCATTTCCAACACTCTTTCTTAATCAGCTTTAGATTGCAAGCATGCCAATTTGTTTGAAAATGAAAAGCAATCCATCTTGTCTAATCCATTCCTAACAAAACCTTACATTCATGACAAATTGAGGAAAATATTAAGATATCCTTAAACAAAACAATGTGATCTTAAAAATGTAGGAGAAAAGAATGAGAAGAAGAAGAAGAGATAAAGAGAGTACTGAAATAAAAGATTGGAAATTCTCATTGCTTGTCTTGCAAGTTTCTATGCATTTGTCCTTTTATACAAGAATTTAGACTAAATTGTAACCAACTGCTGTCTATTTGGCTAACTAATTTTACCATATTCTATTCTCTTGAATCAATTTTAACAACTGCATTCTACCAGTGCTCTAACTGATTCCTGCTAAACATGTTCCTAGTATCTTCTTCTTGCAAGGATACTATTCCAATCCTTCGTGTAATCTTGTATAAACCTGGGACTCAACTCAACACTCTTCCTTAATGCCATGCTAGTCTACTTGTAGGGTTAAAGTTTGAGGTTCATCGTATCCCCGACTCCAAATTCTCTTTATGTTCTTCCTTTGTCTGCAATCTATTTCATTTCATGTCTGGTCACTCCCAATTGTCTTTAAATCACTTAGGCCCTCCAATTGTAAGTCCATCGAATTGCCTCTTCAATTAAATAAACTGTTGTAGTTTCTTGTGTGGTCAATTATCTACTTGGTGGATTGTATCCATATAAAGCTTGAAAATAACTCATTTTGATAGCAAAATAAAAGATGGAATTGCATCGTTATTGGACCAAAGACAACCAGTGATTTCATTTCTTTGAATTATGTTTAGTTATACATCTTAAATAGGTCTCTATAAGCTGATTAACTCTCTGTATGGCCATCTGTCTGTGGATGGTATGGCAAACTCATTAGTAGCTTTAGCCCTAACATTTCAAACAACTCTCTCCAGAATAAGCTAGTGAAAACCTTATCACTACCTGTGACAATAATTATTGCCAATCCATGGGATTTCCAGAAATGATCCATGAATATCTAAGGTATCTCTTAGGATTTAAATGAGTGTGCTAGTAGAATGAAGTGTTCATACTTGGTGAATCTATCAATTATCACTATGATTGTGTCATTTCTCCAGAATTTTGGCAGCCCTATAAAATCCATATCTATATCTTTCCAAATTTCTATTATTGACAGAGGTTGAAGTAATCCAAGATATGTTTTTTTTTTCCTTTCAATTTTGATCTATTTACAAGAATCACATTCTTCCACAAACCTTGTAATTATTATTTTCATTGAAGACCAATAGAACATTGACTTAAGCCTCATGTAAGAATATTATATTCCTGCATGACCCCTATGTATGAATCATTTGCAACTCTCACCAGCCTTTCTCTCGAATTTCCTTTCTTTCTACTGGCTATTGTGTTCTTTTATATTTTATTTTTCTCTACAAAACTGTAATCTAGCAAGCTGATTGCATATAATATTTTTCCAGCAATAATCCATTGTAATTAAGGATCATTCCTATAAGTTTCACTCACCTCTTTATACCATATTCTTACTCTATGTAATGTCTTTATCTCTAAACATCCATCAATATAACCATATATTGTTTCTCATAAATTGATAGCCTTTGATGCCATGAGCTCAATGATTTTTAAATAAGACTATTGGCCTCCCATCATGGCTCAAAACTGCATTCAATCACAATGAACATGCATTAGTCTCCGATACAAAAATGTTGTTGAAATTTGATAATAGAAACACCAGAGCCTTACACAAGGCATCTCTTAGCTTGTCAACAGCCTCGTAATCTTCTTACTCCAACTAAAATTATCCTTATTTAACAATTCAATTCAGGGTTTGCTAATGATTTGAAGCACCTTGATAAGCTTTTCATAATGGTTTGTCAATCCCAAAAACCTCTTAATTCTTTCACTGAATATGGAATGGGCTATTTTTTTCACAATTTTTATGTTTCTTGGATTAGTTTTTACCTTCTAATGAGACTATGTCTCGACCACTTAACTTGTAACGTGTATAAAAATGACATTTGATTGTTTTGTAAGCAATTAAATATCATTAAATGATTCCAATACTACCTTTAAATGACTGAAATATAGTTTTAGGGTTGAACTATTTATCAAAATATCATCAAAGAATACCAACATGAAACTTCTCAAAATTGGCTCCAATATATTGTTCATCGGGGCTTGAAATATGGTTGATGTATTAGTTAAGCCGAATGGTATTAGTTAAACTTTTAATGCTTATGATAAGTTCTTAAAGTTATTTTCTTGACATCCTTTTAAAATATTCTCACCTGATGATATCTAGACCTTATATCTAGCTTTAAAAGAAATCAAGAACCATCTAATTCATAAATCAAGCAATCAATAAATGGAATGGAAAATTTATTCTTGACAATCAAGTTATTTAGTTATTTATTGTTGCACCCAACATTATGGTGGCTCATATATTTTTTTACAGCGGAATGTTTTCATGTTATAAGGGAGAAAAGATCTTATATTATGAAAATGAGTCATCATTTAGCATTATAGTCACGAGAAATTTTAATTAATTTTTAAAATTCCAAGGTACGAGACTAATTATGTTAGATAATATCTACTTGAGGTGAGTTGCATTACTACTTGTTTTATATTCCTAATAGTCTATTGTGAATAATCTACCAATGGTATATGGTTAAAATAGATCCACTACAATGAGTTAAACCCTAGGTAAATGAGTAGGTTTAAGCATGTTCATTCTAAAATCAAGGCCATCCTTTCCATTCTCAATTGCTTGGTGGTAAATGAGTAGGTTTATGCATTTTCATTCTAAAATCAAGGTCATCCTTTCCATTCTCAATTGCTTGGTGAGTTGATATAATGAGGATGGATATACTACAATTAGCTAAAACCTGGTTGAAGAGTAGGTTTAAGCTTATCTATTCTTAAATCTAGGTTATCTTCTCCACTCTTAATTTCTTGGTGAATTGATTTATCTACTTCCATTTATTTCTCATCATAACCTATAAATACATTTAATAACAAATTATAAGATATATGTCAGAAAAATAAAAATTAACCTTCTCATATAAGCAATTGTTTCCATTATATTGTGAAGAATAAAGATGAGATAATTTGAAGTTTGTCATCTAAGTTATACAAGAACACTTAAGATAAATATATAAAGTGTCTCTTAAATAGAAAATATATATAGAGGTCATTGGAATATGTGATTCTAAGTAATTATTTAAAATATCACTAAATCAATCTTATTGCTTAGATATGGGTTCTAATGAATCAAAAGAGAATTAATAGATAAGTGGAATCAAAATTATATATTGAATATGTTTGAACTATCATATGTATGATATTATTGATAAACAGATATACTCAAAGGGAAAGGAGATGATACCATATCATGTGTAAGATCTCAATTTGATTTTTGAGTGAAACCCTAAAGATTATTAGTAATCTGTTGAGACTCTCAAATGTTTCTCAACACTTAGATTGATGCACACTATCATAGTATGTTACCAAAGAACTATGAATGATTTGATCTACAAGGACATTACTAGAAAAGCGAATTAGTAAAAGTTGAGAAAATCAAGAGAAAAAATAAGATTGTTTTAATATTATCACATTGACTTTTATTGTTTGGTTGACCAATTATGTTTGTCTAAGTGATAAGACGTGGTTATTAAAACAAGAAGTATAGCGAAGAAGGTCATGAGAGATAAAAAAAAATGGTAATAATAAATGATCAAGGACACTACATATTGTATCTACTTTATGTCCCATTATTTGAGAAGTTTTATGTGCTTAACAAATGTATAGCAATCGAGCTCTCAAAGTGTGTATTTGTTTAGTACGAGTTTTGCATAATTAATGAAATTGTTGATCCCATCATGCATCTGAGAGTGGAAGAAGAGGTAAGAACTAGGTTTTGGTCACTTATGATAGATCAAATCAATTCATATCAATAAATAATTACAAAGGATAAGGGCTCAAGGAATGTAGGTACATCCTGACTCTTCATCTTACAATCTTGTTAATATTTAAGCTCTGATCAAGGATGATCTTCCAATTTTACGAGGTGTATTTACTCTGTTGGAAAAACTGGTCGACGGGAGACAGTGGCGCGCGGTGCATGCAAACGAGAAGGGTGACAATAGGCCGTGAGAAGGGCAAGAGTAGTGTGCTTGCTAGCTCCCATGAAGGGATGAATCCTTTTTTATTATTAGCCAATAGTGTACGTGGACAAAGGAAAGAATTCATGGATGGGCCGAATGATTATTTTCCCTCCTCCACTTGTTAATTTTGTTGCTTTTAAGAATACAGCATGCTAATCCGATCGAGATAATCAAAAGAAAGGAATGTGAAACGTGTCTGCACTCTCGACACAGACAAATGGAAAAAAATACCTGCCATATTCTCAGTGCTGGTGCTTCTTGAGAATGTGTTGTAGTCGAATTGTGAGGGCTTCTTTATATATATATATGCCTAAACATATAACGATTAACCAAAATATCTTATTTTTTTGGGCATAATATATGTATGTATGTATGTGCATATCAATCCGCAATATATATGTTTATTTCTCATATTGACAATTGAATTATTCAATATATATGAGCCATTACATGCTACAAATATGATACCCTCCAATCATCCAAAAAATTGAGTCTTGAAGAACTTGGAGTAGAGACCAATATTGGTTCTCCCGATCTAATTAATTGATTGAGTTGTTCTTCTTCTAATGATGATACAAGGGAGACAATTGTCATTAGAACAATAAATGATGGCAAGTTGGTCCGTAAATCTATCATAAAAAGCCATCCATTCCTCAAACTTTCCACGCTCAAGTGAAATTAAGTCCAGGCACACGATCCCACGATGGAAGAGACAATCATAATGGCTGCACTCTCCACCCTCACTTCTCCCCAGCTCACAGATATCACAAGCTCCATCCTCTCGCAGACCGTCCACCACCGCAGCCGCCTCTCCTCCCTCCTCTGCTCTCCCTCTCTTTTCTCCCTCACCTTTCACCATCTCCACTCCCTCACCCTCACCCAGAAGACCTTCCTCATTTCCAAACACCTCCTCTCATCCCTTCACCACCTCACACGTCACTTCCACCCAACAACCCTTGCTCCGCCACACCCCAACACCACCTTCAAACACCGTGACCTCGACGCTGCATTGCTTCTTATTTTCCTTTGTGATGTGCATCAAGAAAACCCCGAAATACTAGAAACACCGCACACTGAATGGCGCGAGGGTTTGAGCAAACATTTCTCCGAAACTGTGCTAAGGCAAACAAGCATTGGGGTGCATTACGGTGGTGTCCTTCTACCGTATGTTGAGGTGATAATAAGGTGTTGGCGGTTCGTTGGCATGATGGCTGGCTGTTTAGTGAAGGAGGGGAGGGAGTTGGCAGCAGCTCCGGCTGTAGTGGTGGCGCTCCAGGCAGTAGAGGTGAGAGGAGGTGGTGAGGAGTGTGCAATATGTCGGGAAGAGATGAGTGAAGGTAGAGATGTGTGTGAGTTGCCATGCGAGCACTTGTTTCATTGGATGTGCATTCTGCCATGGCTAAAGAAGACGAATACTTGCCCATGTTGCAGGTTCCAGCTTCCAACTGAAGATGTATTCGGTGAGATCGAACGACTGTGGAGTGTTCTGATCAAGATCGGTGATGGGGCCCTTAATGGGGAATGCACATGATGATGCTGGTGATGGCATACACGTGGAAGAATCACAAGTATACTTAATTAGTGGCCTCTAGTGAATTTGGAGGCAAATGTAGGACGTATGATGAATCAATGGCTGTGATGAACAGGCTATAAGGATCACTTGTTGATGATAAAGACCCTGTGGTATAGGTTTCAGGCTCGAAGTTTCGTAGCTAAATAAATGAAAGGATTACAGATATTAATGGGGATATATATATGCTGGGGGAAAAGTGTAGGTTAGAATATCAATAGTTGCGCAATTTGACCCTAGCTTTCGCAATCATGGGCTAATTGTATTGTATTTTTGTATGTACCAAAACTGAAATAAATTAAATATTAAAAAATAAAATAAAAAATCTCATAAAAAATCTAAAAAATAACCAAAGTCAACTTGAACTAACTCTCAAAACTCATGACATGAGCTCTAGATTAAAGTCATAGAAAACAAACCATGATAAAACAACAAAGCAAAATTCTTAACCCACAAAATATCTTAGTGATGAAATTGAAATAAAAAATATAAAATTAGCAATTAAAATAATAATGACCGAATTTGACATAAAAGTAAATAGCAATTAAATGTTAAGGAATGAGATTGAAAATAAAATTTAATTAGAAAAAAATAAAAAACAATCAAAAGATGAAGAGCCGAAATTTGATATAGAATTTGATAAAAGATGGAATTGAAAAAAAAAACCAATCAATCAAAAATAGATAAAAAAAAGATAACAAAAAAATAAGAATCAAGTTCGATAAAAAAACAATCATAGCAAACCTTGATTTTTTAACAAGTTGAAGATAGAGAAAAGAAGAAAAATAAGAAGAAAAAACACCTATCAGATCCCAACTGATTCAAAAGATACTATGCGTCAAGGGTCGATGAAGTCGTCAATTCAAAAGATTTTAGAAATAAAACGTTAAAAGTTCAAAGTGTTGAAAAACATTTAATTTTTTTTTTTGAGATCACATTTAAATGTTGAATATGACGCAAGAACATCAATTTTGTTTTTGTATTTTTGCTGGTTTCTTAAATACTTTCAAAATAAAAGATAATAACAAATGTCATTATAAGCGGTAAAAGAGAGTACAAAATAACCATTAAAGTAGATCTAGATTACTAGACAAGGTTAAATAGAAGGTCGAAACAAACATTTAGTAGTTTAGTGGTAAGAATTTGAGATTAAGAGGTTTATTCTTTTTATCCTTTTAGATTCAAGCCATGTAGTTATTAATATAATAGTCACTAAAGACTTACATGATCATTAACTTCAAAACTCATAAGAATAATTAAAAATAAAAAGAATTATTTTTACTCTTTGTTTTGTTTAATGATTGCATTTAATAGTTTTTCAAAAATTATTTATGCTTTGACCAATAGTTTAGGAGAACTCAGTACATTTTATCCAAAGTTTCAAATTAATTTTATAGATAAAATGTTGATCAATTTAAATTTTAATTGAAAACCATTGATAAAAAAGTTTTCTTAAATAAAATAAAAAATGCATGTGAGTCAAAAGATTAATTTTATTTTTATATCATTGATGTTAGTACCAAAATTTACATTGAAAAATTATACAACCATAAACTTATGATGGTTAAACAAATTAAATTCCCACTTTAAATTTTGGAATGAAATGCTTCATAGTTTAATTTTGGACTGTATAAGTATCTTTTAATATGTATGTTATCAATTTTAAAATTGAAATTTTAGTGAATAAAATTTAGGGTTTTACTATAAAATGCTTCATTTTTAATAAAACCCAACTATAAAAATTATTGTCTATGATATTCACAACATAAACTTGGATTTTATGAGCAAAGTAAATAATACAGTGGTAATGAACAAAGTTGGATTATAAGGCATCCAACATAAGCAAAGACCAAAGCACTAGTTTTTACAAAATTTCATAGTTTTGGCTCTCGAACAAGTAGTAGCTGGGATACATGTCTTCCAAATTTCTTTCTTTCCAGAGAATCTAATCATTACGAGACCACGCTCGTTCAACAAAGGATATAAGGCCAAATCCCAAATATGCAGTCGTGACATAGTGGAGGCATAATGGACGTGGCATACAACCTCTATAGACGTGAGCAGAGGGTGGGCGAGAAGATCGCACAACCGACGAGGTTGAATATAGTGGAAGCTTTATGTGTGCATGTTATTTCTTTTCTTGCATGTTATTTTTTCCTTGTTATGTATTTCAGTTGATAGCCTAAATATTCTGCATATTTGTATATGGGTTTTGCTTATTTAAAACATCTAGAACTGATGATTGAAGGCATAAAATATTCAGTTAAATTGTGGTTCATTTTTCACTCTAGGAGAAATAGTTACTTCATATTATCTGGGACCTATAAGTGGTATTAAAGCCTGGTTAAAGGAGAACTAACAAGGAGCGAATTGAGTAATTAGAGTCTGGACTGGGTTTAGTTCAGGACCGGCTTCAACGAATGGAGATTGGGATGAACGACAAACTCCTCCATCTGGAGGAAGTTCTCAACCGCCTTTCAAATACATTACTGGCAGATCAGGAGAATCTCAATCACGATAACCATCAACGTGAAGTCAACAACGGAGGTCGATAGATTATCTCCTCTAAAATAGCAAAATTGGAATTCCCATGATTTTCAGGGGATGACCCTACTGAATTGTTTAATCGTGTGGAGCAATACTTCGAATATCAAGGGATGACAGTAAACCAAAAGGTGATCATGGTTTCTTATCACCTGGAAGGGGAGGCCAACTAGTGGTGGCAGTGGCTTCACAAGACACTACAAGTGGAAGGACATGTAGCTTTGTGGGAGAGGTTTCAAGAAGAATTATGGGCGCGCTTCGATCCATCAGCCTATAAAGATTTTGATGAGGCATTATCACAAATCAAGCAACTAGGGACATTGAGCGAGAGTTCTAGAGGCTTGACACCAAAGTGAATGGATGGACACAAAAGGCATTGGTGGGAACATTCATGAGTGGCCTAAAGACTGAGATTACAGATGAGATTCAAATGTTTAAACCACAATCCCTTAAAGAGGTCATCAACTTGGCAAAGATGAGAGATGACTAACTCACATAACAAAAGAGGTTTTTGAGGCTTCCATCTGCAAGTGTTCCATTAGCTCTTCCACCAAACCAATCGTGTAGCTCCTGCTAATCCAGGGTCAATCAAGTGTCTGTCTTGGGATGAAATGTAGAATATGAGAGCACAAGGTCTCTGTTTCAACTACAATGAACGATTTACAACAGGCCATAAATGTCAAAGACCACAATTACTACAACTTGAAGGTCATATGCAAATAATAGTGACTGCGATGCTATCGGAAATTGATCACGAAGACCATACAATTTCACAAGTAGGAAGTGCTAGGAGGAATGTCAACCCGCATTGATGAGGTCGAATGCCCCTAGAACAATGTGTATGATAGCAGTAATGGGTTCACTCAAAATTGTGGTGCTGATTGATAGTGGATCAACACATAATTTCATCAGCGATCAACTCACATGTATGCTCCGACTACTAGTGGTACCAACATAAGCTTTTACTGTTCGAGTTTCAAATGGCAACCAACTGAAGTGTCAAGGCTGATTTGATCATGTATTGGTGAATTTACGAGGAACTAAGTTTCATCTCACCATATTTTCATTACCGCTATCAGGTTTGGATCTTATGCTGGGAATTCAATGGCTCAAAATGTTAGGATCGGTGGTTTGTAATTGGAAGCTGTTAACCATGAAATTTATTTGGAATAATCAATTTTGGAAGCTGCATGGGATAAAGGAGCAAACCATTTCTAAAGACTACCGAAGGGATTGGGCAATGTTTGCAGTAAGTTTTGTCTTAACCATGGATGGTACAGAGTAAACGGTATCTGAAGGAGAAAAACAACAAGAGTTGATGCGAGTTCATCAATATGAGGACTTGTTCCGAGAACCTTTGTGTTTACCACCTGCACGTGAGTTAGACCATTGTATTACACTCAAAGAAGAAACAAAACCAATTAATGTTTGTCCCTACCAGTATGCCCATTTTCAGAAGGAAGAAATAGAGAAGCAAGTTCATGAGATGTGGAATGGCGGGCTCATTCATCCTAGTAATAGTTCATTTTCATCACCGGCTTTGCTAGTAAAGAAAAAAGATGGGAGTTGGTGATTTTGCACGGACTACCGTGCACTTAATATGGACATTGTCAAAGATCGTTTCCCTATTCCAACGGTGGATGACATGCTCGATGAACTATATGGGGCCTTTTATTTAACCAAATTGGATCTACTGGCTGGATATCATCAAGAGTTAATTCGCCGATATATCAAAGACTACTTTTCACACTCATAATGGTCATCACGAATATCTTGTAATGCCTTTTGGCCTTTGCAATGCACCCTCTACTTTCCAGGCTATTATTAACTCTATTTTCAAGCAACACTTACAAAAATTCATCTTGGTTTTCTTCGATGATATTTTCATATATAGTATTACTTGGGATGTGCATTTGGTTCATGTGGGGAAAACCTTGGAGATCCTACGACAACATCATTTTTTTGCCAAGGTTAACAGGTGTGTTTTTGGGCAACAAGAATTGGAGTATTTGGGGTATATCATTACGCCTCAAGAGGTTAAATTGGATGACAAAAAATTGCAGCCATGCTCGCATGGCCTCGTCCTACTAATATTTCTGAATTGCGTGGCTTCTTAGGCTTAATAGGTTATTATAGGAAGTTCGTTCAGAGCCATGGAATTATCACACGACCTCTCACCCTTTTACTCAGAAAGGGTACTATGGGTGGAATGACGATGCCCAAACAACATTCTCAGTTCTTAAGCAAGCAATGATCACCACTTCCACTCTTGCTATGCCTGATTTCAATGATTCCTTCACCATTAACACAGATGCATCTGGAGACAATATTGGTGCAGTTTTATCGCAAGAAAACAAATCCATTGCATTCATGAGTCGAGCTCTAGGTGTTACAAAAAAGACATGATCAACCTATGCCAAGGAAATGCTTGCAATTGTAGAGGCCATACACTTATGGCTACCGTACATACTTGGAAGTTTTTCATCCTAACCGACCAACACAATTTGAAGTATTTTCTAGAGCAACGAGTGTGAACTCTTGAGCAACAACAGTGGGTAGCCAAATTAATATGCTATGACTATGAAATCACTTATTGCCTGGGCAAGGAAAATTCAATAGCAGACACATGCCTCGCAACGGTCTGCCTCATTGCCTCACCCTGCAACAGTTGCATACGCCTGTTGTCACCTTGTGGAACGAGATTACAAAAGCTTATAAGGGAGACTATTATATCAGTAGAGTAGAAGTCCAATGCACAATCAGTAGGTAACTACTCCACCCGACATGGATTACTATTATTCAAAGGCAGAGTAGTGATTCCATCCAAGGAAGTGTCGCGTACAAAATTTATCCAAGAGGCTTATGTCACTAAAATTGGGGGCCATTCAGGGGTTTTGCAGACATTTAGAAGGTTAGCAAATCAACTCTATTGGCCTAAGATGTATCGCGTTGTCCAAGATCATGTCTCTCGTTGTGTAGTTAGCCAGAAAATGAAGCACGAAACAATATCACTTGCGGGTCTATTGCAACCATTACCCATTCCTTGTCAAGTTTTTGATGACATCACTCTCGATTTCATTGAAGGACTGCCCACATCCTATGGCAAGGACACCATTTTAGTTGTTATTGACAGGTTAAGCAAATTTGCACATTTCTAGCCATTATCTCATTCGTTTACTACTAAGGTCATGGCTGACAAATTTAGTGAAGGGGTGTCAAATTACATTGTATTCCCAAATCAATCATTAGCAATTGGGATCCTGTCTTTATTAACCATTTGGCTTGAATTTTTAACATGTCAAGCACTAAACTATAGTTCAACTATGCCTACCATTCACAGATCGATGGACAAATGAAGGTGGTCAATTGTCTGTGTTGAGCAATATCTACGCTGCTTTGTTCACCAATGGCCATGCAAATAGAGCTCCTATATTCCCTAAGCGAGCTTTGGTACAACACTTCTTTCCATGCCTCAACAGAATGTCCCCATTCCAAGCATTGTATGGCTGTTTTCCTCCACCTCTAACCCTTTACCCAGTAGGTTTTGTGTCGGTGCATGATATCAATCAAAGCCTCTTGTCTCGTGATGAATTGTTGCGCCACCTCAAGGCCAATTTGGAGACCTCTGTCAATTAGATGAAACATGCAGCAAATCTTAAGCACCGTGATATGACATTTGAAGTTGGTGATATGGTTTTCCTAAAGTTACACCCCTATAGGCAACTTTCACTTTTCCGTCGAGCTCATTAGAAACTTGCTAGTCGATTCTATGGTCCTTACGCTATACTGGAGAAAATCGATGTGGTTGCTTACAAACTTCAACTGCCTGATGGGGTTCGTATTCACCCTGTGTTTCACGTGTCTCTGTTAAAAAATATATGGGCAACACTATGGTGCCTTCACAATACTTACCACCAGCGATTGATGACGACTCAGCTTATTTTGAAACCCCATATGATATTAGAAACTTGCTCGTATTCACTCTGCTCGTTGAAGACGCCACTGGGAGGCTACCAAAACTCTTCTTGACTAGTTTCCGGTGTGGACCTTGGGGACAAGCGTCCACTGGAGGAGGGCAGTATTGTTACAATACCATGTCTTTCAACAAGGGGTATAAGGCCAAATCCCAAATCTGCAGTCGTGGCATAGTGAAGGCATAATGGACGTGACATACAACCTTTACAGACATGAGTAGAGGGTAGACGAGAAGATCGCATAACCGACGGGGTTGAATATAGTGTAAGCTTTACATGTGCATGTTATTTCTTTTCTTGCATGTTATCTTTTCCTTGTTATGTATTTCAGTTGATAGCCTAAATATTCTGCATATTTGTATGTGGGTTTTGCTTATTTAAAGCATCCAGAACTGATGAATGAAGGCATAGAATATTCAGTTAAATTGTGGTTCATTTCTCACCCTAAGAGAAATAGTTACTTCATATTATCTGGGAGCTATCATTAACTCATCAAGAAGGCTCATTGACAGGGAAAATGAGACCTGCTGGGAAGGATGGTAAAGGATGAGCTGTGTTATTGTTTATCTCTGTGTTTTCTCTTTTTAATTGTTCTTATCCCTCACATTTTGAGATGGATTGCCTCTCAGTATCCGTAAAAGCAAGAAAATGGAAGGAGAGGATAATTTGAGGACTCTAAAATGCCTGAGAGGAAGGGTGCTTGCAGGGAGACAAGTTTAAAAGATTGTGAAAGAGGAGGCAAACCTCAAGGGCAATAAGGTTTGTTCCTTCTATCCCTCAAAGCTTGAGTCTTTGAGGATTTGGCCTGCATTAGAGGGATCAGAGCAATCAAGTTCATCTGAGATTAGTGGGTTTTCTAGCACATCATCCACAAGTACTGCAGGCCACACCCCCAAAGAATCTGAATCCAATGTTGGAATTGATGAAGTTTGCGTTGAAGATAAGAAGATTAGGAAAAATATTTTATTTTTTATATTTTACTATTCACAACAGGTTTATACAAATCTGTTCTGTAATAATCTCTCAAATTGTTGAGAGTCATGTTTTATTTCAAATTCATGTTCCCTGTAAATCTATATATAAGAAATTTTCCAATTCAATAAGGTTATGATGTTATTCCTAAGTATTCCCAAGAATTGTTATTTTTTCTTCATCGAATTTTCAAGTGTTCTTCAAAAAATTACTATTCATATTCAACAAGAACCGCTTAAAACAATTATTGTTCAAATCATTGCAAATTCAACATCCAAGACCCGAGTGATAATCGCAGCTTACTCACAACATATGGAAGACAATGGCTCTAACACATTTACACCCAATCGAAATATTTGTACTGTTTCCAATTCCATCGAAGAGACTCAAGATTGAAATGTTGACAATAACCTCAAAGACCGTTCTTTAGACAAATCAAGGCATGAAATCGTTGCATGTTCACAAGAGTCATAGATTGATTATACAAAAGTATCAAGATCAACATGCTTTGTCCTTTTTTATAGCCACTTCTATTTATGATAACTTAATGGGGTTTCTTTATGCTAATTAAGTTGGTTATTAACATATATACCAAATCAGAGTGGGCAAAAGCTGGTACGATGCTGGCGACTTCATAAGCTAGCATGCTTCATTCTTTCTATAATTTTATATATTAGGATCATCTTTATCACAAGTGCCAAACCAGATAACCCTTTCTTGGAAAATATAACCGCTTTAATTTCACCCAAGGCTTCTTAAAGATCTTATCAATTCAATTCAAACCCTAACTCCATAGCACCACTCATGGCTGTTGAAGTTGAGAGGAAGAAGCATGCACAAAGCTTTAAGATAAGATGGCGAAAAAAACTTAACCCCTAGATTCTCAAAAGCAGCCTTGGAAATCATAACAAGACTTCAGAGGGAACTGAACAAGGTTTTAATTTGTCTCTAATAGTAAACCTGAAAACTTCAAACCGAGTTTGCTTACTGCACGCCATTCCCTGAACTTGACAAGAATTTTATGGTCTATCCTTGGATTACATGCCATCCTATGAGTAAATTCAGACACCAAAACAGTGCAAAAATTTTGGATTAAATGATAGACACTTCAAAAACAATGTTTTATTGTCCTATTAAGGTAGTTTCTTATAACTTTGCAGGCACCCGAGGAGCATGGCCTTCTCCGATTCAGACTTTAGAGGCACCAAAACAGTGAAAATATTGCTAAAAAACCTTGTAAACACAAAAATAAGCAACAAAAACAATAGAGATAAAATTTGATGTAAGTAAAAACAATCTTACTAAACTATTAGATATTTAAAGTCTACACCTGGCAAAGGAATTCTGAATAAAACATGAGATACTGAAACTTGAATGTTATACAAATGTAGGTTATGCTAGTGCTTTAACTTATAAAAGGTCAACTTCATGTTATTGTACTCTACTGGGAGGAAAACTTGCGACATGGAGAAGAAAGAAGCATAATGTTATGTCAAGATCAAGTCTAGAAGTAGAGTTTAGAGCATTGGACTTGAAAATTTAAGGATGAAGTGGGATACACCAATAACATTATATTGTGACAATAAATTTGAGTTTAGGTAGCTCACAATCCAGTGCAACATGACATAACTAAATACGTGGAAGTGGACATAAATTTTTATACAAAAAAAGTAAAAGCGGATTGATATGCACTCCATATCTTCCTATTAGTTGACAACTTAAATGACATACAAAAATGAGAAATAAATCAAGAAAAAAGTAAATATAAAGAAACACTTTGGTTCAATTAAGTTGTGTCAAGATTGTTATTAAATTATCTAAGACCATATTTTCCTAGAGGGTCATTTTAATATTTATTTTCAATTTTTCAGTGTTAAAAATAGCTTATTGGTACCTCGGAAAAGAATGCAGAAGATGAAGTACAAAATCAAAATGATCTTATATTATTATTTACAAATCATACAAGGCAAGTAAACAAAATAGAAAGAAAACAAAGTTGTGAAAGTTATCAAAAGCATTATGCATAAAGAACTTCCACAACACTCATTGTGAAACCCGAGAATAAAATATACAAAGAGGTCGGATGTTTATAATAATTCAAAATGTTGTTATAATACAAAATGTATGCAAAAACCATAAGAAATAAAAGGGGTTGAAATAAAAAGGGAGAAAGATGGGGACAAAATGGAATTAAAAAGAGATGGGATAATAAATACCCATCCCTTCTCTCATCCATGGCCGGATGATAATAAGAAGAAGGAGGGGGATTTCGAATTATCCTTCATCAAACTAAGAGTAAATACCTAAACTTAGTAAACCCATATAAGCCTTGGAGTTATTAAGTGGAGGAACACAATTGGGTGGAGAATTAACAAGAATAAAAGAATAAAAGAGGGGAAGAGTGGTTGACTATATACATGGAGAAGAAGGCTAAGATTCTTCTAAGATTTGTGAAGTGAAGTTTAGATTTCATCCAAGTAAGGAGTTCTAATTCCAATTTCCATGAAATTAACTTCAATTTGATTAGAAATTCATGATTTTTCTTGAATTGGAAATTAGGGTTTTTAACACAAAATATTGGAAAAATGCAAAAATTAGTGAAATTAAATAGACTAGAATAATCTAAGAACCTTAAAGAAGAAGAATAAATGAAGGGTTCCTTCGGCATGTCTCGGATGAGATATCAGTATAGAGGGAATGAGAACTTATGATTTGCTTATTAATTATCTTGGTACAAATGACCTTAAGAGGACATAAATGAGATGGGTTGCTATGAATAAAGAGAAAGCATGGATGTGACTGATGAGGAAGTAGGGATTGAAGATTAATTGGAGATACTTTCTCCATTAGCAAAAATGAGATAGGTTCGTTGGCCTATTTCTTGGAGGAATTTCTTCAAAACTACAGAATCCAAGGAGAGTCCCTTTATAGAAATTATAGTAGGGATTGTTGTCTTTCCTACGAGTTTGACCACGCCTAATTTGAAGTCCTGGAACTCTAGATACAAATAAATATATGAGGAGAGGTCAAGCTGCCACCCCTGTTGGTAGATTTGGCCAAGTTGATAAAATGACAAAATTTAGCCATATTATAGGTAGAATTTGTTTCTTGCCCTTCATAAAGTGTGTCGTGATCTTAAAAAAAACAAGAAAGAATAAACTGTGATCAAAATTGAATTCATGATGTCCACTTGGACTACTAATGAGTTAAAAAGTTAAAGGATAATAATAAGGAATGTAAGTGGAAAAAAAGATTGGTAAAAGAGAAATTAATATTATTATCATTGTTGTTGTCGTGTTGGTAGTTTCAAGAGGAACCACGAGAGGAGTATAATAACAGGGGAACACAAGTCAAGCGTTTACAGCAGATAGGTACTTGATACCTAATTCTCCTCTAGTTAATAATTATTTTAACTAACTATTGAACTATAAGAAAATAATTTGATGCTTATTGATGAGGAAAAGAAAAGGGGGAAAGGAAAGGTTAAATGATGGAAAAATATATAGAAACAAAGGACTAGATTTAATTTATGGGTTCTTTTAGGAGAAAATAAATAATAACAACGCATTTTGGTAATGATCTGCTTTCGAATTTGATTTGTTTGTCCCTGGTATGGGAGGCTAATGATGTTAACCAAGCTGGTTAACATCGGTATTACCGGTACGTGGGAGGTGAAATATAAACTTGATTAACTATTTGGTTTTGGTATAATTAATGATATCAGCGGGTGACGTCGATATCGACAAAATTTATAGACTTGATTAGCTTTCCGAGGTGAAAGTTGATGATGCCAAGAATTCTTGACATCGGCATACCTGAGAACCTCCCAAGGTAATATGGAACATTGATTAAATATTTTAGTTTTAAAAATAGGTAATGATACAAACGGTCACGTTCGTGTCGGCATTTTCATGAAACTGATTAATTGTTAGGAGGACGAGCAACTAAAGATACTAATGGAGGTCATTTGTGTCGGCAATAGTCTTTTCGATGTGGAGGGGGAGAAGTAGTCAAAATAAATATTTTTTTATAACCCTTGAAAGGGGTTTATGGTTATTTTTAGATTCTCATATGATTTAAGTAGATAGATATGTTGTTTAATTTTTCTTCTGTAAATTGCTTGTATTTACTTATTTGTTTTTACTTATATGAAAAATTTATATTTTGCAAGTCTCTCCCATTCACGTCAGGAATAGATTTTAAGTTCTTTGATCCCCTTTTGTATAAGTTAGGAACTTAGGGATTTGTGGTGTAATTTTGTCATGCAGTAAACATGCAACCTGTCATAATATTTTGTTCTGAAAAATTAAATGTATCAACCCATGCTTGGGATATTAGAATGTACTATATTATGTACTAGATATATATATAAAATCCTTGTGCTCGAATTGACTCTCTTAATTATTATTTTATGCGTGTGATGTAAGATGAAGTTTGAGAATGAATATGGTCTTGAGCATAATCTGGAATGAATTACGTAGTTGATTGTACTAAACATGGATGTGATTGTGGATGAGATGTTATTAGAAATGTGTGCAGGGTACATTGTCGATAACTTGGGATCTCCGTTATAGGGGAGACTCGCTGAATTTTCACAAGAAATTTTGGCAAGTAAAAACACATTATGATCTACCCTTTATAAGGGAAAAGATTAACAAATAAACTAATAGTAAAAATTGGGGTTGCTACACTTATACTCCATTATGTTAGTATTAAAAAGTATATTCAAAACACAATTGCATTAGCTTATGTTTGGAATTGTAAACCTTCTTAGCTGAGGTGTAAAGAGTACCATATCCAACAATCCACTCATAAATGAACCATTGATCAACCTAGTAGCTTATGAAATAACAATCTCCTCCTCCCTCTTTTTCTTCATGTTGTTGATAGACCTAGTGCTCCTTTTTTTCCTCTAATTTCTTCTTCTAATAATACTCCAAATCCTTGTGTTTTTTATTTTTGAATGTTTTGATAACACATCATCTCACTTTTGTTGAGTCATGAAGACTTTTTGTTAGAGACACTAAGAGTTTTATGGAGATATGGATATTTTCATATAGATACAGAAATTTTCAAGGATACATATAGATATTTAAGAAATATAGATACTAATAGATAAAAACTTTCTATTGGAGAAAAATATACTTTTATTGTAGACAGAGATTTTGTTGTTGAAATAGAAACATTATTGCTTCTTTTAAAACCTTTACAACAATTCTCATAAAAGTGAGAAATAATTTTTGGAGTTATCCAATCTTAGATATCATTATGGGTCTTGCAAACTTTATTTATTTTTTATTTAGGTTGACTTTCTTTTTATGAATTGCTGGAGCAACCCTTTACAATCAATTTTTCAATCTTTTAGGGTTTTGGTATACCTTTATGTCATACCCATGGTCATGGTGATAAAGAAAACTTTGTAGGGTTTCTCGCATTCACACTGCTTTCATGGAAGGGGAATATTGTATAAATTACTTCTCTTTTATAGTAACCAATATCTCAACAAGTGTAATGATTAAAGGTGTGGTTATGAGCTTGGGAAATTTTAAGCAATCATGATGTATCTTTATTTCTCTTTTAGATGACTTATGATTCGGACATATATGTCACTTAGGAGATTCTGCTTTGGGTAGTTGAAAATGAAGGTGTCTTGTTTTGTTATGTTTGCTTCCTTTACACAAATATGATTTTTCATTGCATTTTTACTATGAGGAGGTTTAGATTAGGGAAAGTATATACTTATACCTATGAAGAACAATTATAAACTTTATTAATCGAGTGCTTCAATTGCAATAGGTTTAAGTAGTGTTTTCATATTAAGCATTTATTTATTAAACCTTAATGTTGTTGGAAGGATTTTGCACATAATATCATTATCTTATGTTACAATCTCTAGGTATTTCTTATAGTTTATACGTGTTCTGTAAGATCTATGAGGTCATCATATCTTTAAGTTAGACTTTGCAAAAACATAATAATTAGAGAGATAAGGGTGCAATATTTTATGATAAAGTAGAGATTTTCCCAATTGGTGAGTGGTTGTGTTATTTTTAGAAGTTCATAGGATTTTATATCTTGTTTCACAACTAAGTTTATTTTTGAATATGTGAGTGAGATTTAGAGGGAGATCAATAGTGATAACTTGATTCTCATTTTGAACATTTAGTGTCATAATGTTTTTCATGTTGAGATTGTTTGATGGTTGCAACAACATCACTAGGCATATACACCTAACAAAATAGTAGTTGGAAGCTTAGGAGAATTGTTTTACTTATTATAAAAAGATTAGGTACTCTTTTATATCCAAGAATTTCATTAGCCATGAAATTTATCATCCTTCTCTTTGATTATTGATCATAAGAAGTAAGTTTTCTCTCTTGATTTCTCAAGATTTATCCTAAGTTTTTCCTCGGTATTAAAACTTTAACCTCTATATACGTGAATAATACAACAATAATTATATCAAAGAAAATGGTATCATTATCCTTCATACAGTTCGGTGAATAATCAATGACAATACTAGTACAAAAAATATCATTGTCTCCATCCACCATATGGATGACTAATCAAATCAATATCGGTATCATTTATACTAATATCATTAGCAACTAGACATATTGGTGACTAATCAATGTCAATACTATTAGAAATGATATCATTTGTCTCTACCAGGTGGAAAACTAATTAAATCAGGTGGAAAACTAATTAAATCAATGTAAAAAACAAATACACTAATATCATTAGCTTTCATACCATAAACGACTAATCAATGTCGATACTAGTATAACTAATATCATTAGTCTCCACTGTGTTGTTGACTAATCAAATCAATATTAGTATTAGCTATATATTATTAGTCTTTATATACATAAATGACTAATCATTGTTGATACAAGTACAACCAATATCGGTAGCCTCCATCGTGAGGACAACTAATCAAGTAATTTTCAACCGATTTTCCAGTTTGCTTTCATCCTCACTTTTCTTTAATCTTTTTATATCATTTTATAATTATCAAACATTTAAAAAAACATAATTGAATTATTTAACTTTAGGTAAATAAGTCAGGTGTTGAGTACTTATCTGCTATTAGTGAAAGACATGTTCCTCTTATTTGATGTATCACTCAAGTAATCCCTTTTATATCAATATATAATTTTCAAACTATTATTGTCATATCCATTTGACCTAGGAATCTTATCCTAGTTCCTCATCCTACACATGTTTTATGGATTATAAAACGGTACATCATTGCTTTCAATCATATACTTATCTCAATGTAATTTCACCGTTTACATAGTACATCATTGATTTCACACATCAACACATAACAAATATACCATGCATATCAAGTATCATCTACATTTCAAGGTTCTAGAAAATTCCCTTACCATAAAAACACCTTTATTTATTAGCATCTTTTTAAATCAAAACATTTTAACACATGTTATATCATCACATAAAATTAATAGTAAGCAAAAATCATTTAGTATGATGATCTATTTCTTTCCTATCCCCTTAACATGCATTTTTGGTTGAGACTTTAACTAGTAGTCTTATGAGTTTTTTTCCAAATCTTCATTGAAAAATCTAACCTAAAGCCATCCACATTCTAAAAATTAAACACATTATTTAAATCAACAAAATCCATGTTTATCTTTTTTTCATAATATATTCCTATATATTTTACTTATTTGTTTTTTTCTTATTTATTTTCTTTCATTCAATATTTCCATTGTAATTGAAAATTACCACTTAATTATTTTATCTTCAATCCCTATAGTCCAAAACTATTTTTCACAATCGACCACTAATTTAAACACTCATAAAATTTATTCTACTTTAATCTTCTTTTTTTAATTTTAACCCTAGGGCTTACAAATATCTTGTAACTTTTAGTTGGGTTTAATCTCTTACCCTACTTCTATATTATGAACTCATTGTTGACATATAATGTCATACTTTGTATGCTTTATATATTTTGATGATAACAATAAAAAGAAAATGGACTAATAATATGCTTGGATGAGATTAAGCTATAAACAGGTATTATACAAAGAATACATCAACAAGCATAATGGAGTACACGAAGAAATCACTCCAGGAAGTCCAAGATGCAAGCAAGTGAAGACTTAGAATAAGTGTTCATTTTAGTGCTTTATGTAAATCTCAATTTCTACCTTGATAGCACAAATTAAAATGAACTCACACACTTCACATTGCATGCATTAAAAGGGTTTGATGATTAGAGGTTTAAGTCATAATCAATCGGTTCAAGAAATTAAGAAAAGATAATTTGTCAAGATATAGTTTCTGCATGAACCGGTCGACCGCTTGGGTTACCAAGTGAACCGGTCGACCGCTTGGAAGACAAATTGCCTTTTGAGCTGAACCGGTCGACCGCTTGGGTTATCCGTTGTGAACCGGTCGACCGCTTGATATGACAGTTGCACTCAAACGGCTATAAACGGCTAGTTTCAAACGGCTATAAACGGCTAGTTTCTAACGGCTATAAACGGCTAGTTTCAAACGACTAGTTTTCTAATGGCTATAAACGGCTATAAACGGCTAGTTTCTCTTTGAAACTTATAAATAGGCCTCTTAATTGCAAAACGAAATTGACACAACTTCTATATCATATAGTGAGGCAATTACTAGTGCAAAAACATCTTCATATCATCAATCCTCATTAATACTCATATTTGTGTTTAAATCTTCATATCCTAACACAAAGAGTATTTCTCATTCTCACTACACTTAAACACCTTCAAACATTATAAGTGCTATTAAGTGAGATAAAGAGATCATAGATCTTCATTTGTAATATCTATACTATTAAGAGTGTATTGTTGTTTTACAAAAACAACCATTGTGAAACTCTTGAGAGTTGAGTATAAAACTCTTGGTATTGGTGAGAGAACATCGCCAAGGAAAAATCTTGAAGAGGGTACATCTTCAAGTGGGAAAAAGGAAATCTTGAAGAGGGCATATCTTCAAGTGGTGTAAAAGTCTTGGTGTGGATTCATCAAGCGGGATTTGTAATCTTGTTACTTGGATTAGTAAGAGAGTATAATACTCAAGTACGGGTTGGTACTTGAGTCGTGGATGTAGGCTTGTCGAACCACGTTAAAAACCGAGTTAGCAATCTCTCTCTCTCTTATCTCTTTACTTTAAAGTAATTAATTTTAAGATTGCATTATTTATTGTATTGTTGCCTTAATCCGTGAATTTCAACAATTGGTATTGAGCTTAGTTCTCATTTATTAAGTTTGCTTAGACTTTGAGTAGAATGACAACTACATGCAATAATCTCCGAAATGAAGGTGCTTCAACATCTAGACCACCATTTTTGATGGTGATGACTATGCCTATTGGAAAGCTAGAATGACTATATATCTTCAATCTATAGATTTTGATTTATGGCTTTCTATTGAAAATGGACCTCATAGACCACTTAAAACCGTAAATGGTATTGAGATTCCAAAAATCATAATAGAATATAATGACCTAGATAAAAGATTACTTTCTATAGATGCTAGAACAATGAACACTTTATATTGTGCATTAAATAGAAGTGAATTTAATAAAATATCTTCTTGTAAAAATGCTAGGGATATATGGCATGCTTTAGAAGTAACTCATGAAGGAACTAATCAAGTAAAAGAATCAAAAATTGATATGTTAGTTCATCAATATGAGTTGTTTAAAATGTTGCAATATGAATCCATAACAAGCATGTTTACTCGTATGACTAGCATAACAAATAGTTTACATGCTCTTGGTAGAACTTACTCAAATGCAGATATTGTAAGTAAGATTCTCAGATCTCTACCAAAAGCTTGGGAAGCTAAAGTGACAGCTATACGAGAAGCTAAAGATCTCACAAAATTACCATTAGAGGAGCTCATCGGTTCTCTAATGACTCACGAGATATCTATGGATAATCAAGATCAAGAAGAAAGACCAAAGAAAACTTTGGCATTTAAAACTATTCATCAAATTGAAAGCGAAGATAATGATGATGATGAAGATAGTCAAGACGATCTTGAAGAAGATGTAGCATCTATCACAAGACAATTTCGAAACTTTCTTAGAAAGAAAAATGACAAGAGAAAGTTCTCGAATTACAAAAAGGAGAGAGAATCAAGTAAAGAAACTCCAAGGTGCTACAAATGCAACAAGTTGGGACATATCAAAACCGATTGTTCCCTTCTTCAAAAGAAGAAGAAAAATCGCTTTCAAAAGAAAGCTTTGAAAGCAACATGGAGCGATGACTCGAACTCAAGCTCTAGTGATGAAGAAGAACATGTGGCTAACATGTGCTTCATGGCAATCGAAAGCGAAAATGAGGTACAATCTTCGGATGATGAATCCGACCCTTCTTATATTGAATTACATGAACAACTTGAGAATTTGTATGTAGAATATAAGAAATTAGGTTCTAAATATAGTACTCTAAAAAGAAATCATATATGCTTAATTGAAGAAAAAGAATTATTAGAAAAGAAAGTATATGATTTAAATGACAAGAGTAGTAAAACTAATCAACTTGAAGAAGATAATAAATCCTTAAAAGAAAAAGTTGATGAGTTAGATGTAATTATCTCAAAATTCACACAAGGCTCAATTTTTTTTGAGAAAATGCTTTCGAGTCAAAGAAGTGTGTTTAACAAAGGAGGATTAGGTTATAAACCTAATATAAACCAAAAATACTTAAAGAATTACTTTGTTAAAGCTAAACAGTCTTATGATCCAAATCATACATGTAATTATTGTAGAAAATTAGGATATTTGATTTATGCATGTCCTATGAAGAAAAATAAGAATGTTAAAATGATTTGGGTTACAAAAGGAACCACCCCTTGATTTCTTTGTCTTTTGGACATAATTTCATTTTGGATATATGTTGTTATTAAATATTATTTTTTTAATCTAAAATGTTAATTTTTTTTTGTTGATGCCAAGGGGGAGAGAATATGAAAATATCAAATGCATCAATAATGGGGGAGAAAAATATGAGAATATGAAAAATTTATATGCATATATTTAGGGGGAGAAAAATGTTTTTTTCTTGAAATTGCATATGATATTTTTACTTAGATTAAATTGCTAAAAATGTTCAATGTCTCTTATATATTGCATTACAAAATATAGGGGAGACTCAATTTTTTATCTAAGTTTTTTGTTTATTGTCGTCATCAAAAAGGGGGAGATTGTTGACATATAATGTCATACTTTGTATGCTTTATATATTTTGATGATAACAATAAAAAGAAAATTGACTAATAATATGCTTGGATGAGATTAAGCTATAAACAGGTATTATACAAAGAATACATCAACAAGCATAATGGAGTACACGAAGCAATCACTCCAAGAAGTCCAAGAGGCAAGCAAGTGAACACTTAGAATAAGTGTTCATTTTAGTGCTTTATGTCCCTCTCAATTTCTCCCTTGATAGAACAAATTAAAATGAACTCACACACTTCACATTGCATGCATTAAAAGGGTTTGATGATTAGAGGTTTGAGTCATAATCAATCGGTTCAAGAAATTAAGAAAAGATAATTTGTCAAGATATAGTTTCTGCATGAACCGGTCGACCGCTTAGGTTACCAAGTGAACCGGTCGACCGCTTGGAAGACAAATTGCCTTTTGAGCTGAACCGGTCGACCTCTTGGGTTATCCGTTGTGAACTGGTCGACCGCTTGATATGACAGTTGCACTCAAACGGCTATAAACGGCTAGTTTCAAACGGCTATAAACGGTTAGTTTCAAACGGCTATAAACGACTATAAACTGCTAGTTTCTAACGGCTATAAACGGCTAGTTTCTAACGGCTATAAACGGCTAGTTTCTATTTGAAACTTATAAATAGGCCTCTTAATTGCAAAACGAAATTGACACAACTTCTATATCTTATAGTGAGGCAATTAGTAGTGCATAAACACCTTCATATCATCAATCCTCATTAATACTCATATTTGTGTTTAAATCTTCATATCTTAACACAAAGAGTATTTCTCATTCTCACTACACTTAAACACCTTCAAACATTCTAAGTGCTATTAAGTGAGATAAAGAGATCATAGATCTTCATTTGTAATATCTACACTATTAAGAGTGTATTGTTGTTTTACAAAAACAACCATTGTGAAACTCTTGAGAGTTGAATATAAAACTCTTGGTATTGGTGAGGGAACATCACCAAGGAAAAATCTTGAAGAGGGTACATCTTCAAGTGGGAAAAAAGGAAATCTTGAAGAGGGTATATCTTCAAGTGGTGTAAAAGTCTTGGTGTGGATTCATCAAGCGGGATTTGTAATCTTGTTACTTGGATTAGTAAGAGAGTACAATACTCAAGTACGGGTTGGTACTTGAGTCGTGGATATAGGCTTGCCGAACCACGTTAAAAACCGAGTTAGCAATCTCTCTCTCTTATCTCTTTACTTTAAAGTAATTAATTTTAAGATTGCATTATTTATTGTATGGTTGCCTTAATCCGTGAATTTCAACACTCATGTTCTTAAATAAACTTATAATATATACACATATACTCAACTTACCCGATAACCTAATTTTCACACAATATACATCAAACTAACATATAATTATACAACATCATTCAATTTTTCCATTATTTATTTTTAAACCTTTATGTTGGCCTATCAATAATATACACATCAAAACATATGACATCTTACCTAAAAACCTTCATGTTGGCCTATCAATAATTATACATATGATTTCCAAACATATATTTATAACATAAAAACTATATTCATAAACAACCATATCATACATCATTCTCCTAGCCATTAGTTTAAGAGTTATATTTAATCCACAAGTTTTAGACTCTTACCTAAACTTTTAGATATTTATATTTTTACTAAAACATATAAAATTCAATCCATAACTTTCCCAAGAAAAAATTATCATGCAATTATATCAATAATCTCACTCAATTCATGTCAAGCAAAGTATTTCCTATAATTCCTTATATAGTTGGCCCTCAAGGCCCTTTCCTTTTTCTTCCAATGATTTTACTCAATTCTTTTCTACTTTGTCCTCTAATAAACATTCATCACATAAAAATTAAGAGATATTACAATAAATTATACATTCCCCCTTAAACATCCATTATGGTTAGCCCGAAGGCTTAAAGTCATCTCTTAGTTTTTCTTCAATTTTAACCAACTTCTACTCTATCTAGCTTGTATTCCATGTCAAACTAATAATTTCACAACTATTTTTTTCTAATTTTGCTCAAGAATCCTAATTTAAAAAAGTTATGGATTTAACTTAAAATGATGAAAACTAAAATCAACAAAGAAATAATTGATAAAAAGCACATTACCAATCAAATTTGATATCAAAAATCACCTCATTTGAAAGCTTTGACTTTTATGACCTCTTTCTTCTTCACAAATCTTTATTTACCCCTCACACCCCAACATTTTCTCTCTTGAATATTTCTTAGCTCTTGGTTAAATCTATGTTTTCTCTTTTAAATTTGCTATAACACCTCGAACAAACCCAAGTTTTGGTGAGAAATCAAGTAAAAACACGTCAATTTTCTTGGTCTTCTAATCTTATCATCAACTACTTATTCTCAAACACAACATATCTACCCACCAATGGCAAACGTGACATGTCAATCAATATCTCAAACAAAATCTATTTATTAAACAAGTGGTTACCAATTAAGAAGAGAGGCTTATACAAGGCTAACTCATACTACTCACACCTTTCATTAATTACTTTTCGCGCTCGACACATACAGACACTCTTTGCTACACATTTCACTTCTCCTACATTTTCAACTTAAAACCCTAGTTTCTCGGAACAATAAGAGGCTTGTATTTTGATCGCAACCATAGAAATCTCAATCTTGTTTGATCAACATAATCCATAAGAACATATTATATAAGAACAAAACTCATGTAAAAGATGTAAGAAATACTTTAAATAATCAAATGCTAAATTTGTATAGCAACGGAAATTTAGATTATAAATACCTCCAGCCATTGTTGCTCAAGTAACGAAAATCAAATGAATTCCCAAATCGCAGCAGCAACAAGCCTTTTCCGAAGCGGCAACAACAACACAAAATAATAAAATATTTTACGAGAGGAGCCTTCTGATCTATGCCTACCAGTAGCCGTAGATGGAGTACACAAGCTATTATTTATAGGTAGATCAGGGACCCCACTCACTAATTTATTTTCCAATTTTCTCCTTCCATCATGGAGATAATTAGCCATGATCAATTAATTAATCCCCATGATCAATCAATTGATCCCCATGATCAAACCCCATGACCTATCTTCATGGTCATGGGTTTGCATGATCTAGAACATGGGTGTGTCATGAGGGACACTAAATGGAAATTTTCAACAAAAGAAACGTAAAACATGTCATTAATCCTATTTTATTCAAAACATGTCATTAATCCTATTTTACAATTGGTACTACGTTGATGCTGAAACAAATATTGGCATTCTAGACTTTTCTTCAAGAAAAGATATTATCGAAACCTTGTTTCTGCACATGGATGATCCCAGAATATACATGCATGGGGCTGCCAGACCCATTATTTATGTCAAGTGTTTTGCTTACAGGATGTACCACACAAGTCTGTTAACATAGTAGCTATGTCTACGAGAGCCAAGTTGGAGCAGTGGCTGCTCTGGCCACTTGATCTTGAAGTGCAGGAACCCACCAGCTTCCTGTAACCATCCCATAAATTGCACCACTCTACCTGATGAAACATTAATTTCACTTGTTCAGTTTCAGAAGCAATCAAGTTGGTGGAACTCGAATATATTTATATATTGGACCCATAGATCACCACATCTTGAAACAGCTAGGGCATATATCTTAGAAGTTCACTCCACTCTCAACTCACTGGACCCGGCTGTCACACCTTGTTAGAAGGTAGAACCAAGAAAAGACCCATAAGGTGGACCAATGGAACTCCAATCTAGCTAGGTATAGCAGGGATGAATTGTCTGCAAATGGAGAACACTAATTATCTAAAAGAACTTTACTTGACGAGTCAAAAATGTTCAATTTCTGTCGTGATAAATGCTACCCTTCTTCTTCTTTTTCCCCTTGTGATGAACATAAATTAAGTTTTAGTGTAAATACTAGATAGTTATCCCGTGCTGTGTTTGATCAAAATTATTATTTTTTAAATAAAATAATTCGCAGTTATTATTAATGTGTTTTCTAATAGAAAAAAAAATCTTATTATAAATTTAAACTTAAAGCATACTATAATAAAACCAATAAATAAATTCATGTGTAGATAAATGTTTATATTTTATTGTTTTAATGCTATTTTTTTTAATGACATAGCAAGTCAAAAACCATGTCAACCCGCATTAAATTTTGGTCAAGATTAGTATATTGGAAGTATCATAAATGAAAAAACTGTAAAGTTCAATTCCTAACAAATCAAAAGGTATGAAACGAGGAATAAAAAAAGATTCAATAAACACACACACACACAAACACGAGAGGGCTATAAAAATGTTTTTATTGGAGGGCTATATTGAAAAACAAATAGCTTAAAAATGAGGACCAAGTTGAAAAAAATAATACACCATAAATTGTCATTGAATGATAAAATTGAATCTAGAAGAAAACTAGAAATCAAATAATAGGGCAGAAAAAAATAAAAGGGCTACCAAATTTTTTTTTTGGAGAGTTAAATTAACAAGAAAAATAACTTGAAAAAAAAAGAATGCGGACCAAGTTGAAAAAATAATGCACCATAAACTTTGATTGAATAATGAAATTGAAAATCAATTTAAAAAAAAAAACAAATATCAAGGAAAAAACAGAAATCAATAGGATAAAGACTCAATTAATATATAAAATAAATTGTAATTGATGGACTAAATTAAAAATAGAAAAAAGAATTGTAAAAGAGTCAAGCAAAATAATTATAAATTGAAACAATAAGGAATAAAATGGAAACACAAAAAATAGAGTGGATTAATATGTACTTTTTAAGAGAGGAGAGAAAAGAAGTGGAAAAAAAGAAAAAGAAATTACCACTAGGGATAAACCGCTGATGCCTAATCATTATAATGCTCGTGGATTGAAGGGCGTAGACAGTGTCTATTCATTGGCGCGCCAGCCATCCATTAATAATATTTTTATAATTCCATATTACTGAAAGACAAAGATACCCCTAACCCTAACTGAAAATAACAAAAATAAATAAATACAAAGATGAAAATGTCTTCCAAGAAAGCTTTAAAACCATTTGATCCCAAGATTTTTTACTGTTCATTACAGAAAATAACCACAAAGCACTGGATAATTATTTTAAAAAATATATATTTTAGTAATTCTAGTTCTTAGAAAAATAAAAATAAAACTTCTTATCGCTCGTGAATTTTTTTAAAAAAAACATGTATATTATTACAATGAGAGGGGTAAAATGAGAGAAACATTGTGGATGTCGATAGTGAATCCACAATGTTTTTCACATGTTTGAGAGCTTCATAATATTTGATTTTTTTTTTTGTTTTGTCCTGAAAAAAACCTTAAGACTTAATTTTTCATAGCTAAAGAGACAAGGAATCGCAAAGGGAAAACAAAGAACAGCTCAACATCTGAGCTCAATGTTTTCAGCTTACCAGGGAAAACAGGAGGTGGAAACCTGTAATTGGAGCCATTAGAGGACCTATAACAGTATGTTATTGCTCAGAAATCGCTATGAGAAGAAAGCTGAGAATCTCTGCCATGGAATGGGAAACCTTGGGGAGAGGGGGAGAACCACTAGGCCACTAGAAACAAAACAGGCAGAGAACCCAAGTGAAAGAAAGAACAAGAATGTCAGGAATTGTAATTTAAATTTTTTTTATTTCCCATCCTTGGATCTGATCTGACAACAAAACTGAAGATCTTCTGTCGAAAAACTGCAAAAACCTTATCTCTTATCCACTGCTCCCTTTGATCTCTCTGATTACAGACCGAACCCTGCAGATACCAGACCCATGTGTTCTTTTCCAGCTAAGTCTGTTTCTTGAAATATGGCTCACATGAAAGAACCAAACATACTTAACCCAGGTTCAAGGTACATGGCACCACCACACACCTCTATATTCTCTGGACTCACTTAAAAACCATTGCCTCCTTGTCTCAATTCACTCTTTTCAATGAATTTAGCCCATGCTCTTTTGGCTTTTACTTGAGAATTGTACTTATTGATGGTGTCTGAGTTTTGTTGCTATATATACTTTCAAGAACTGGGGCTATAAGATTGGAGCATCATCAGGAACTTGATTTCAGATTTACTTTTGTGAATACATTGGTTCCTGTTTCATTTGGATAATGTGAAAGTCAGTAATAGTACTATTATAAAGCTGGTTGCTAGTATCTGTGGTCGAAGTGATCTCTTCAAAATGGTTAGACCTTGTTGGAGAACTTTTCTGGAGGATGATGCCACTGAGAAGGTTGATAGGTTGTTGTGGTCCAAGAATCTGGGGAGCCATGTTTATGGGGAGTTCTCGATGGCTGTAATTCAAGCTAATAGCTTGATAGAGGATCAAAGCCAACTTGAATCAGGGCCTTTGAGTTCAACCAATTCAGGTCCACAGGGGACTTTCGTTGGAGTATATGATGGACATGGAGGAACTGAGGCTTCAAAGTTCATCAATCACAACTTTTTCTCCAATTTCAAAAGTATGTTTTCAGCTTGATTGCTTTGCTAATTTTACTGTTTGCTTGATTCTTTAAAACCATGCTCATGACTCAAATCGAGTGAATGATGTTATCTATATCATGTCTTAATGAAGATAGTTTCTATGGTTGGTCCAGTCTAAGGGGTTCTGATGTTCTCAAGTTATGCTTCTTCTAGGAACATAATACAGGTTGCAGAAAATAGTTTTTCATGATCTAATTCTCCTCACACTTATAGTTTTAAAGGTCAAAGGGACTCATGTGCACACCAAGTGTATGAATCTATATCTAACTTCTCGACTGGCTCAAAGTAATATCTAACTTTCTGTTTGTTTGTGATGAAGAAATTGTTTCTGAGCAAAAAGATGTATCGGAAACTGCTATCAGGAATGCTTTTGCGTCTACAGAAGAGGGTTTTCTTTCACTTGCGAAAAAGCAGTGGCTTAGTAAGCCACATTTGGCATCTGTTGGATCATGTTGTTTGGTGGGAGTCATTTGCAATGGATTGTTATACATTGCAAATGCAGGAGACTCCCGAGTGGTTTTAGGGAGAGCAGAAAGAGGAAGCAGGGAAGTTACAGCATTGCAATTATCCACGGAGCACAATGCTAATATAGAAACTGTGAGAAATGAACTCCGGTGCCTGCATCCCGATGATTCACAGATTGTTGTGCTGAAGCACAAAGTTTGGCGCGTGAAGGGCATCATTCAGGTATTTTCCTGCCATTTTCATTCCTATGCGCCTGACTGTTTGGACAAGGTTTATATCAGAGATTATGCCCAAGCTTTGTGCTCATCAGAAAAATGAGTTTTTTTTTTTTTTTCATAAACATGAAACTAGAAGGTTGACCTTGCATGACGTGATATGTTTTGTCATTTTCCATTCATGGGAACTTGACCATGTGAATGGTTAAGCAGTTTAAGGTAACCATTTTCCATTTGCTTGCATTTATCTTTGCAGGTTTCAAGATCCATAGGAGATCCATATCTTAAAACGTCAGAGTTCAACCGAGAGCCTCTACAATCAAAGTTTAGACTGCCCGAACCTTTCCACAAGCCAATCCTAAGTCCAGAGCCAGAAATACTAGTGCGCAAACTCCAACCAGGAGATCGATTTCTCATTTTTGCTTCTGATGGTCTATGGGAGCATCTTAGCAATCAGGATGCTGTTGACATTGTCCAAAATTTCCCCCGCAATGTAAGCTCCTCCTCCCATTCTCTCCATGACACCATGTGTAAGAAAACCCTGTTCAATCATCTTGAAAGCTGTTTATCCTTCAATTCACATAGCAAGGTTGCAGTGATTGATAGTCTTTAAACTGCAATTACCTCAAATTTTCCGCCTCCCGACCAGAAGTAACTCTAACTAGATTCTTGCTTTTTTTCTGATTCTAGTTTCCATCCATCACAGACCAATATTGGCTGTTCTTGCAGTTAATTTGATTTCTTCCACCGTTGTATAGTTTATAGTTTCCAAATACGACTCAAGAACTGCCATGATCATTGCAGCTGTCCATAATTGGCCCATAAGTGAAGGTGTGGCTGTTTCAAATCCTTAACTTGATTCCTTTTCCATCTCTAAAAACGCAGGGAATTGCTAAGAGGCTTGTGAAAGCTGCTCTTCGGGAAGCTGCAAAGAAAAGAGAGATGAGGTACGCAGATTTGAAAAAGATCGAACCAGGCGTCCGGAGACATTTTCATGATGATATTAGTGTCATAGTTGTGTATATAGATTCTCACTTGATCATTCGAAGTTCCATCAGCGGCCATCCCTTGTCGATAAGAGGAGGAAGCGCCCCTCGCTACATCTGACTCAGTGGCAAGATTCTAGTGTCTGATCTCTTCATCCCCATCTCTAGATTATTGTTTGAAGATTGTGAGAGACACCCTGTTTCGCGAGAGCAGAAAAAATGGTGCTCGCAATGTCAGCGAACATCGCTCTTCTAAAGATTTCTGGCTGTTACCCCCGTTGACAGGCCAAAAACATTTTGGAACTTTAGGCTGAGAACAGATCTGTTAAATACATAACCTGCAGTTAAATGCAATCGGGCAAGATTATAATGAAGCTAGATCATATGTTTTCTGTACAGATATGAAATAGTTTTATTTTTTAATATTATAAATACCATATAATAACATTAGGGAGTCCATTTAATTCACTACAAAGTAAGAACTCACATTTATAAACACGCAGGGGGGAGTGGTTCTTTCCGATGTAAGATAAACATCTTTTTCTTCATCATTCATTTACAAACTACACCAACATAGGCAACCTCACATTATCAGTATTAGGGTTTGTTTTTTTGACATCAAAAACCCTATTTTCGATTTTTTTCCATCTAAAAAATACTTTTAAGAAAACACACAACAACATCAAGCACCTCAAAATCACTTTGAAAATGAAAACAGCCTAATCAAAATAAACAAAATAGAACCAATCTGATCATATTCATAAATCTTATCTTGAGAGAGGAGTAGCCCATCGGCATACAGATTTTTCTTTTTAGTGGCTAGAATAACATTTTTCTCTTTAGTTTATCATTTTTCAACGAGTTTGTCTTTCATCTCTCAAACCAAAGATCAATAAATATATAAATAAAATGAATTTTTAATCTAAAAACTTGTAAGAGCTTTGATGGATTTTCTGCATTTTTGTTCTTTTTCTCTTATTTTTATCTTTCTGCTATACTTTAATATCTTGATATATCGTAACAAAAAAAACTTAAAAAAAATGAGGACATTTAAGAAAAAAAAGAAAAAAAAAGAGGGTGCTTCATTATTTATATACGAAAAATAAAGCACCATTACAAACTATTTACTTAGAATAATCACTACTAGCAAGCACATGATCATTAGTGCTAACTCGTTCAATATTGTAAAACGTAAGTTCAAGCTTTAAAAAGGTTGCTGCTTGTCCTTGTTGAGTTCACTCACCGAATGGCTAGCACTTGATTCAACAATTCCACACATATCTTACTTGAATGGGCGATGATTTCAGCACGATATTATGAACCTTAAGTTTCTGTTCATGATCATTGTTGCTATAACCTGGCATTTCCCATATCAGGAGGGGCTGAACAGTTTTTTTCTTCAGGTTCCTCTGTCCAAAATGGTCTTCCCTCTCCAATGTCATCTCCTCTGACTCTATCGTTTCCCATTTCACAAAACAATGAGTTGTTGCTGTTTAGCATTAGTCCACGAAAAATGAGCCTCTTTTTGTTGTCCACGTGAAAGTAGAACCCATGAATGATCATCATTCTGCTTCCATTCTAATGTGACTGGGAAGGCAGTGCTCTACTTCTACACTGTCGCAGTCCCTATCTTCTTCCTGACAAATTTGAGCATTGAACCAAGGATTTCGGAATGGGAAAAAAAAGTTCAATTCTAATGTCTCTATTCTTTTGGTTGGCCAGGTCTTTTTGCCTATTAAAGAGTGTTTCCTTGCATGTAAAGTTCACTCCTATTTGTATGTGTTCCAATGTTGTCCGTTTCGTTTGTTTTATTTTGGCAGAAACGTTTTGTATCAATTAAAAAACCAAGACAAAACAACATTGTTTTTACTCCTGTTTTTATTTCAGCCTGTTCCAGAAATTCCTATCAAATTCCGTCTGAAATGCACCGGTATTGTATCGGGTGCGCCGTTTCAGTCTCCCGCCTCTCTCTGGACCTGCTCTACTCTCTAATATATATATATATATATATATATATATATTAGAGAGTAGATATTATAGAAAAAATTATTGTATCAATTTTAATAAAAAATAAAAATTATATTTATATTTTTTTTGCTTTTTAATTTTTTATATATAATTAATTAATTATATATGAACAATACACCCCAAAACTGTTAGAGATGGCAGCGGATTAACACACAATATTTACGTGGTTCGGCAACTTGCCTACTCCACGGAGCTACTGATTTGTATTAAACTAACAATAATACAAATACAAGGAGAAGGAAAAACTCAACTCAACTCTCTCTAGCTCTCTCTACACTACACATTCACTTGTGTTTTTATCTCTATATCTCAAGCTCTAAGAAGCTCCTCTATTTATAGCAAGAGTGAAGAGACAATCTTTAATGGTTGGCCACCAAATTTTGGCAACTTTACCATTTTCAACAATGGTGGGTTGGTAACTTTACCATTTTCAACAATGGTGGGGAGAAAGTTTTCATACCATTATGGAGGTTTCACACCATTGTGTTCACACTTCAACAATCTCCCACTTGGACACAATGGTGTCAATCCCTTTTAGTCTTGAAGTCCAACTGAAGCTTTGCACAGCTTCAATTTTTCTATAGGTACTTCCTTTGTCAGCATGTCACTAGGATTCTCCGAACCTCGAATCTTATCAAGTATCAATTGTCCATCATTAAGAAGGGATCGAATAAAATGATATGTCAACTGTATGTGTTTTGTCCTGGAATGAAAGGCTGGATTCTTCGCAAGAAAAATAACACTTTGACTGTCACTGTACAGAATGCCTTTATGTTGTTTCTTGCCTAATTCATCCAAGAAGCTTTGTAACCAAACCATCTCCTTTCCAACTCATGAATCGCTACATATTCAACTTCTATTGTAGACAGAACAACAATCTTCTGTAGCTTGAAGCCCAATATACAATTGTATTACCCAGTATACACAAACTCTGTAGTACTTTTCCTTGTGTTGATATCACCAGCCAAATCAGCGTCTACATATCCTCGAAGCTTCAAGTCCGACTTTGTGAAGCATAAGGATGTATTTGAAGTACCTTTCAAATACCTCATAATCCATTTGATTGCTTCCAGTGTTGTTTGTCGGGATTACTCATGTATTTTCTCACAACTCCCACTTGCATGTGCAATGTCCGGTCTTGTGCAGACCATAGCATACATGAGACTTCCGATTGCTTGACGCGTAAGGAACTGTATTCATATAGTTCTTTTCTTCTTCGATTTTAGGTGATCTGCTCTAGTAAGTTTGAAATGTTTAGCCAACGGTGTGCTTATTGGCTTTGCTCCATCCATCTTGAACCTATGGAGCACTTTCTTCACATACTTTCTTGTGAAAGTTTCAGAGTACCTTTATCTCTGTCCTCGATGATTCTCATGCCAAGGATTTGTTTTGCATCTCTCAAATCCTTCATTTCAAACTGCTTTGACAATTGTTGTTTCAACTTGTTAATCTCCCGATGCTAGATCCTGCAACTAGCATACCATCTACATATATCAATAAGATGATATATGATGACCCAAAATTCTTTACATAACAACAATGGTCTGCTTGCAAACGTGTGAACCCATTGTTGCACATAAAGTTGTCGAACTTCTTGTACCATTGCCTCGGAGCCTACTTCAAACCATATAAACTCCTTTTCAACTTGCACATCATGTTCTCTTTTCCCTTTTCTGAGAAACCCTCTAGTTGCTTCATGTAGATATCTTCTTCTAGATATGTAGAAAAGCAGTCTTCACATCTAACTACTTGAGATGTAGATCTTCTGCAGCTACAATTGACAATACCAATCTGATTGTAGTCATCTTTACCACTGGAGAGAAATCTGTATAATCGATACCTTCCTTTTGTTGAAATCCCTGCACGACAAGTCTTGCCTTGAATCGTTTGCTTCCATTATGCTCTTCTTTGATCCTGTACACCCATTTATTATGCAAGGTTGTCTTCCCTTTAGGTAGTGAAGTCAATTCCCATGTCTGGTTTCTTGACAAGGAATCCATCTCATCTTTCATGGCTTGTTCCTACTTGCTCGATTCTTCAGCTCTTGTAGCTTCTTCAAGACTTTCAGGCTCACCATTATCTGTCAATAGAATATAGTTTAATGACGGTGAGAACCGTTGTGAAGGTCTAATCGTCCTGGAAGATCTTCTGACAACTGTTGCTGGTGTACATGGCTCTTCCTGCGGATCAGTGTTTTTTTTATCAATGATATTGCCTTGTACAATACTTTTAGCAATATCATCTACATCTATTACATCAGATGTATCAGCATTGTCAGAATTTGTCGTATCTTTGTTCTTGTATGTCATCTTCTCATTAAATATGACATTTTTTCTTCTGATAATTTTCCGATTTTCTTCATCCCAAAATCGGTATCAAAACTCATCAGAACCATAGCCGACAAAGATGCATTTTCTGGATTTTGCATCAAGCTTACTTCTTGCTTCAGAATCTATATGCACATAAGAAACTCATCCAAATACTTTCAAATGTGAAAGATTTACCTCCTTTCCTTTCCAGACCTCTTCAGGAATTCTGAAATTCAAAGGAACAGAAGGTCCTCGGTTGATTAAGTAGACTGTAGTATTGACAGCTTCAGACCAGAATATTGAGGTAATCCAGCATGCAACCTCATGCTCCTAGCTCTTTCATTAATGGTTCTATTCATTCGCTCTGCCACACCGTTCTGTTGCAGTGTGCCTGGAATGGTCTTCTCCATCCGGATACCATTAGTAGCACAGTACTCCTTGAGATCTCCATCAGTGTATTCTCCTCTATTGTCTGACCTCAGACATTTTAGCTTCAATCCTGTTTCAGTCTCTACCATAGCTTACCACTTCTTGAAGGTTTCAGACACATCGGATTTATTTTTCAAAAAATAAACCCATACCTTTCTACTTGAGTCATCGATGAAGGTTACATAATACTTTGAGCCTCCAAGTGATGCAACTGGAGATGGGCCCCATACATCTGAGTGTACTAACTCCAATTTCCTAAGTCTTGGAGCTCTTCCAGTTTTCAGAAAACTCATATTTTTCTGTTTTTCGAAGATGCACCCTTCACACAAATCAAACTCTGCTGTTTTCAAGCCTGATAGCTTTCCTTTTGAGAGAAGCAACTTCATTCCTTTCTCACTCTGATTTTCAGCTTCAGTGGAAGCAATGATATCTTTTGAGGTTGGGGTCATGTACAAGGTGCCAGTTTTCTTCCCCCGTGCCAAAATCATTGCTCTTTTCGAGACTTTCCACATGCCTCCCGCAAAATTTATGGAATGACCGCTTTCATCAAGTTGCCCTACCGAGATCAGGTTTTTCTTCAGCTCAGGTACATGTCTTACTTGTTGTAGCCTCCATGTAGAATTATTGGGTAGTTTTATCTCGATATCTCCTATACCAATAATTATTAATGGCTCTCCATTTGCTAGATATATCACACCATAGTCAACGACAACATAATTCTGCAAGATATTCTGATGTGGAGTAGTGTGGAATGAGGTCCCCGAGTCTAACACCCAATAATCAAGTGGACTGTTGACTGAGAGTAACAATGCTTCATGCCCTTCCTCTGCCACTGTATTGGCAGATTTATCATCCTCCTCCTTCATCTTATAACAGTTTGCCAGAATGTGACCTGGTTTGCCACAATGCCAACATTTAAGTGATTTTCTAGATCTTGAGTTGCTTCGATCTTGACGAGATCTTGGTCTGGATTTTGATCTGCCGCGATTTGAGTATTTATCAAATCTTCTACCTCTAGTCTCAACATTCAAGGCAGAACCTGAAGTTGAACTTTCACCAGCATCTCTTCTACGGACTTCGTCTCCAAGTATCAAGTCTCGGATGTTATCATAGTTAAACTTGGTTTTTCCAGCCGAGTTGCTGATCGCCGTTCTCATTGCCTCGTATGTGTCCATAACTTCTTTATATGCTATCTTTGAGTCTGACTTTGATGAATCGGACACTACAAACGCGTCCGGAAAGGTCAAATTATCTGAAAATGACTCAAGAACGACCAAAATCAAACTTAAAATGACTCAGATCTGATCAATCAAAATCTAAACTAAAGGACGGCTCAGATCAATCCACGCATCAGGTTTTACGTAGACCCTGCTACACCAGATCAACTCCCACTAATGATGTGGCACTACTGACTAGACGGGTGACGTGTCAGCCACGTGGACGGGAACATTGTTACTTACGGTGACGTGGCACTGACGTGGCAGTGATTGGACTGATGACGTGGCAGTGACGTTGACTTTTCCAATCAAAACTTTGACCGACAATAACTCCTTCGTTTGAACTCCAAATTAAGTGAACTATACACCATTGGAATCCTGGTGACGTCCTCTACAAGATCAGATGCTCAAAACTTGTTTTTGAGCACTTTGATTTTTCTATAAAAAATCAAACACCTACACCATAGGCTCTGATACCAGTTGTTAGAGATGACAGCGGATTAACACACAATATTTACGTGGTTCGGCAACTTGCCTACTCCACGGAGCTACTGATTTGTATTAAACTAACAATAATACAAATACAAGGAGGAGGAGGAAAAACTCAACTCAACTCTCTCTAGCTCTCTCTACACAACACATTCACTTGTGTTTTTCTCTCTATATCTCAAGCTCTAAAAAGCTCCTCTATTTATAGCAAGAATGAGGAGACAATCTTTAATGGTTGGTCACCAAATTTTGACAACTTACTATTTTCAACCATGGTAGTATGTTGATAAATTTATTATTTTCAACAATGGTGGAAAGAAAGTTTTCATATTATTATGGAGGTTTCACACCATTGTGTTCACACTTGAACAAAAACAACAAATTGAAACACTCCAAAACTGAAATATTTCATACCAATAATAAAAAATAAAAAAAAGCAACAAAAATGACAAGATATGTCGACGGTAATCTAAAAAATAAAAATAAACGAGGGTTTTCTTGTATAATCTTTCAATCACTAGATTCCATATTTATTTTTTCCTTATTTGTATGATTTCCTCTTATATTATTGCGTTCTCAGTCATCTTCGTCCTTCCTTTTATTTCCTCCTATTTCACTCCCAGTTTTTTTATTTATCTTTTCATTATTTTTCTGTTTTTATTTTTCCATCTTGTCACGCAAATAATAAACAAACAAAAATACAGAAAATTATGTAATAGATTGAGTATATTTTTGGGAATTTTTATGTTTTAAAAAAATGCAAGGAAAAATCGGAGGTAAAATATGGATTCTCACAACCAGCAAAAAGAAAACACCACCAAATACATATAGATGATGTTGCAGACATAGAAGGGGAATTAAATAGAACAACACGAACATATTCTACAGATACTCCCAATCATGTTTTACCTGGTCTTTCCAACATCAATTACAAGAACTTAGATGCAGTGTTTTCACAATTTGTAATCATGTCATGCTCAAACTAAAATTATAAAAGGAAACACACTTAAATCAGCAGCTCAATTATCAAGAAATCCTCCACTCCCAGTAGCCTATCTTGCAGAGCAATTCATCGTGAGGCCAGAAAAAATCAATAACACCTTTGAAGCGTTCACTGATCTCAAAATATCAGAAATTCTGAATCACTAACTAGAAAACATTTCCTTTAACAGCCCAATATCAACCTGTAAGCACAACTCTCTGACATACTCTAAGAACTTCACCTTCAACATGTTCAAAGCAAATGTTAAATGTCACTTTTGGACATGCACACCTCATGATCCACAGTTGAACATCAGCAGTAAATACAGCATGCATCTGTCTCCTGATCTTAAACATCAGAAAACTAGGTAGTTTCGTGTAGACATGTTCTAATTAATGCATGGTCATTGGATGAATATATAAATGCAAAGGAAACAAATTTAGAAAAAATACTGATTCTAGTTCACTTACATCTAAAAAGGGTCGAAAACATATGCACGCTTTATATGAAAATATGAAGAATGCAGCCTTTCTCAGATGTTTCAATTCAAAAGAAACATATGCACGTTTTATATCCGACTTACCCATGTTTGTTTGCTTTGGTTATAGGCTTCTGTGACTGCAAAATAGCAATCCATGGGCATATGCCTACACCAAAATAAGACTTCCCATGTAACCTTAATCATAATTGCCCATTCTAGTGATGTAAGAGACATGTTGGAAATCCCGAGTTCATGAATGACACAAAGCAACACACAGCATCTAGTCAAAACTCTAGCATAATATTGGATCATGAATATGCAGCTTCATGAATATATGAGACACTAGCGAAATGTCCTTGTCATGGAGAATTTGTCAAATGAAATAAAGATCACTAGATACTTTCTTTGAACAGGATAAAACATTAACACTTTTCCTAGATTCAGAACTTCTGATACTTTTAGAAGATTTCAAGAAAAGTGAACACTCAAAGGCGTTGTCGATTCCTCTAAACCCCAAGAAAACAACTTCAACAGCTAATCTGAAACAAAAGGTGCCAAAATCATGTCACATTCCTTCACGAGATTTATCTGAGAATGAAGTGTACTGCATCTGGGAGTTCTTTTGTTGAAAAATGAAAAGGCAGATAGAAGCCACAAGGAGAATCTCATATTAGAACACTAAACCTGCCAAAACAACAACAAAACAAAAATTAAGATCGAGTGAACTAGCAAGATGAAAACCTAAATAAACATGACACAACAACTGATCAAAGATAAAATGTCAACTCAAGTCAATATGAATTTAACTTCCAATGCAAAGCATATTTTGAAAATAAAATACTTAATTATTTTCTCAAAAATAAAATGATCGCTGAAAATTAGAAAATAAAATCTCAAATAATACCTAAGAGCTAGCAAAAGAGATATCTCTTCAAGACCCACCACCAGCCTCACCTGCAATAGCTGCCTTCTGATTGCAGAAGGCAAGAGAAAAAGAGAAGAAGTTCAACGTTGAGAAATAATATAAAAATATATAACAATTTATCCTTTCAAATGAAATGGAACAGTAATCCATGAAAGAAGGTCTCACTGGCTCAAGATCCCCCTTGCCATTTATAGATATAGAGCCAGATGAACTTTGTGAGAACCTGGAAGCATGGGGTAGCATGTTAGTCATGGTTCTTACGAATCACAGGCATTTAAATTCTGAACAGCTCAGAGCAGTTTGCAGGTAAACATACCTGAGAGCCCTGGCCTTCCTTTTGTCTTCTTCCTGTGCATTTGTTTTAGCAGCCGGTGCGAATCTTTCAAGACGAACTTTCTTCTTTGTCTCCTCATCACTAGCTACAGGGGGTACAGGAATCCCAAACCTGAAGAAACAAAATAATAAATTTTAGGACTAACTTGCGAGAAGCGTAAACTGAAAAACAAGGGCAATTCAACTAAAGCGATTTAACTCCAGGATGGGACATGGAATAACACCTCTCTGCTCTAGCCTTCCTCTTCAGCTCCTCTGATTTCTTCACCGAGTCTGACTCTGACCCCTGTCCTGTTGATCCAGTGCCAGTGCCAGTGCCAGTGCCAGTGCCAAACCTACAACATGATAGGTTCACAGATGAAAATTTCAGTAAGTGATCACAAAATGGAAATCAAGTTCTTCAGACATTTCCATGGGAAAAAATCCATTGGCACTTAGAAAATCATTTGATCCACACAGCACCTTCGCACAGATGCACCCATTTGCACTTGCACATAAACACAGGCATACACACCAAAGCATAAACTCCTTCACAGACTCATGCTGGAATCACCAGGGCCGAAGCAGCATGCAAATGTTACAACAAAGTTCCCCATGACTTGCTTTATGGACTCGAACTATTAGCTTAGTATTATAAATAATATAACAGATCAGGCCAAATGTACACGTTTCTAAACAGCTCAAGATCAGTCTCCCGGCCATTAAAGAAGCAAATTTACGGGTTTTCATTCCAAAAAATAATATACCACCCTCTACTTTTCAAAATACCAGTTAAGCTCCTAAACTAGAATAACGCGTACGGAATCAAAACTTTGGGCCAAAAAATCCACAGCACAGAATAATCTAATCATGTATTATGTAGGTAACGTTGAATCAGAGTCAATTAGTCCAAGCAAAAAATAAAGAAATTCAAAACCCTAATAATAAATGAAAACGACTAAACCTAAAACAAGAAGAAAAATATATTTTATACCTTTCAGCACGAGTATTGCGTTTCTCTTGCTCGGAAAGCTGAACAGTGATTCCAAAACGTTCAGCACGGCGGATCTTCTTCTCGATGTCGGTGACCGGTGCAGTGCTCTTTGAATTCTCGGAGTCCTTCTTAGGTCCTTCGATAGCCAAGTCAACGGTGAATAATGCGGTGTCGGTAGAATCTTCGCCTCGATCTGTCTTGGTAGAATCAGGGACTGCCGTGTCTAGGGTTTTGCTAGACTTATCTTCAGCAGCGGCGGTTGAATGATTATCTGTTTCGGTTGCCATTGAGAGTGTAAAAGATGTGAGAGTTGGAGAAAGAGAGAGGGTTTGGCTGTTTGGGGTGGATTGGAAGACCAAGGGATTTTTGCGTGGGGTAATAAATTTGTGGGAGATTCTCTCAGAATTATTCTGCTTATTTCCGGATGTATAAAAAAATTGAATACGACGCTTCTTAATTATGTTCTGATTTAACTGTAAATGAAATGGTATTGTTTTTTATCTTAATTTTAATTTTGGTATCGTTCCTGCTAATTATAATATATCTTTTATTTTAAAAAATTTTATTATCATAATATTTTAGAATTTTAGAGATATTTCTAATTTTAATATTATATTTGTTTAATTTTGTATTTGTATTGTATAACATAAAGTAAATTTATCTTAAATTTAAATTATACATTTTTGAATTAAAATTTTAATTTATATATATATATAATTAATTATATATTAAAAGTATAACAGTATAATTCCGAATCGGTATGCTAAAACGCCAAAACCCCATTTTCAATCCATTTCTCACCCACGAATGTTCTAGGAACCTTAATAACCATGTTTCTAACCCCAAAATTCCCTTTAATTAGTCAAAAATAAAAGATGAAATCGATTTAAGAAACTCATTAGACCTTAACTTACCTTTTCTTGCAAGACCAGGGGATGAAACTGCATTCATTCAACGTTTTCTCTCCATGGATGATTTAGTTTTCCTTATAATATAATTGTAATTGTGAATTTTTTGGGATAATTACAAATTTATCCCTAGTCTATTTGCAGATCAATTTCCAACATCCTCAAACCTTATCTCTACGGTGAGAGAATGAGTTCTCCTTGTTTTCCTTTACGTCTCCATGTTTTTCTATTTCTAAGTAGTCAAATTATTTAACAAACCTTAAATATAGTTATGGGTGATTATATTCATGATAAGAAAGATTAAAAAAAAAAAAAATTGATTTGTAAGGTGCAAGGGTGGAGAAAGTCTTTTCAAAGAGATATTTAGAGGGTTTTCTATTTAAAAAGATTTTGTGATATTAACCTCTTAATTACACCGATAAGCAACTCACATACAAACGATTCAACTCCTGGAAAACTGTTATGAGCTTGATAGTGAGAGGGACAGGTGGCAGTTGAGTGAGTTGAGAAAGAATCCTAAGGCAAGGGATCGGGAGACACTTGGCAGAGCTTTTGCTGGTCTGAAGAGAATCCCAAGGAGAAGATCAGGCAACACATGGCACAAAGGAAGACACGCGGGATGATCAACACGTGGAAGGCGCCCTGGATGATTGACACGTGGCATCTGACTGTTTTATTATTTCAGTACATGTTTATTTAATTCAGTACATTATGCTTCAGTATTTTAATGGGTAGTTAACGGGGGTGGTTTATGTCCATAACCAGGGTAGTTACCATTTTAGATGTATTTAAAAGACTTGTTTACATTTAATGAAGGATCATCAAAAAACCCAATTATATTGCTTAATGCAAAGGAGGAACTGGATCCGAAAATAATCCAGATTTATTCTATCTCAAAAATTAAGTACATAGCAAGTGGTATCAGAGCCGGACTGTCCTGAGATGGCTGAAGGAACACGATCAACCCAGGTGGGAGAAGCAATTACAACACTATGAGGTGAGAACAATGCTCTGAAGGAGGAGCAAAGCAGGCAAGGAGTTCTAATGGGGGAATTATTACAACAACTTAATAACCTAGCAACAAATTACGACAATTTGGTGCAAATGACAACTAGACTCAGTTCAGGTGAAGGTACTTCTAACTTTCCTAAAGGAAATGCAATTCCCATTATGGAGGGATCGGGAGGTATTCAGGCGAGAACTATTCGCCTAGATTTTCCCCATTTTGATGGGTGATCCACATGACTGGATATTAAAAGCCCAACAATTCTTTATCTATTGTCATACACCAGAAGACCACAAGTTACAAATAGCCTCTTTTCACATGGAGGGAAAGGCCTTATCATGGTTCTATTGGCTTATAGAGTCCAGCCCACCAGCCACTTGGGAGGAGTTCTTGCGGGCCCTGCGAATTAGGTTCGGCCCATCAGCTTATGAGGATCCTGTTGGAGCCTTCACCAAGCTGAGGCAGACGGGGAGTGTAGAGGAATACCAGACAAATTTTGAAGTCCTGTCAAACAAAATTTCAGGGGTAAGTGAAGATTTCCGTATTAGCAGTTTTTTAAGTGGATTACGTGATGAATTACGTACCATTGTTACTATGTTTAAACCAAACACATTATCTGTTGCTTTTGGTTTGGCTCATTTGCAAGAGGAATAGGTAAGCCGAAGGCAGCAACCATCAAGAAACCTGCACACCAACTACAACACAAACCCAAACTACCCGAGACAAGCCCCACCATTAAGACTTCCAGGCCCAAATATTTTACCCAAAATTCAAGTTGCACCCACTGTTCAGCCCTATAACCCACCAGCCTTACCACCAAATAACACAAACTTTCAAAGAAAATAGCCATTCCCCATAAAAGACTTAGTGCTAGCCAAATGCAAGAAAGGAGAGAAAAAGGATTATGCTACAATTGTGATGAGAAATATCAGATAGGGCATAGATGCATCAAACCTAAGTTGTTTTTGTTGGAAGGGTTGGAGTTAGAAGAGGATAATTATGAAATAGAGGAGGTACAAGACCATACTGGTCAAGTTCCACAAACAGCAGAATTGTTGATCATATCCCTACATGCATTAGCAGGGGTTCCTTCCTCTAAGACCATGAGATTGGTTGGAAAAATTGGAAAATATTTTGTCATTATTCTCATTGATACTGGCAGTACACACAGTTTCCTAGATGAGAATGTAGCAAGGAAGATTAAGCTACCAGTGGAGGATAGTCACTTGGTAGTACAGGTTGCTAATGGAGCAACTATTCCTTGCCAAGGTTGCTGTAAGGCAGTGTTGCTTAAGCTACAAGAGTGTGATGTGCTGGCTAATATGTACCTATTGAACCTAGGAGGGTGTGATGTAGTGTTGGGTTTTGATTGGCTAAGGAGTTTGGGAACTATACAATGGAATTTCATGGACTTAAGCATGAAATTTTTCATTGGGGGCAAAACAATGGTGCTACAAGGTCTAAGGATTTCTAGTAGTTCACTAGAAGAGGACCCGAAACTCAACAAAGCTACTTTAAGTGAAGGAAGGGGTCTATGGCTACAATTAATGGAGGTAGAGGAGCCTAAAATCCAGACCAAGCCAGACATGGTGATACAGGAGGTCTTGGATAATTTCCAAGACGTATTTGAAGAGCCTAAGGGTCTGCCTCCCTCAAGGGGACATGATCACCAGATCAGATTGCATTCAGAATCTGCACCTACATGTGTAAGACCCTACCGCTATCCTTACTACCAAAAGGAAGAGATTGAGAAGCTAGTGAGGGAGATGTTGTAGATTGGAATTATACAGGTCAGTCAAAGCCCCTATTCTTCACCAGTTCTACTTGTGAGGAAAGCAAATGGAAGCTGGCGAATGTGCATTGACTACAGGGCACTTAACAAAGAAACCATCAAAGTTTCCTATCCCTAACATTGATGAATTGTTAGATGAATTACATGGGGCAGTGTTGTTTTCTAAGCTGGATTTGAGGTCAGGCTACCATCAAATCAGGATGAACCCTGATGATGTGCCAAAAACTGCCTTCCGCACTCATGAGGGACATTATGAGTTCCTAGTTATGCCTTTTGGGCTGACCAATGCACCATCTACGTTTCAAGGTTTGATGAATGAGATATTCAGATCTCATCTTCGAAAATTTGTGCTTGTATTTTTCGATGACATTCTTATTTACAGCAAATCAGTGGCAGATCATGTGTTACATTTAACTATAGTGTTAAATATTTTGAAAGATCATCAATTATATGCTAAGGCCTCTAAATGTGTTTTCGGAGCAAAGGAGGTAGAGTTTTTGGGGTATGTCATTTCACATGAAGGGGTTAAGGCGGATCCACTGAAAATTTCAGCCATGATCCAGTGGCCTATTCCTAAGACTCTAAAGGCACTAAGGGGATTCCTAGGCCTAACTGGCTATTATAGGAAATTTGTGCAAGACTATGGAAAAATTGCAGCTCCTTTAACGGCTTTGTTAAAGAAGAACTCTTTTCGGTGGACAAAAGAGGCTACCTAAGCTTTTGAAGCTCTAAAGACAACCATGGTTAATCCACCAGTTTTAGGGCTTCCTGATTTTTCAAAATCATTTATTATTGAGTGTGATGCGTCGGGGGGGTGGTATAGGGGCAATTCTGATGCAGGAGGGTCGTCCATTGGCCTATTTAAGCCAAGCATTAAAGGAGAAGAACCTACTCCTCTCTACCTATGAGAAGGAATTTCTGGCTCTAGTCCTGGCTATCCAGAAATGGCGACATTATTTATTGGGGCACCAGTTTAGAGTCCGAACAGACCAACAGACCCTAAAATATTTGCTAAAACAAAGGGTGGGTACCCCTTTTCAGCAGAAATGGGTCACGAAATTGTTGGGATTTGATTTCGTGGTTGAATATAAGTGTGGGAGGGAAAATAGAGTTGTTGATGCTCTATCCCGTAAACATACGGAGGACAATTCATCTCCTGACTCTGAGACAATAATAGCAGCTGGGGAACTACAAGCTATTAGTGTGGCACATTCTAATTAGTGGGATACACTAAGGCAAGCCTACTTGGGAGACCCTTAGTTGCATCAACTAATTCAGCGCAACAAACAGGGTGATCTAGATTCGCAAAAATATCGATTACAAGGGGAATTCTTATTCTATAAAGGGAGGTTGCATCTGGTAACTTTGACAGATTTTCAAACAATGGTGCTACAACAATATCATGGCAGTCCTATTGGGGGGCACACATGTACTCAAAAAACACATGCAAGAATTAAAAGAGAGTTCTTTTGGCATGGTATGCGTAATGACATTAGAAAATTCATTCGTGAGTGTGATGTTTGTCAACGCAACAAAACAGAGACTCTTAAACCAGCAGGACTTTTACAGCCCTTACCAATTCCACAGACAGCATGGGTAGACATCAGTATGGACTTCATAGAGGGGTTACCCAAATCTGAGGGTTACAGTATGATTATGGTGGTAATTGACAGACTTTCTAAATACAGTCATTTCATTCCAATTTCACACCCATACACAGCAGTCATAATAGCACAGAAATTCATGAATAACATCTTTAAATTGCATGGCATACCACAAAGTATTGTCAGCGATAGGGATGCAATTTTCACTAGTGTGTTTTGGAAAGAACTATTTTGGCTAGTGGCACGCAGCTCATGATGAGTTTTGCGTATCACCCGCAGACAGATGGGCAAACAGAAGTCATGAATAAATGGCTTGAGGGTTACCTGAGGTGCTTCACTGGAGATCAGCCCAAGGATTGGGCAAAGTGGTTAGCAGTTGCAGAATGGTCTTACAACACATCGGTTCACACCTCTACTGGGTTGACTCTCTTTGAGGTTGTTTATGGGCAAGCACCTCCACGACTTCAGCCGTACGAACCAGACTCCACGGCTGTCCAAGCAGTTGAAGACGAGATGAAGAGCAAGGACTTCATCCTCACCTTGGTCCGTGAGAACCTGCAAGATTCACAAGCTCGAATGAAACATTTTGCAGATAAAAATCGGTTAGACCGAGAATACAAGGTAGGAGACTGGGTTTATTTGAGGCTACGTCCGTACCGTCAGATGACCGTGGCTGTGAGACGCAACTTGAAGCTCTCGGCCAGGTATTATGGACCCTTCCAAATCACTCAACGAGTTGGGTCGCATACAAACTTGACCCCTACTTCGAAGATTTACCCGATCTTCCATGTCTCATGCTTAAAGAAGCAAGTTGGTGCTCGGGTTCAGACAAACCTTAATCTACCCAAACTCATGGCAGACGACACTCTCTCCCCTAAAATACAGACGGTTCTAGCTAGAAGGATGGTGAAGAAGGGGAATCATGCTGCGACAGAGGTGTTGGTTCAGTGGGAAGGTTTGTGTGAGGAGGATGCATTGTGGATGGACTTAGAAACCCTTTGAAGAAGACACCCCGAACTCGAGGACGAGTTCTTTTGATGGGGATGGCTGTGTTATGAGCCTGATAGTGAGAGGGACAGGTGGCAATTGAGTGAGCTGAGAAAGAATCCCAAGGCAAGGGATCGGGAGACACTTGGCGGAGCTTTTGCTGGTCTAAAGAGAATCCCAAGGAGAAGATCAGGTGACACATGGCACAAAGGAAGACACGCGGGATGATCAACACGTGGAAGGCGCCCTGGATGATTGACACGTTGCATCTAGGTGTTTTATTATTTCAGTACATTATGCTTCAGTATTTTATGTATTTGTTTATTTGATTTATTAGATCCCTTGAGTAATAGGTAGTTAACGGGGACGGTTTATGTCCATAACCAGGGTAGTTACCATTTTAGATGTATTTAAAAGACTTGTTTACTTTTAATGAAGGATCATCAAAAAACCCAATTATATTGCTTAATGCAAAGGAGGAACTGGATCCTAAAATAATCCAGATTTATTTTATCTCAAAAATTAAGTACATAGCAAAAACGAAGTAAATCAAGATGATAAGAGTGTAACAAAACTAGCGAACATAATAACAAAACTAATCATCATGGTCCGGGGAACGGCTAAGCAAGCATAAAGAAGTCGAGAAAACATATGAACAAAAAATTCTACTACACTATTATTCTGGTTTGAGTGCGTGAACAATTATAGAGCAGAAAAACTCAATTTCCACCTAACTAACACTTGTTTCATACAAAATTTTATGAGAATTTTTGCACTCAGTTTTTACATAAATGCAATCAAAACCTTTCCGCAACCAGTGTACTTCAGGAAGAATGATCAAAGAACTCAATAAAATTCTATTGCGCCAGATATGATGATGGGTGGATTGATTTCAATACGAGTTGCTTTCCCCTCAAGAAGCAATTGGGGCAATCTGTTGGCCTCCTTGGCTGTAATTTTCTCTCCAGTCCATATGGTAACATGCGGCCACTCATTTTTGGGTATAACTTTTTCGCCGTCAACAGAACCAACTTCCGCTTCTAGAGCAGCCATTTCATCAGTGAAAAGAAGGGCAGTCAATTCCACAGGGACATTCTGATGGAGTAAATGCCCATAACTAGCTACAGCTGTAACACCATGACTTCGCTTGTGGGCAAGAGTGACATGAGCCTTCTTCAAGTTGGGTTCCACATCCTTGTCCTCGAGAAAGCTTTTGACCTTGGGGTTATTCTCAACCAACTATTTCAATAGACACAATTCAATGTTAGACCAGAAACAATAGCTTTCACAGTCACAAGAGAATGAAAGAGAATGACAAAATCCAGATAAAAATAGTCTAATATAACTTGCAAAATGGCTTTTTTTTTTTCTTGTTCATTAAGGAAAAAAAACCTCATGGATGAACAAGGGGAAAGAGGAACAAAAACACACAAGGGAAATAAAGAGAGTTATATGAGCTTCCAAATTTATCTTTTGTTATATTTTTCCAACTTCATTGCAAATAAATTTATATTCCTTGCTGCATTGTGGGACTAAATAAAGTCTGGTTTCCTTTATGTTTTTCAGAGATTACTGGAAGGGAGGCGTCACAGTTTTTAGTGGTGTGATTTTTATAACAGTGATTGGGTAGAGAAAAAATTCTTCTGGTACAGCCTTTGGTTTTTTCAATTAAAAATTATCCCTACAAGGTTTTTTTTAGGTTTACATGGTAATTAACCGACACACATCACCACTTTTTTCTTCATAGCACCCATTTTGTAAACAAGCTTCGGATGATTAAAAACAAAAAAGTTTCTCCCTGCACAATTATTGGTGAATATTTAAGCTGGAGAGATGGATGGGAAAATGAAATTTTTTATCATGACACTAGAGTTCAAGATCAAATTAAGCATTTGTAACCCAGGTATCACGAGTGAGAATTGTCTAATTTTAGGAACAAAAAATGTCGTTTACACCACGAACCCAGTGCCCTTAACTGAGAGGCTCAAGAAAATAACAAGGCAAAACTTTATGCTTACCTTATCTAGGAGACTGGAGATTTCTGTAACAGGCAAATTGACAGCAGCAAAAACAATCAAGCCCAGTTTCCTCTTCTCTGTGCTCGGTGGTGTGTATTCTCCATTGATGATAATTTGTAGCTGTTCCAACACTTGCTTTACTGCATACTCAAATGGAACCTGGATGGATATAAATTATGAAGAAATTAATTAGTTCACTAGGTATTTCATTTGAGCTTGAGTTCTGTCCTAGAAAGGTGAGGCGGATGGTAATTTCCAGTCTATAATATTTGGTGACCCAACAAAGATAACAGGCACAGACAAAGGTGGAAGATGCAAACCTGCATGGAATTCAAGTGTTCAGCATCACCAATTAAAACCTCCCGCAATTGTATCTCCCACTTAACCCACTCCGTTACATATGAACCCTTGGTAGATTCCAATCTAAGCGTAGAGCAAGCAAGAAGAATGTAACTATCCTCACTCAAAAATAGATAACTGTTGAAAATATTTTTGAATAGAGGCTTATTATGTACTTTTATTGCATGCTAGGTACACTAAAAACAAAGGAGAGTCTAATTGAGGTCCCATTATCATCCTGTCATTATTACATCAAAATAAGAATTGAAAGAAGTAGCAAATGTGAGACTACTAGTAATGATGCTAGAAGCTGTTTGGTAATAATTGACAGTAGTAGTGCCATGAAAGCTGCAGTAATAATAGCGTCAGTCAAAAACAGGAACTCTTCACCAGAGAATGAAAGACAGGTTTTACTCTTATGTAATTTATTAATTCTGTTTACTGATAATGTAATACTGGTCTATACAATGTCGATAAATAGTGATAACTTATTGTAATCAACAACAAATAAGAGTTTGATACAAGGGTTGTCTAAATTGGTGCAAGAGATAAGATTCAGAAAAGGTGGTGTTGGGGAATGGGGGTTGGGTGCTAACAACTAGAAGAAGAAACTCATTTGCAGAAACGATTTATTGGTGTTTAAGTCATATACATAAGAAAATCTAATGACTTTATACTTTGTTTTTAATTCATTATTCTATTCCAAGAAACTTGGTAAAAATAAGAGTTCTGTCTCTTAATGCTCAGGTTTTTTATTTTTATTATAGGTTTCAAATAGAAATTCCATGATGCATGCATCTAAGAGGAGCAATGTGTAATACAAATGCATGCCATGCCTCAAATAAATCCTCCTATGCATAACTTAAAACAAACTATCTGGGCATTATACAAATTATAGATGCACACCTTCCATGTGCATTAGTATGCAATCTGTATAAATTTATCCCCTCTTCTAGAATCAATCTCACTCGATCTGGCAAAGAACTGCAAATGAAAAGGCAAAAAAACAAACAAAAGGTTCAACATTCAAAGTGTAGGAAATGAATGCAACTAAAATAACTGCCAACAACAGGGGGACACAAAAATGATAAGAGCCTACATCTGTAATTGGTCGTAAGCCAAAAATATATGAAATCATAAATGTATTGAAAACCCACTCTCTTGGAGATGTCATAAAGCTGGGCTACTTATGAGACTCTTATGCCAACTCCAATCCATCTTCAGACCTACTCTGATTGAGACATTGCACTCCAGTGCAAAATTTTATTTCACCATTTTGCTATTTCCACAGTTCCATTAGTTTCGAATGTCAACATGCAACAAGAACATGTCCATGAAACTACAGCATTCTTCATGCATACAGATATCTAGCTTTCTGAGTTATTTAAGTTCATGTTACAAATTAGATTTATTCTCCTCTCATTCACAAATTCATGTTAAATAAAGACAGGGGACAATCAAAGTACAGTTTGTTTTCTGGTGTTGTTATTCAAGGCTTGTCAAGATTGGGTCAGGTATAATCCCGGTTAGCACATACTGACTGGCCAGGAATTGTTCATTGTCCACAAGGTTAGTGTGATACTAGTTTACAGATAGATGCTAAACTATAGGTCAGATGAAAATTTGTTTTGAATATAACAAAAAATATTTAGATAGTACTGAACTATTTGGTATTGTTATTAAATTCAGCCTAGGAGTCAACCTTAAAACCTCCTAACTCGATTCCTTGCCTAACTTGAATTTAAAATTAGATCGTAGGAGTTTTTTTAATGTGACTCCATCCATTTAGCCTTGTCCAAGAATGAAATAAAAAAATGACAAAAAAACCTTGGCACCTAACACGGGTTTAAAATTAAACAATGTGAGTTTTCTTAACATTACCCAATTAACTTGACTAGTTTAAAAGCAACTCAACTGACTAGTTTGAGAATAAAATTGAAAAAAAAAAAAACATGACAAAAAACTTTCAAACTCAACTACTTGTCTATAATAGATTTTAAATTAAATCATACAAGAGTTCATTTAACTAATCTGGTCAATTTGGCTGGTTCAAAAGTAAACCTGGATGACTGTTACAAAAATTTGAAGACAAAATTAACAGAAAAAAACAAATTGAAAGGAAAGAAAAGAAAATGAAAAAGGAAAAAAGAGAATGAAGGGAGAAAAAAGCACCTGGTTTACTGAATTCTCTAGAATAAAATAGTCAAGTGTAATGAACCTATTTTAATGCACTTGCTTTACTTTATTGTTCATATGAATGCAATGCAAGTTCTTTATACTAAAACAACAGTGCAATGCATTTACTTTATTATTCATTTAAAATAGGAACATTGCACCTAATTGTTTTACCATAAACATTGGTGGTGCAATACACTTGCTTTATTATTCATTTAAAACAGAAACATTGCACCTAGTTGTTTCAGCATGGAGACAGATACTCATACTACGCCACCATATGGATAATTGTTTTTGCCTAAAAAAATGATGTTTGTGTGTTGCAAAAACTTTTTAATGGAAAAAACAATTGTGACCATAGACCTAGCTACGTCAAATAAGTTAACTTTATTTTAACTATATGATAAATCATAAGCAGCAGCAACAAATAGATAATATAAAACAAATGATGATGAGTACTTGGACAAAAATCTTTTTTCAAAAGAAAAAAATAACAAAATAGCTCAACTCTCAACCAATCAAATACAAATGGACAAAATTGAATAAAAAAAAAATAATAGCCCAAGTAAACTCAAGTTAGCATGACAAACTTGTATATGAATAATAAAAATCAAGTCAACTCAGATTAACCAGTCAAATCTAAGTTTAGATCATGAGAATGAGATAACAGTAAAAGCCCAAAAAAAAACAATATCGAATGATGAAATTGAAAAAGAAAGTAGGTAAGAAAAATACGAGCTACTAGTCCAGAATTGCCCTATTTGGAAAAAAATACAAAGCTTAATTCTCAACTAATCAAATGTTGAAAGAAAAAAATAAAAACACATTCAACAATACAAAAAAAATCCAAGAAAATAAAAATTGAAAAGATTAGAATCAAAATTAAAATAAAAATAAATAAATTAGAGAACAAGTATAATCTTTTTGCTAAAAGGAGATATAGAAAAAAATCAATTTAAAAAATCAAAAGAATGATGATCAAATTGAAAACAAAATCACAAATTGGGATTGAAAGTTGAAAATGAAAACAAATTGAAATTTTATAAAAGGATCAAAAACAAAAATTAATAAGAATAAGGACCAAATTTGAAATCTCAATAAATAAGTGAGTTTTGTGGGCAGAGAAAATAGAGAGAGAAAAAATTGCTACACCACCACTATAACACACTACCCCAATAAGATTGATACAAGTCCAATGACATAGTATACATAATTTTTTGCCACTAGTTAACACAGCACACACTGCAATAAAACCATGAGTGTCTCCCACATGCCGGTGAAAAGGTTGTACATGTTATCACTTTAGTTTTTTAATTATATTTTATATTTATTAAAATATCAAATAACCTCTTAATCAACTTGATAATAGCAAAAAAAACAGGTTGAAAACACCAAAAAGTCTCTAGTCGCTAGTTTAAAAAATTTGCTTTCAAAGGTATTTTAGTCATTTTACTATATTTTAGAAATGTGAAAAGAACAAGTAGTCTCTTAAGAATCTGATAATGACTAATGAACATTGTAAAGAGACAACACAATCCATAATAGCCAACTCAATAATTTTTTGTGTGAAGGGCAAAACTATCATTGAACTATTATGGTGAATATTCATTTTTCTCACAATGAACGGTGTTTTTCTCTCCTTGATTAGCTTTTGTTAATTCAGAGTTCTAGACTCTTTACATAAACTGCAAATATAGAGGACTTTGCTTATGCATCACAAGATGAAAGTAAAACATTTGCATGTTTGATATGAGTATAGAGAATGGCTAGATAGGTACTGCAAGATATTAATATATAATTTTTGTCAGCATTTGTTCCAACAAGACAAGTATATGCTTGATATTTGTGTACTCTATTTCTTAGAGCTCACCTGGCCTGTAAGGAATTTTCTGCATTTATCAAGGCACTTAGTTTGTTCTGTTATTGTACTAAACTAGCTAGCCATCTGCCATTGAGATGTAAGTTGTAACGGGTTTTTAACTTCCTGTGCAAACCTTGAAAATGATGATCACTTACCGCATAAAAGACAAATGAACTAATGCACATGCTTTGAGCTGGAGTTACTGATTCTTTATAAAAATTAGGCAATTTTTAGGACAACAGGTTATTTTTTAATGGAAAATTATGTGAGAGTCATAAGTCTGATCCTTATCATGACGACGATGACATGGAAGAATGAAACCACTGGACCTTCATTATAAGAAGATGATGATGCCTAAGGGCAAAGACATTGAGTTATGAACAAACTAGGAGAATCTTTCTATAAAGAAAATATTTGAGATTAGATCAGTGACCTACAAAATAGAAGTCTAGATACAGAAGAGAAGAAAAAACTAGAATTTGAAAGGTGAGATAATTTGAAAGATGAGACATTCAAGTTATTCTTACCTATCTGATCTCAGCAATGGCATCTTGACAAGAGAGCCAAAACGTTCTATTAGTTCACTCTCAAACTCTGCACGGTTCTGAAAAAGCAAAAGGAGAAGATTATAAAAAAAAAGATGATTCAAATGCTGGGACACCGGGTGGCCAGACCATGCCAACATAAACAATACCTTGCCATCATAAAGGTGATAAAACATAAGCAGCACATAACCAGCATTTGGAGATCTTTTGTCCAGATTCCCCTTTAAAAGTCCAAATCAAAGAGGAACATGTTAAAAAACGATAGACGATATTTTACATTTGGGTCTGTTGAATTTACCAACAAAAAGATATGGCATATACCGGATGATTAACACGTTGAAGTACACGGAACATGAAAACAGCTAATGCATCAAGTGAAAATGGATTTGAATCTGTCCCTGAAAAGTAAACAGCAAGGAAAAAACATTAATCACAGACAATAAGAAATTAATAGTTAAATACAACCAATGTGAAAAATAAATCACAATGAAACATTGAAAGCAAAGATTACAAATTTCAATCTGATTGCTTGCGTTTATATTTAAAGTGAGAAGTGACATTTGAGAGGATGTGATACCCAAGTAATCTAAGTAGGTGCCCTCCAGCTTATATAAAGTATAAGCTTATAAACATGAATTACATTAAAGTCCCTGACTGATATACTTTCATCCCTGATCATGATGAATCAACCATTTGAAAGCAATGCTCAATGAACATCAGGAGTATTGAAGCACTTGAATGTCCCAGTTTATTGAAAAAATGTATGACAGTGAAGTATTGTAGCTGATACACAGAGCAAAGATACAGGTGCAGAGCCTATTTTACATGAACTTGATGGGATTCACTGCAATTTGTATTTCTAGGTAAATGGCTAGCACACATTCAAAATTTTATTGTATCCAAAAGAAGAAAAAAAATTATGCTTGAGCAAGCACTCATTATAAAAGAATAAAAGCTATGAAGAATGAAACATGACAAGTTGGTTTTTATTTTCTTTCATGGTAAGCTAGATCACAAGATGCTCCACTCTATAAAACAAGAAACCAAAAACACAATAAACTGCTTCTGCAGCCATCCCAGAGAATTCAATCAGTTGGAATGATTTATCCTGGACATATAGGCATTTACATCCCAAAAACTAGAATCTATCTAGAAAGAAGAACATGCATATAAGAAGTGGAGAGCTTTCTACATGTGGGTTTCAACCTAGAATTCAATGTGCATTCTGATTTCACAGATTTGTAAATCTTAAAAATGAAGTTTACCAAACCATCATGAGTAACGAAGCACATATACCAACCTGCTAGGAATCAATTACAGATAAGCATCCACCTAATTTTTGACAAGTGAATAATGACAGAGAAATGCTTTGAAGTCTTACTAATCACTACAAATGGAATGCGAAAATTACAATAATTCGTGCAAGCAGGGGAAGGTAACCTTCTGAATCAGGTATGACCGGAACAGCAGAGGCTTGGGTGCTTCGGCACATGCCTTCGATCTGGACAGTAGAAAGCCTATCATAAGACATGCATGTCATTTGAAATTCAATTAACAAAGAATCTCTCAAATGCAATGTAAATGATCTATAAAGTCTAAGCACTTTGCGTAACAGAGTTGCGCAAACTCTTGCTCAAATTCTTCTTTTGCTCCTCCAACACAACTCAAGGTATTGTTTTGCTAACAATGCACAGCTTGGTGTCTTTTTTCCCGTGCAAAAAGCACAACATCCCCAAGAACTAACTCTGCTGTACCTAATGAGAACTCAGTAGTCCCATATACCACATCTTATACAAGTTTATGTACGGTGCTGAGTAAAAGCAAATGCTTAGCAAATGAACTTAGTGCATAAAATGTGTATTCAAATATATGCTAGTACTTCGACTATTATATACACTCAAGAGTTCTCCCTTCGTTGTAGATTATCAAAATGGATCTTTAGTCAGAATTCCAAGGAAAGTTGGGTCTTTCATAAACACCTTCAAAATATCAACAAAGCCTGTAACAAAGTTTTAACACTGGACTTTGCCAACTTCAATAAAGTTACAAATCACCTTCTCATTCTATTCCACATTACCCTTCGAGCTAATGATTAATTCAAAGAATGCCTACAAAAGATTCCAATGGTCCAAATGCTACTTTTAAAGAGGCAAAGCCACAATCTCAAAAGAATAACTCCATATAACATCTGTTTCCGGCCAACTGAAATGTTCAGGAAACTACATCTTCAAAGATTCTTCCCACACCATCAATCATGCCAAAACAAAATAGCACCCTCTTTTCCAGCACAAAAATAACAAAGGATGAAACTGCTTCCATCCTTTTCCACTAAATTTTTGTAAGCAAGTTAGATCAGATTACCTGTCTCCAAACCTCTTCATTGGGTGCATTTTTGTCTGCAAGTATTACAGAATATGGTTTTTTGCGCCGCTCATCAGCAATCTTCTGCCAGTACTTTCCTGTTGAAAGCAATGAATTATATATTAATGAGTATAAAAGTACAAACCTTAAAAAATGATGGTTAAAATAATGAAAATTAAAGAGAATGCTCACAACCATGAACAAAAAGAAGCAACCATAGCAATCAACTAAAGGTTAAGATATTGTATAATCAGGAAAGTCAAGCTCATTTCCCTCCAAAATCATCCACTTTGGAAAAAACTATCCAAGAGCAATTTTTCCTTCAAACATCTTGACCTTTAATAATTCCATAATAACAAATAATACTTTTAGTAAAATAAGTTACTATTGTAAGCTTCTTTTGCATTAGTTTTCAAGAATATAGACTGGAACTCTGGTATCTTGGAATGCCTCTCTGAAAGCAACTATTGTGAACAGGAAGGACTTTTGACCTATTTGCATGGTTCTGCTTTCAGGGCATTTAGATTAAGCTCCTTAATGTATCTTCTGTCAGATGGGTTCACCCTCTTGTATTGATTGTCTTGTTTTTTCCTTTTCTTAGTTATTTTTCCCTGTTCAGGAAAATATCTTATCTTACTAGTAACTGATGTTTCCCTCCATAATATTAACTTATTGTTATCCAAACTGAAACTCACCTCTCAAATTTTTGAAACTTAAAGTAAAAAAAAAAAAAAGAATCTCAAATAGTATCAGATTTTTGGGGTATAAATTTATATTAACGCATTCATGCTAGAAGGATTTCCAAACAGATGTGACAGAAGTTTTTAAATGAAGATCTTACCACATGATCTCTCCCCATGATTGGGGATCCACCTAAGGGAGGATTCAATACCCTTCAATTGATGCTAAATTCCGGTTAGTTTACAAGAATTATAATGTAGAACAATCGATTCCATTTTTTTAAAAGAAAACTGTATTAATAGAAAAAGGAATTGCAAAATATTGATGGAATAAGTCATCCTTCCAAATAAAAAGGCAAAGAAAATATCATAAACAAAGAGCCCAATCCCACTGCATATAAATTATAAGAAACTCCCCTAAAAGCACCTGAAGCATGATGCCACAAAAAAGGAAAGGAAAATTTGCTCAAAATCAATACCTTTAATAAGGTCACCCATCAAACTAAGAACTGGACGATCATCTCCAAGACCTCCAGGGGCATTTAGTAATTCCTTGCAAAGTGCAGACTTAGCACATCCTGGAATTCCTGGAAACAGAAATTCAAAAGCATACAACAAAGTGAACCCTCACTATGAGAGAATAAAGAAGCAAGCAATCTCAATAGAAGTTACAGAGTACAAATGAAAAGGATTGCATGCAATGAAGATAAACATCAAGTTTCATTCAAAAGATTCTCAATGGAAGACATTGGTTTTGAATTGCAGACACAATGTTGCAAATGAGTCATTAACAAATTTTAGCAAGTCTCTAAAATAAGGATTTAAAAGTGATTTCACTAAAGAATATATGATCATTTAGATAAGCGTGCAGTATATTTTGCAAGAAAAACATGTACTCCTTACCTTATTACATAAACAATATTTTAGCAATTAATACATTAAAAGCAGAAGTGTATTAGGCAATGGTGGAGGTGCCCCACCTGTCAACAAAGGACTGAGTGAAAGAAGAGAAAAACAGATGGATAACACCTATATCATGAAATAAAAAATAATTTGATCCCTATAGATACATATTTATTTCATTAAGGTTCCTATGTTTGTAATTTCTTCAATTAGAATCTTAAGATTAAAAAACAAATATGACCCTGGCGATTGAATGACTAGAAATTAACTGAATTCCATTTTTTTATTCAAAAACAAAAAATTGTATTCATAAATTTTTATTCAAGTGCAGCTAAAGTCAAGTTCAAATTTTTAAAACCTAAAATGTAAACATTAGCCCATGCACTTCATCGACTTGCTCTGGAATCCTTGCATTCAAGAACAAAAAATTGTATTCATCATTTTTTATTCAAGTGCAGCTAAAGTTGCGTTCATGAAATTTTTAAAACCTAGAAATTAAACATTAGCCCATGCACTTCACAAACTTGCTCCAGAATCCTTGCACTCAAAACTTAGGTCCTTCTTCAAAAACCCAAGTTTCAAATTCTCACAAAATGTCTAAGGTTCTTATGTGGGATTCAAACAGGACTACAGTTCTGAAAATTAAAATGTTTGGCGCCCAGGTTTAGGTGTTACAAGCATCAGATTTAAAACTTAACCATGCCAAAACATCAGGTACTCAGAAAATAATTTACTCGAAATGATGATGATGATGATGAATACAATTGTACATAACCCAACAGCCTAAGAAAGTAAGATTGTACAACTATGACCCATGGAACATAAACGGTAACTATAAGAAAATGATAAAATGATTGAGACATTTAAGTGTAACAGTGATGAAGCATGTCAACAGCTAGAAATGTATATCAGGTTCTAATGTAACAGGAAATCCTCACATATACGTAACAGTGATGAAGCATGTCAACAGCTAGAAATGTATATCAGGTTCTAATGTAACAGGAAATCCTCACATATAACAATGTCAATTACTATTGAATTCCACATATACATTACAATTACTTCTATATTTGGAAGTTGAATTTTCTCAAGTATACAGTTTTATAACATGAAATGGAAATTAAAACACCAAGAACTTCAGTGAAATTGCTTAGCTCCAGACATGTAACTGAGAGAGCTACACAAGGATAGCTCCATATTGAAAAAAAATATAAAGAGATGTAAAACTAGACAACTAACAATATCATGATAAATTTCTGTTACTTGCATCCAAGATATTCAAATTATAAAGTTGTGAAAAATAAGAGGAAATCCAATTGATCTCCTATTAGCTAAATAAGTGGTCCACTTAAGTTACCATGAAAAATTGCACTGCATGCTATACATCCAATGGGGAGGTATGTTTACCTGGAAAGAAGACAATCAAACCCCTATCCTTTTGAACAGTTTCCTTGGATGAGGAAATAGGACTTGGAGGCACCATCTCCTTATTCATCTCAAGATCACCACCCTCTTCATCCCTACCTCCTTCTATGATGGCCATGAAATCTTCTGCCCTAACAAAGCTTCCAGCAGATCCTATCAAATCCTGGTTCTCTGAACTTCGACTAGCGTATTGTTCAAGGAAAGGCTCAGCCTCGGTCAGGTATATTGAAGATGACAACTGCTTATTTCCATATTTTCTTCGTATGTATACAGCCCTGAACATCGAGGGAGAGATTCTATTCACCAATCATGTATACCGTGTATGAAAAGGATAAGTTGCAGATCAGGGATTACAGGATACATCTCACAGTACCATTCATCAAGCATCTTGCTGAGTTCTTGTTGTTTTCCAGCTGAAGTTCCCCAGATTTTCATCTGCCTGTAAAATATAAAAGAAATTTTTGGTTAACAAAGCCTGGGCTGAAACTTTAAATTTATGGCAGTACAAACAGAAGCAGCAGCAAAAACAACAAAGCCTCAATCCCAAACTAATTGGGGTAAGCTATATGGATCCTTTTGCACCATTCTGCACGATCACACACCAAATCCGCATCATGATGTTTAGTAAGTTGTAAGAATTGCATGAAACAGTTGCACTGAACATAACTGTATGATAATAAAGAAGCTATTACAAGCATGCATTGTAGTCAATGGCTAACAATGATTATAACAGGAGAAGTATGACTCCGGAATGGAGTAAAGATTCTCATTGTTACATATTCTGAAAGAAATATTAGTTTCCCGCACCAGTGAAATTTCTGATGCAGCAAGCTCAAACCATGCAGACAAATGGGCCCGATTCTTTAAGAATTCAATTCAATCCAAAAGATTTTGACAGCAATCAACTATATTTTTAATGCAAATTACATATGGGAGCATACGCAATTGCAAAGTTTCCAGCACAAATTACAGCAAATAAGAACAAAACTAACCTTAGATAGTATGCCTTGTAGGCAGATGGGCCATCCTTGAAAAGAGTTGACAAGCCATTGCGGATCAAAAAGGTTCTCAACTGCATTAAAAGAAAGAAAGAAAGAAAAAAAGATTCAGAATGCACATTACAATTGAGATCAAATAAAGTCAATAGAACCATAAATCATTTTTGAGTTCTCCAGTCAGCACCATATTGCTTAAATAAGTTTACAAATTCTTGAAGAGGACATATCTTCAAGTGGTGTAAAAGTCTTGGTGTGGATTCATCAAACGGGAATTGTAATCTTGTTACTTGGACTAGTAAGAGAATACAATACTCAAGTACGGGTTGATACCTGAGTCGTGGATGTAGGCTTGCCGAACCACGTTAAAAACCGAGTTAGCAATCTCTCTCTCTTTACTCTTTACTTTAAAGTAATTAATTTTAAAATTGCATTAATTGTTATAGTTACACCTAATCCCCCCTTAGGTGTATAGTTGCCTTAATCCTTAAATAACAAAATATGCCATAGACTTGGTGGTTGCAGTTGGTCTCTAGGATTTGCCACCAATTGATACACTAATGGAAATCAATGTAAAGCTTCGAAAGGATGAGGGAGAGTTATTAATTGATCCAACAGTATATCGAACACTTACGGACAGTCTGATATATCTAACAAACACTAGGCCATATCTCTCTTATGCAGTTCAACCAGTTAGTCAGTCCAATTCTTCCCCTAGACATCTTCATCTGGTTGCTATTAAAAGAATCATTAGGTATGTGAATGGTACTCTATAGAGAGGGCTATGCTATCCTACTGGTGCTTCTCCTACTTTGAATGCCTATAGTAATATTGATTATGTTGGATGTTCATACACTAGAAGATCCACATAGCACTATTTCCTATATTGGAAAAACGTTTGTTAATAATGTTTTTTTCTTATTTTTATTGTATGCTTTAATAAATTTAAAGTAGAAATGGAAGGTAAAAATTGCACTTGAAAAGTAAAAGCACCATATTAGTATTAGGCCAATTTAAAAAAGAAAAGCAACTTCATAAAATACAAGACAATAATAACCAGAAAGGAAAAGTGCATTGAGGAGAAAAGGGGAAAATTTACTAAAATCAAATTGCTAAATTGTACAATAATTTGTTGGACAATTGACTTATTTTGTAAGCTTTAAAAAAAAAGTTTTGTAAAAATCCTTGTCATAATCTCTCGTTTGAAAAATTAAACAAACAAATGCAGCACTTAATAAAATTTTTTTGTAAAACTCCTTGTGATAATCTCTCTTTTTTAAAAAATTAAACAAACAAATGCAGCACTTATTATAATTAAAAGCATCAATGCTTTGCAAGTTTCAAACCTTCAAACATGAACAAAACTTTTATACCTTCTCGTACAATTTAAAATCAAATAAAAATATTTTGAAAATCCCACCATACCTTGTATGTAAGAAATTTCAGTTTGATCATCAAATTTGCATCATCATCAGCTAAATCACCTTTTGCTCTATCATTAACAATTCCAATTGTGTTGTTTTTTGCCATTTCAGCAGCTTTTTCCTTATTAGCCTTGAATAAGTTAATGTCAACAAAAAAACCTACATCAATAAAAAGATGTTAGAAGTACTGTGAATTACTCAAGCTCCCACTTCCCATTTTCCCCCACTCCTCTCAAAATCCAACAAGTCAACATGAGAAATAGTATATATATATATATAAGGACATGATAACACTTCATATAATATAAAGATTTTTATAAGTATCACCCAAACATTTGTCCCCTTTCATTGATTCATTTCAGTTATTGAGCATAACAAATTGGAGATGGGGTTTATAAATATAAAATTACATCTTGATTAACTCAATGTATTTCTCAGCATTTATACTTTTCAGAACATCTAAATGTATACCATCATTAATGTAATATTCTCTCTGTTATGTCTTGGGAAACATTTGAGTACTTGGCTTCACAATCGAACAATGCTTAAATCACTATCAGATAGCATTTTTACAAAAATCCAACTCGTCAAACATTGCAAACACAAAATTTTAACTTCATATATGCATAATAAGAATAAATGCACATGCACGCACGCACGCGTGCGTGTGTGTGTGTGTTATCTTAACATAACTGAAATTTTGCAATACAACCTAAAGTTAAATCATCCTTGGTTACAAGATTCAAGAGTTTTACCTCGGTATAATGGCCATAATTCAGGCTTGGACCTACAACATGGAAATCATTTAATTAGGCAGCATGGATAATAAGATAAAAGCAAACATTATTTGTGAAAAACTAATGATATTAAAACAGGAATTAAAATTGTAAGTTCAAACAAAAACCTCATCTCTTTTTGATATCGCCGAAAAGCAGAGTCACTGTGGACATGAATGACCATTTTATAGAAAAGATTGTCAACAGATACAGAACTGATTTTGTGGAAGTTATGATAGCATTTAAAAGCAACTGGTAAACGTCTTTCTCTCATCAAACGAATCATTTCCTAGATCAATCAAGAATTAAAATTAGAACTTCAGAAACAGCACCATATGCAACTTTTTAACACTATATTGGCTCTACAAAAAAAAGTTTAATTAATTCAAAGACCATGATAGTTAAAATGTCCTGAAGGATTGTATTATTTTGAGAGCATGAAAATTAATTATGAAGCAACATTTTATAATAATATTGAATGGCCTCACCTGCAACTTGGTGGTAGAAAAATCAGAAGGGTGAGCTTGTAAAAATTTTGAGACAACAGATTTGTCGGCATTTTTGGAACGGCTATCACCAGATTCAACCCCAAACCAGTCTGAAAAGTTAGGGCAAAATGAAGAGCCAACACTCTGAAGGAGGGCTTTTATTTGCTGCAACAGTGTTTCACAAATCAAACAGCAATGGATTCAATTAAGTTACTTTTACAAGTTGATTATAACTCTGACTCACCTGTTTTTCATCTGACCTATTTGCAGCACAGATTTCCCTTAGACTTGGGCCCAGGTCAAGGCCAGCTGGAGTATAAAACCAAATTAGATGTAATTCAAAAATATCAAAAAGTGAGTTTCATTGATTTTGTCTGTACAGTGATCACAAGGATAGAGAAGGGGATGGGAGGGCATTGCATTGACCTTTTCAACAAAGACAATAAATGGTGAAGCAATAAATGAGGATAGGCATGGGTAGATTACAATCATTTTATGTCTATACGCATCAAAAATTGTAGGGACCATGGTAGGATATACAAGTGGAATCTAAATGAAAGAAAAAAAATTATGGGCTTGTCAATGTAGAACTGTAAGTAAATCAAAAGATGAATAAGAGTAACCAAAAGACCGTAAAACAAAGAGGTGTGAACACAGTACACAATGCATCATACCTCCCTCAACTGGTGGAGGAGGATATTTTCTCAATACCTCCTCTATGTGCTTTGAGCTCTCATGACTAACAATACGAGCCACGAGACCTTCCAAAATTTCACCCTGCACCTTTATATGGTCATTTGAACCTGGATATCCATAAAAGCTAATTAATGCTATAAATATCTTTAGTTAAATTACATTTTCAACTCTCATTGATTATGAAAAAACTTAAAACAATGAAAAGAGATGTTTGTTCTGAATTATCAATAATTGATTTTGAGCACAAGCACACCTCACCCTTCCATCCCAACTATGCATAGATTATATGTATACAATTCATCTTTTCATTTGTTGTTAGAAAATTATGTTGTTACCCACAATCATCACTCATGCAAACTTTCATGACGTGGAAAATGGAGAAATTTCAAAAAATCCATGACTTTATTACTTCACATATAATTCAATTATCTAAAATCACAACATATTTGAAGCACACTCTACTTTAAAACTCCACCTGGCACAGATATATCAGCAACTTCATCAAGAGCCCTGCAAACAGTTGTTGCCAATCCTTCCTCACACAATGCATCATAGGCCGCAAAAAATGATGTCACTGATCTCCTTGATTAACAAAGTATATATATAAATTACAAAATGTATCTCAACTAGCTTTCAAGACATATAAGATCACACACTGGGCAGTTCAAATTCACTTGTAATAAAAATTTCTTCAAGTGAGTTACCTTTAATAAAACATTAATTGTGGCTTAAAAAAATTAAGTACTAAACAATTTCTTTCAATGATTGTTCCAACAGCAGACATTTATAACTTTAGTGGATTTTAACGATACCAAGACTAGTGCTGCATAAACAGTTCCCATTATCCTTCCAGTGTACCATGATAGTTATATTGCTAAATTACAATGAATTGAACTTTCTTCCAAAAAGAAATTAATATTACACAAATTATAAATAGATTTTCCTTTAGTTTCTAGTGTCAGATGCAACCCAAATAGGAAAGAAGAAAAGTATTTTTTTTGTCCTCAAAACAAATATCAATGGCATTTCTATACTCACGAGAACTTAATTCTTCTTTGAGAAGATGAAAAATATGAAGGTCTGCCAAGAAAATAAAATTGAAAAGTAAAATTCCTAGAATATAAGATCTGATTTTAAACTTCATTTCTGGAGAAAAATAAGAACCAAGCAAGTATAGAGAGGTTATTTTTTGCTTTCTTTTTACCATGTGCAATATAAGAAATGAAGTGCAATTCTATTACTGGAGACAAGATATCATATGGCATTTCTACACCGAAGAAAACCTAATTACCTCTTTGAGAAGAAAGAAAAAAAGAAAAAAAGTTAGCTTCAATGATAGGTTCGAAAATTAACTTGGAAAACTTGGAAATCCTTCTGGCCTACAATTCCCTTTTCCAAGAAAATTTCCTTAATCTTAAGCATCTCCTTATTGTAAATACCTTAATCTTAAACATAACTTGAAAGGAAAAAAGAAAAAGAAAAAAAAGATAATGAAACTATTGTGGCATAACCAGAAAATTAAATGAATGCATGATTTAGCAATCATGAAAAGGCAGACAAAAAGTTTCCTCTTTGTAACAAATCTTCCATTGCAGAAACCAGCCAGGTAGCTACATAGAAGAAAAGGGTCTGATGCAGGCGTTTGGTTGTAAGTTTCAGCATTTTACACTATGTCTAGCCATATTTCTATAATTTTCAGCAGTCAACTGTTAAAATTTCTTCCAGCAAGAAAAATTTAAGTTTACCACATAGAATGCAGTGCTTTAGGATTTCTTTCACTTCTCAATTAAGCACTCAATTTTGAGGCTTTTCTGAAAATTTCCTAATCATGAGATGAAAAGCTTCCCAATGAAGGAAATTCTTAGTTAAGAAAAGTCATGCTTGCTTTACAGCTAATGCTTAGAACATTGTCTGGACCTTAAAAGTGGGAGGACATATGACGTGTCTTTACCAAAACCAACCAGTCATACAAAAGTATTTTGTAATTTCCACTTTTTTATGGACATTATATTGGTCAAATGAATCATATTTTGCATTGCTAGAGTCTAGGTGCCCCATCCATACTGTCTTAGTTTCTTTCTAATTTTTCTATTCTTTTGATCTATAAGAGGTTCATTTATAATTCTCCCTTGGTGATATCTCAAGTAAATCCTCCTTGAACTCTATTTGAAAATCAGATTCTCTTCCTTCCACCCAAATTAACCAGATAACATTTTTCAATTCTACCCCTTCCTCATTTGTTCCAACCACTTTAAGATTGTAAGACAGACACATCTCAGAATTCAAGAGACTATCTTCTATCAATACTATGACAACTATTAAATGAGAGATAAATCTCTAAATTAATTCAATTCTTGCAGCAGACAAACAATACAGATTCCAGATCATTACCTTGTTGAGAACAACCAAACATGATTTGTTGGAAGACGCCATTTCCGACAAAAGGCAATCACTTCAGGAGTTGAGTAGAACTTTGGCTTTCCATTGCCTAGTTCAGTGACTGCTGTCACCACCACTACAGCAAGAACACAGGACATGAGCATTAGTAAGGAAATTCCACAAGCCCAAAGGAATTAGTTAAATGTGGCAACAACATACTAGAGAAGGGAGAACATATGCCCTCACAATAATCTGGCTTGTCAATTCAATTTTAAAGTAAACATCACACTGTCAATCTCATAATAATGACAAAGTCACAATTATTTGCATCCACTATTCATCTTCTTTTGAAGTTCCTTGCCAAAATCTGAGGCATAATAAGATCATGAATACCAAATTTCGGTCATCCAATCAACACCATAAAACTTAAGCTCTCACTCCAAACAAGTTAGATCAATCAAAAAATACCTTCCTAATAAAAGCTCAAGCTTGCAATTAATTCTATAAGAGAATAATGACAAGAAGTCGGTGTCGTAAAGATCATGTAAAGTACTTGGAAATTCTAAGTCGAAAAATTTGGAAGAAGCACACTACCATAATCTTCTCGAGGTCGTTGCCCATGGTCTCCTAGAACAGCTGTAACTAGTTCCATTGATATGCACATGCGGTTTATCTGAATGGAGGAAATGATACTGTTAGTTCCAACAAGTAAAGCTTAATTTTACTATTTTGATGGTGAAACATGAAATAATGATAAGATAATAGGAGTTATGCTCAAATAGTAGTAAGATGATGAACTAGGAAAAACTTTGAACCAGATGAGGAATCAGAAATCAGCAAGCAAACTGACATTGCAGTTAGATAAGGAAAGCTGGACAGAAATGGAGCCTTAAAACTGTTGATATAAGCATTACACATAAACATAAATGCAACAGACAAAAGGAACATAAATGATGAGCAGGAGAGAGAAATAGAAACTGTGTAATTATAAAACATAGGATTGACTAAAAAAATTAACAAGTCAAAACAGGGCGTGAAGAATCTATTCTCTTTTCCTTTCTTAGCACATTCTAAATCTTATTCCAATATCACCTCAAGAAAATCATTGAACTCCACTTGCTTCTTTCCAGCTGCAGTCCCCCATGCCTCATGAAACATCCGTCCAAGAACAAAGACACCAACGGCAGTGTATCTACATTATAAAACTATGTTCAGCAAGCTACATCTTATGCAATTGGAGAAAAGGTAACCATTGATGATGGAGTGTGAAAAATGTGGTAAAGACAGTGCATGAAACACACCTGCCCACCAATTAAGCAAAAGCAGAAACAAGATGAGCAATTGAGAAATAAAAAGCACCAGTCTAAAATTGATAAAACAGCACACTAGAACCGCTAGACATGGGGGGAGAGGAGAAGGGTGAACGTGCACATACACATTCCCAAAACTGTTTTTGGCATACGCTCCACCTTCATGACCCGCATACATAAAAAGGGACCCGGAATGTTTAAGAGTTACCTGTGGACAAGGTCATTACTAACAGAGCCAAGCAGTCAAGCATATCATTAAACTAGAAGAAAACATCTAAAGAATAATAACCACAAATTCTGGAGTAAGATAATATCTACGAAAGACTGGAAAAATCTAACTATAGTTTGATGGGTTTTCACTTCGTGGCCAATCGAAAGTGCCAAATGTTGTCAATTCGATAATGTGTGGATTTCGCTAAACAGACAAAAAAGGCAGAAAATAGTGTGACTGTTTGAGAGTATATTTGAGGTTATATTGAAAGTGTTTTTTATTTAAATATACATTAAAATAATTTTTTAAATTATTTTTTACATAGCACATGAATGATTTAAAAATACCAAAAAAATCTTTAATTCAAAATAAAAAATGAAAATACAAAAAACAAAATTCAAATATGCGTATGAACAGAATGTCAGACAGGGTAAGTAAAGTCAACAGATTTTCAATGCAAAGTTTTTATAAACCCTTTACCTCCAAGGTTCCCAACCCTTTAGACACCACCTCTATCATCCTGGACCTAATCTGCGCATATCAAAGTGGAAGAAACAAATTGGTTTAATCTGCGATGAACAAGCAACAGATTATCCAAATCATACAAAAAAATGAAAACAAAGAATCAAAAGAGAGAAATCAACGAGAGTACCTCTTGATCAGACTTTTCGTTTTCAAATTTAGGATAGAAAGTGGCTCTTATTTGAGCAAGTGAATAGGTCGAATTATCCACTGTAAAATTCTCCAACAAATTACCCTTGAATATTCTACTCAAACTAGCACTGCTTTTTAGAGTTGTTTCGGACACATTTTCAACATCAGCATTGGCAATAGTTTGAGAAGACTCGGGCTTCCAAATAGTTTTTTGTACTTCGTTTTCAGCTCTTATTCTCAACCCACCAATTCTGTCAGTGACTTCTTCAGCCACCGCACTTGGCATCGATGAGGAAGAAGCCGCCTTATCGGTATTTGCCTCGACGTTCCTCTTTTGTCGTTCCCTCTGCAAAAATCCCAATTCATCCAACAATTATAAACAAAACACTATCAATTATTATAGAATTGGAATTTGTGTGTACCTGAGGCATGGTTATACTGCGATGAGAAAGAGAAAGGGAAGGGAGAGCGAAAAAGCGAGCTATGGGTATGTAGGCTCGAACAGGAATGAAATTTGTAGAATAAAAAGGGAGAGTAAAAATGCGAGAGCAGAGGATGCTCTTCCTCATCAGCCGCTTAAACGAACACAAGGCAGACCAAGTGGATGCAGTTGATTGGCGCAGTGTAAGGGTTGGATGTGCCGGCCGAGCGTGGTGGAGGGTCTTAACTCTTAAGTCTTAACAGCAAGAGCGGCTGAAGCGGAACAAGACTTTTTGGTGTACTTTTTATTTAATACGAGGAATATTTCTTGAAGAGGATCAAAATATAGTTTTCAGTATTTTTTAAATTATTATTATTAATAATATGAATATGATTAATATTAATATTATTATTATTAATTTTATCAAATACTCTAAAACAAAACTGATTTTACTAATCACCATCACTCATCCGGACATGATATTTGTCTTTTTGCGTCGCGCACGTCTTCTTTTTTTTCCTATTGTGAACAGTGTTGCACTGATTTCGCCCCCAATAATAAGACAAAAAACGGTTTCAGATGAGGGGCAAGGGTATAATTGATCACGTACGAACCAATTCGGTCCGTCGCAACTATTTTATTTTTTTATTTTTTTTAAAATGAGTTATTACGTTTGTAGTCCCCGATACGACAAAGTCCAGAATTAGAATTAGGGGTGTTTTAGTAATTGACTCCTACGTTACTATTCCCTATCGTCATCTCTGTTAGTCAGCCGTACGGGCGCGTTGGCGTGTTTCTTTCCCGCGATCAATTCACGCAGCGCGTGCGGCTTCATACGACGGTGAAAATTTTCGTCGCCGGTGAAAACGATTCGCAACCCTTCCCTAGATCGCATGGGGTGGCGCGTGCCTTAAAATGATCTACTTAGAGGCTCATATAGTCGGTTGAACGTTTATGTGCTCTTTTCTCT